>JAYKAV010001831.1:1185252-1264828 GCA_035582835.1 Phoebastria nigripes
TTAACCAGGACCGCTGATAAATGATGGAGAGTGGCTTGGCAAGCTCCTCCGCCAGCTCCCTCAGCACTCTCGGGTGGATCCCATCCAGTCCCATAGACTTGTGAGCGTCCAGGTGGCGTAGCAGGTCGTTCACTGCTTCCTCTTGGATTATGGGGGGTTTATCCCGCTCACTGTCCCCGTCTTCCAGCTCAGGGGGCTGAGCTGGATAACTGGTCTGATTATTAAAGACTGAGGCAAAGAAGGCATTAAGTACCTCAGCCTTTTCCTCATCCTCGGAACATTCAGCCAATGTTCCTACTGTCGGTATGAGGCAACTTTTCGGATTGTTAACAGAGCAGGTTCCACTTCCATCGGTTACCAAGTCTGCATCTGTGACCCATCTGGACTGGTGCACTACTTTAGAGGCGGCAGTTTGCAAAACCCCAAAAAAGGGTGGAGTTAAAAGGATGCTGCAGGTTCAAAACAGAAGACATTTGATTCACCCAGAATTTAATCGTTACTAGGGGCTGTTCCTACAAGACAAAACTTTCTTGTTGTTAATGACATCATAGTGAAAATAGAAAGAAAATACAGCAAGATTTATTCACTCTTCAAAAATCCAACCTTGAAATGACTTATTCTGTATTATTCCTTACTGACTCTAAAGTCACAGAGCTCTCTTGATATAGGGTTCATATTTTCACCAAGACTCTGCATCATTTAGGAAAACGTGATTAGTTTATGCCACTGTTTTATGGAATTAAATACTCATTGGGTTTTTCAAGAAGGAGCTAATAGTCACTTTTATCTCATTTTCAGTGATAACAAAAAAGAACTCTAAATGTTTTAAACTCTGCTCCCTGGTATCCACCATTCTTTGTGTTACAGTTCAGAATTTTGTGACGTGCTTCCTCCAATCAAAATTTTCTGTTTGTTTATCAGAGAAAATGTCCTGAAGGAAGTAGAAAAGTAGTGCTCCTCTTACTGTAGCATATGCTGGTTCCAGATACGTGACTGTATGCTTACCCTATAATTTATCAACAGCTAAGTCTCACAGAAAGAGCTGCTTTCTCATATTATGTGAGAAAGTGAATTTAAAGAAATATTGATTATAATAGTAGTCTTGCTGAGCCTATGCCTTTCTTTTCCCTTTACTCATTTATTACTGTGGACCTTCTTCCTGTAAGTGTTCATTTCCTTCTGGAATGCACATAAGAAATACTATCCCACATGGTCTTTTTGTTGCCTCCTTGCTCCATAGTTTTGTCTTCATAAGACCAAATTCTTGCTCAGGAAATTCTGTTAAAGCATCTCAGTAGCAGGAGGGCAAAAGATGACAGTGCCAACCTAAGTCAATGGCTGTTGAGCACCTGTCACTTTGGATAAGGCTAGCAAACGTGTTTTTTTCAAAGGAACAATTTTCAGAAAATAACAGCTAGATGGAAATATCAGTTTTGTGGTTTTGGTGCAAGCCAGGTGGATAGGCCATCTGACTCCTGCCAGTTTATCTGTTAACCTCAGAAGGTTTCTGCTTTCCTGACAGCCATGGACTTCCCAGCTCCCTGCGTCCTGCCAGCTTGTTCATCCTTCTCTAGCTTGCCCAACCCTATGCCAAGTATTTTCTGGGTAGGCAGCAGGGAGAGGGTTCTGGCTGGCACTTGGATTATGGCTCTTTTTTGTCCCAGCTCTCAGGGCTTCCTCAGTCAAGGACCTTCACAGGACAGGTGGGCGCGCTCTTGTTCCCAATCTCCTAAGCTCTGTAACAGACAGCTGGCAAGTCTGCTGAGCACCTTTGGAACTAGCCAGGGGGTTTATGCACCATTTCCAAAGCACCGTAACATAGCTTTTTATCCTAGTTTGTAATTTCTTCTTTTAAAGGAGAGTTTTTCCCCACAATGGAAATATTGCTTATCTCACAATTATATTATTGTTATTTATCATTCCAAAGGAGGTCATTTTACTAAAGTACTGAAAGAAAAGACAGTCCTTACAGCTGAAATCTGATTTCAAATGTATCATAGATTAGACCTGGAAGCTATGCTCAGAAGCAAAAGAGATTGCAAAGACTCATAAACCATGGAGATGTTAGAGAAGTAAATAGCAAAAACAGTGGATTGTGTGGTAGTACCACTAAACAAAGCAGGTACCTTTACTAAATTGTAAAATGTTATTATCTTCCAGATAGGCATTGCTCTAGATTAACTTGAAAAGCTGTATTTCACTCAGAACAGATCTGATTTATATCCTTGCATGAATTGTCCAGCTTGAACAAAATCACTCATGACTTAAGATTGAAGTGTATTTTTTAATCACTTTTTTTTTTTTTTTTTTTTTTTTTGGACCACCCAAATAAACTTTCTAAGCATTTTTTCCCTTTTTTTTTTTATATATTTCAGATACTACACCTCCTCCTCTAGTGCATTTTGCATTTAATACCAGTTGATTGGGATAAGTCACATGGGAAAACTCTTACGGTACTTTGTATACATCCTGATTTTCTGCTTTACCCACATGTGACAAAACAGGTTACACTAACTGGCTTCCCAGAATCTAGAGATTTAATTTCATTTGAGCTTTTTATTCCTTTGGGATGGTGTTATCAATGCTTGAGTGACCTGAACGTATTACTGCCCGACTTTTCAATTTTAGACTATATTTATGAATTGCTTACTTTTTATATTATTAAACATTTCAGTCTAAAGCAGTGGCTCTCCCAAGTAGTCAGGACATGTCCCTTTCTTCCCATTGTAACTTGTCTGGGACTTCAGTAAACCTGATACGACACAGGTAGCAGGAACCTTGTGCTGCTGCAATCATTATCATACCACCTTTGTGGAAGAAAAGTGTAATTCAGGAATGAACACAGCCTAGCTCTGAGCTTGGGGATAATACAAACTGCTCTGAGGCAACTGTGAGCATGAGCTAAAGGAATCCAAAAGTGCTGGAGAGGGGAAGAAATAATCAAGAGCTGAATTATAGGGTCCTTAATGGAGCAGTCTTAGTCACAGCTAATTTCGTATGTGAGAAGGTGCTAAAACTTTGAATGCTTGGGAAACTGTACAAACATCACAGTCAATTAATTACACTAACCAAAAAACAGGTCGTGATACATTGTGAATGATTCCATGTTGTTCCATGGCAGAATTAGCCTGGTTCTGATTGGAATATGAATGAGCCCTGGTCTTAACATAAGAAAGCCTGATACAAAATAAACTCATTTACAATGGGAGGCTCTGGAGTTGCTTTTCAAAATAAGCACCCTCATTTTTAACAGCCAACACAGTATTTGTCCTCTGGATCCTATGATAATTGAAGCCTTGGGAAATACTATAGATTTAGAGGAGCAGAGCGACAAAAGGAAAAGTACAGTATTTGTCAACTATACCACTAGTGAACACGTAGTCAAATATAGAAGGCTGGAAATTGCTTCTGGATGGTGAAGCTTTATATAATTGTATCTCACATTAATCTTATTTTATTTTACTGTTCACAATTAGGAATTTTGCAGCCTTAAACATGTGAAATTAAAACCATGGATGATTTCTTAATTGTGCAACTCCTCAGTACTCAATTAGCATCGCTCTCCTCTCCCCTAACAACGATGTAATACTGTACTAATGAAAAACAGGGCTTCTTTATTTGCTATGGCCTTGGGGTCAATTATCAATTTATCATTGTGTCCTGCAGGTTTAAAATAAAATACTCTGTGCAGTGTAACCATTGTACAAAATTGACATTAAGTAGATTCTGCAAGTATGGACTTAATAAAAAATACGAAGAGTGCTGCCTAAAAGGGTTCTACTCCTATAAATTCTATTAGGTTGCCTTTAATATAGGACAGTAGGAAACGGCAAAACTAATTTAAAGGTTTTTTTTTTCTTTTACTATCTTTGTATATTCTGTATGAGAATAATCAAGAAAGACCTAAATTAAAAATAGCTTCAGTTGTATTTTAAAGATTTCTTATGATTTCAAACTTAGCTTTGGTAATAAAAATGTTGCTGTTGCTCTTAGCAAATGATAAATTTAGAGACTCTATCTTATGACTGTCAAATACTGCGATATATTAATGTATTCATAAGTCAATGAAAAATTACTTAGATATGTGAAGTATTAAAAACATCCTATTTAAATTAGACAAGCAGAAAGTAATTAATTAGAAATAAAGTTTCTTATTAAAGCAAACATCTGGTTAAGAAGCTCATTTGTAGTTCACTTACTGTAAAAACTCCATCCCTGTAAGGCCCAGAATTGCCCTTTCTTTGTTCAGCTCTGGTCTAGGAAGGTGGATTGACATGTACTACTACTACAAGGAACTTGGGAAAAGCAAATGAAAAATTCAGCACATTCCTCATTCCCTTCACTTGGGTGCCGCTTCCACAGAGAGATGTTCCCAGAACTAGGTCTTAGTCTTGTTGRCCAATTGCTGAATCTGTGGGACTTCTCTCTTAACTGTGACATTAAGCCTGGGGCCCCATATTTCAGCACCTAGCTTGTTGCTGCATATCTTAATCCAAAATTCTTCTCATCTTTGCTTGCTCTGGGAAGGAGAATCTAATTTCAGCCCTCTTAAATCTCAGGACAACCCGTATTTCCTTTTTATTTCACAAGACAGCAGCAAAACCTGATAGTCACCTTAGAGAAGAGAAGCACTAGGGAGTTTGGCTCAGGACTGAACCTTTAGACCTGACCCTATTAGCAGTTTCCCTCTGCTCTTTCCTCTTATTGACGAGCCCCTGCGATACAATCCAGCCTGCCTTCACACACTTGCGTAAAATACTCAGGTAGTCGTGCTTAGATAGCTGGTGAAATATCAGCCCAGCTTTGCCACCAGTGAGTGTCACTGCCTCTCTCTCCACTGCATGCTGCGACATTTACTGGTGACGGTGTTTTTGCGCGTGAGCCAGGGGTGCTCTCCGAACTGTGTCAGAGTGGAAAGACAGAAAGTAATAGGACTTTGTCATGCCTTTCTTTTCCCCTTTCCTATTTTTAATCTTGGAGCCAAATTTAATTAATCCTGCTTTCCTCCTACTCTCCTGGGACGCTTTTCTGCCCCTCCATTATGCTATGGCTAACTCAATAAACTCAACAGCAGCCACACATGTACAAAGGGGTGGTGGAAGACAGACAATGCTGAGAAGTAGTTTTTCACACCAGACAGGTTTTCCCACCATACTCTCATAGATCTAATTCAAGCCTCTTGTGGCAACAAGAGCTTGAAATGTATATCAATATTTTCACTCCTGAAACTAAACCAGCAAATATCACAAGAGGAGAGTAATTTTTCAACTGGCGCCTTCTTCTATGGCAGCACACAGGGTGGCATGACTGAGATACAGCCTGGTTAATTGATTAGTGCACTTGAGAGAGGGCTGGGTATGGTCCAGTACAGATCATTCTAAACATTGATAAATTACCACCTTTGTGTGAAATGGTTGAGGTGGGACCACTGCCCTTTGACAAACCAGAAAATGAAATGATTACTATTGGATTCTATTGACTTGTCTGGTTACAGCAGTTGTGCTTCTTCCCAAAGGTTAATTGGACTTGAACTCAAGAAATTAAGAGGTCAGCTGGGGTCACAGTGACAGC
This sequence comes from Phoebastria nigripes, assembly GCA_035582835.1. Taxonomy (NCBI): domain Eukaryota; kingdom Metazoa; phylum Chordata; class Aves; order Procellariiformes; family Diomedeidae; genus Phoebastria; species Phoebastria nigripes. The sequence goes on from JAYKAV010001831.1 coordinate 1,190,824, forward strand.
AGGCAAACTTTTAACTTACCACTAATAATATTTGTCAGGGAAAGGACATGCTGGAGTTCTTTAGCCATGGCTCTGCTCAGGGATTTGCCACAAAAAATAATTGTTTATCTACATTATTATATAAGCTATAGGTGTATGTGGTAAATATGCTCATTAACATTCTGATTTTCATCAGATACTGTAGCTCAAAGATCAAGAGTATGACTCTAGGCTCAAGACAACGTGCTGTCATAACTTGCATGAATATATCAATGTGGATCACAAAAATTTCCTTTTAGAAATATTACGAAATTCAATGCAAAATGGCCTGAAAAAAATTTCAGTGAGTATAGTGTCTGTGTCACAATTTTAAAGCTCTTTACTTTGGGAATTCTTATATTAACTTTATTATTGTCTTGATTTTGTGTGTTTGATGCTTTCTGATTTTGTAAGCGCAGATTAAGAGTAATTCTAGTAATTCTCTGATGTTTTGTTGGTAAAAAAAMCAGCATTAGTTGGCAGAGAATTGAGCTCTGTATTATGTAAAGAGGAAAGAACCCCAAAATATCTTCTTGGATTTCCTTCTTCTAGTTATTGCAAAGATTGGACCGTATGTTCTTCTCTCACATATTTTCACAGTTTTAAAATAATATCATATTATTCACATATACTTCTACATCTATGTCTCTCACTCTCTGTGTATATAAATGGGATATGTGCATATATATACATATACTTCATTTTCAAAAGACATTATATATTGTTTATATTTCAAGAGAAATGAGCATTAATACTATTTAGTGAAAGGTCGGAATTATACTCTGATGTGATATGCAATTATTTTAGCTTTTAATGCGCCAGATTTTTTACTTCATCAAATTTATCCTTAGTACAAGAAGAGAAGAGTATAACAGTTTTGTGGCCTTCACATGCTGGAATCTGTTGTGAACTGGAAGACTTTTGGCTTGTGTATGTTCTACATATAACTGTAGAACATTTTCTTTGTGTATTCAGCTGATCTAGAGAATGGGGGGAAGATTATGACTGGGAGAGTAAATGAGTATGTTTATTGTCAGAAAAAAATCAAATTTATTATGTACTTGAATATGGATTTCATTGTTTTTAAGTGTGTGGATTTGGTAAATGGCAAGGTATGAAACTATATTCCATTGCTTAGAAACTAACATAATACTGTGCTGACTAATTTTCCTGGATGTACATATAACATAGACAATGAAACAGTGAGTTGAATCTGGTGCAATCTGACACCATTCCATTGAGAAAATTGTCCCAGAGATTTTCAGATAATTCTCTGAAGAGAAAAAAGTGTCATAAGATTAAGTTAATTAAGAAAGAGTATGATGCTCACCTGCAGAGATTGCTTCATTGTGTATACAGCCAAGGAGACACCTGCATTTTGAGSGTTGATTGATTTTTCTTTCGTTCGTATAGCAAGCCTTTTTCTCCATGACTGATATAGACAGACATTACTAAAACCAACAAGAGCTGAGGACAAAGCAGGTGGAGATGCTAACAAAGAGCCACTCAATTTCCTTCTTTCAAATTGAATATTAAATCATATCCACAGTTTTACTTTCTACATACCTCCAGAAATGTTATAAAACAAGGTAACGGAAGAAAAAAAAGGTTGAAAAGAAAAAAAGGTCTGATAACTAGAAAGGTGTAGATTAAATTTGGACACTAGTAGTGACTACTGTGGCACCAATTATAATAGACTTTTCTGGAAATCTAAAGGCACCAGAAGAATTAGTCTATTAACACTTGGCCTTTACTTATTTACTGCAAAACCTGAGGAAAATATTTGTTTTCAATTAATGGTTTTAATGCCTTTTGCAGCAAAGGTTTTTCAAATGTGAGAAATAATAATGTGAGAAAATAAAGACCTGCAAAACAGGCAGAGACAATCAAGTCCGAAGATACTTGTTGGAGAGGCAGTTGCAGGCCCCTCACATACCTGGACTTGAGTCGATCAAGTGCAGACTAAATGGAACCAACTGATTTGGTGAAAAGGCCTTCATGTCAAAATAAAACCTGTGTATCTATTTCTTCAAGTAGATACATGCAGGGGAGCAGGCCACATGCAAGAATTATGAAAACAGAGATAGAAGGAACAAGAGAAAATTTTTACACATTCTGGGACATGTTCACTTAGGAGCAACTTTCCTGGGAAAAAGATTTTAAAGAAACAACAAAAACCCACTTTAAAAGCCATGCACATAGACCAGAAGAAGGTTGGCTTCAGCATGGAAAAACAAGAGCCTTACTAAACGATTTATAAAGGGAGAATTTTGATATTTTCTTCACAGACACAAAACTAACAAATGATCAGATAATAATCATAATACAGCAAATATTTTTAGTCAGTGAGTAGGTACAAAATGGGTTAATCATTTGGTTTTTAACCTAAAATTTCTTCTGGCTTTACTTAGGAATTAGAAATCTTAAATTAAAAAATTCAATTTAAAAAGTCTTTGTAACTGCAATAACCCTATTGGAGTGGCTAATGTTACTCACATTGTACAATATATCACAAGAAATCATAAAGGTGAACATGCAATACCACTTCTGAAGAATCCCTTGTATGACCAGAACCACAAATAACTTATCTATGTCTTGAATTTTGCCATTCATAATTATGCACTGCTTATTTAATAAAGAAGGCTTTTTGAGCATATTCAATATTGTCAAACTGCCAGCACCTACTATTTGCCTCTGTTTCTGATATCATGCCACAGAAGTTAATCTCTTCAAAGCATCATACAAAGCACCTGACCCAGCACCTGTCTTCATTGCTCTGAATGAAGCTTTAAAGGTGTCTTACATTCTGTCCACAGTATTTGTGATGAGATGACGTATACACTTCAATTTCATTTCTAAAGTAGGAAATAGGAATATTCCTCCTTTTTTTCCAATGGGATTATTCACATCAGAAGGTGCCAAACATCAAGAGAAAAAGTGGGCAATATACAGCCTTTTGCTAGCTCTACACAGTAACATTAAATTTGAAAAAAAGTCTGTTAAAAGGGTTAGTACTTCAGTTCCTGAGTTATAACCTTGGTTTCTCTGTGTTTAGAGAAAAATCAGCTTATGGCTACATGGGGAAAAAGTTACAAAAGTATTCTTATTATATCAAATTGTCTCTGGGTCAGCATTTAATGCAATTTACCTTTGGAAAGAAGTAGAGTTCCTTTAACCTAATTTTCTATTTGGGAAGTGCAGTAAAACAGCCCTGCTGGAACTGGTGCATTAAAGAGTGGAAGAAAATAGTGGAGTAACAATGACAGAGAGTAAAAAATAGAATTCTTCCATTCAGACAGCATAGGAAATTTTACTGTATTTGGTGCTGGCATTGCTGTGTCTTATATTCAGCAGGAATTCAGGAGGAATTCAGCATCTTCAAATAAAAATAATGGCCGAATTAGTTGTTCTTGTATTTTAGGCACTTTGTAAGTCTTGATATTAATAGAAACAAAGTATTTTTGTCACATTTTCTAAATAAGTACTAAGATTAGACAGTTCCAAGGTCTACCTATCAGAAATGTGTTCTGTTTTCTCAGAACAAATCCAAAGTCTTACTCTCATATTATTCTGAGTAATATTTTTCTACAGAAATTTGGTTAAGGCTTTAACTTGTCAATGTAAAACATAGCATGTTGCATCATATGAATGGCAGTTAGTCACCAAATTATGTCTCCTGATGGCGATCTAGGAGATAAAATCAGTTTGCATGCACACAGAAAAAAACATCTGTTTATATATAGTTTAATTAGTTTTGCAAATCTCCCACAAGCAGCAACAAAAAAATCATTGGTTTTAAGCTTTGTACAATTAAGTTGTAAAAGCATGCTTGAATTAAAGATAAAACAATCATAGCACATTGTAAGTATTCTGCTCATGTATAACAGGGTTTTTTCTGACTGAAACAGCATGGCTAGCAATGAATAGTAATGAACTATTTATGTATGTATTTATTTAATGTGACTTCTGCTACTGTCATTTTTTGATAAAAAATAGAAACCTTCACTGTAAATTTCATGAAAAAGATTTGGAGATTTTTTTTTGAAGAAGTGACTTCCTTATTTCCATCTTTTCCCTGTTTCACATCCTATCTTCTTTTCTAAATTCCTGTTACCTCAGACTTTCCTGAGTGTTGGTCTCATGTTCAGACTCAGGTTTAGACACATGAAAACTGGGTTGTTCCACCTAGTTTCAGTTTGTTGGTTCAGAATAAACATTTCTTACTGCACTTCAACTAAATGAAACTGTTATATCAGGGATTGTGCTGTGAGTGGTGGAAGTGTACTTAGAAAGGACAGCTAAATCAAGACCTTAATCCTGCTATTCTTGTCATCTCTCTGGATATCTTTTATAATTTTGACTTTGCAAATCAGATTTCCAAGTCATAGCTTTAGGATTGTTTTCTTAGCCAAATTCCATTAACAGTTATAAGATGCTGGGATGCAATAATGACACACAGGAAAGAAATTACTAAAATTATTAATAAATATAGCAATAACCATGGGCCTACTGTCCAACTCAAAGCAGTAGGGACAGGTATATGTGTTCAACAAACCTATCCACTGCAAATGTTTCATGAAATATTTTTAAATCTAAAGTGAGATTAATGGTACTATATAGAAGTTAAAATACAACTGTGGTGTCATATAAAAACCACAATAAAAGACTACATCTGTGTGCCCGTGGTGGTTCGCGTTCTCCCGGCACGCTGGTCCTAGCCTAGCCACACGTTCAGTGGCAGAGCATGCGGTTTACTTCCCTCTGAGGAGCCCAGGACTAGTTGAAGTGTGCACAAGGGGCAGGCCTATGCCACATCCTGGCACACAGGAAACTGCTTTAGCCATTTTGATTTGATATACATAGCAAATATCACTTCAGTGATATCATGAACATATGCCAATGAAATAAGGAGAGAAATAAGCCTCATAACTGAGCTCGTTCTGGTAATATTGTAGGGTTATTCTTTCATATTGTTCAAAAACAGATTTTATGTATTGGTGTTATAATCCCCAATTCAAAAAAGGAAAAAGAATGAAAGCAGTAAAGGCGTGCTTCTTTTTAAGCACGTATAGACACTCATTGTCTCCCATGGTTTACTCAAGAGAAAACACAAACCCTTGCTTAAATGCTTTGCTGTAGTCAAGATGTTAGTGACAATTTATAAGGTAACCTTAACAAGATTAAAAATATTCTTATGGGTGAATTTCAATCAGCCTGATAGAGCATATGTCATTGTATAATTTGTCTTATTCTTTCAGTAATTTCTTTACTGGTTTACTTGGATAGTTTCCCTGTCTACCTACAGCTAAAATTCAGTATTTGGAGCAGTTATTTTTATACAGAGCAGTAAATATTTTAGTGCCCTTGCATAACATCCATCTGAATGAGTTATTTCTAATCAGGTTTAAAATGTAAAAGCATTTCGGGCTGAATTTTTTAAAAGTCTCTAGATGCTAGATGTATGTGCCATGCGTAATGCAACTGAACTCCAGCCTGGAGTAGGGCTTCTTATGAGCCTGTGAAATGCTAGTATCAAAGACAAAAACACAAGCATGGCTATACTGATTCAGACCATAGGTTCAGGTAGTCGAGTGCTCTCCAAAACCAGATGGGCAGAGCTGGTGTAGCAGGTGGCAGTAGCTACCAGGTAGCTGTGTGAGGGGTGACCTTCGGAGGAGACTAAATGGAGCACTTGGATGCTTTTCTACGCTGCTCTTGCCTATGCTAGTTGGTAGTGGTGCCCTAGAGTCTATTTGTCTGCTGGAGCATAATGTGGCTGGCTATTTCCCTCTTTTTTATTTATTCCTAGTCCTGGCTCCAGGACTCTTTTCAAGGTAGACAGAGTAGCAGTCCTCCTTGGTGCTGAATCCCTTCTGTCCCTCACTGTGAAAATCTCTAATAGAGGAAATTCCTTGGTATTTGCTCCTTTTGCCCTGTTAAGAGGCAGAGCCAAGGAACATGGTTTTATGTGTATCTTCTCAAACAATGGGTTCAGTTGAAATTAGAAAGACAGTTTTACAAATTTTCAAACAATCTTTTATTTTCATATTCCCATTTTCCATTATCAGAATACTTTTTGAAAACTACATGGAAAGTGAAAATGGGTTTTGGAGTAATTTAGACACTTGTGTTGTTTGAATATTGTACTTAGCTTGGACCAAGTTTGATCAATTTTTTGAAGTATGGGTGATGGGACCCATATATAGATTCATAAATATCTGAGCAAAGCACTGGTAAAGTTGTTAGGCATCAATAAAAAGTAGATGTTATCACTATTCAAAGTATTTTCTGAAGGGTTGAACACTCAGTAAACCCCACCAAAAAACTAGTGGCTAGGACTGCAGTCAAAACTTTTCTGAATATCAGGTCACTTATTAGAAGACCAGTGTACGTTCTGGAAATCTTGGCTTAGAAAGCAGGAAATACAAACTGAGTTTAGTGACTCAGAGATGAAGCCTGGTCCAGTCTTTTCTTTTTAGAATAAAAACTTCTCTAGGCTATAAATCTCCCTTCCCTGTTGCAACAAAATACGTGACAGTCCTTCTGGAAAGGTTATAGACAATTCACTGGTGTTAATTGCTATTCTTCCTGAGAAAGGACTTCCAAATCTGGATATCATGTATATTACTGTGTAGTATCTCTGGCAAAATTTGTGGGTTTTAATCCATTCTCACACTAAGCAGAGGTTTGTTGCCTTTCCCATTCCCAAGAGAGATATATTAAAAAATTAAGAGCTATATTAAAAACTTTTCTTTTTTTTCCAGTGGCACTCCAGCACCTCCATCCAAAGCATTTCTTGCAGTGCTGCCTGTCCCAGTGTCAGCCATACCGTTCCCTTCTCAGGACAGGAAGAGGCAGACAGAGCCAGCAGGAGGGTCGGGCGATGCTTCTTTTTTGCACAGTGCCATGTGCGATCAGATTGGTGGCATGTCATTTCAATCTGTCAGCATCCCCTGAGTGCTACTCAGTCAGCCGTAAGGAAATACCTTGTGTGCTGGCAGAGGATGTCCTTTAACAACACCCACTTGCGCAGTCAAGCAGCCTAACTGGGGCAGCAGACAGCACCTTCACACTAGTGTATGCTAACTGAGCTCTCTGTCGATGTGTCTTGACCTCATAAGAAGACACAGCAAAAAGGCCAGGGTGAAGAGCAGAGGAAGGCTAACCTTGCCTTGTCTGCTAAAAATGGCAGCTTCCTTTACTCCACTCAGTCAGAAACAAACATATTGTATACATGTGTGTGTGTTCGGGTGAGTGTATATATATAAAAATAAAACTACACGCACAATTTCCTTTTTGCAGTATGGGAATGTAACCACTAGATGACACCAAGAGATAGTTCCTATAGACCTGATTTTTTATTCTTTATTCATCTGCCTGTTCAAAAGGTGACATTCTTGCTAAGATTGTAATTAAGATTACAGAGGTACACAAATTAAGTGATCTGGCAAGTATTAATAGTTACCTTACTTTAATATTACCAATTACTGTCCTAGAGTGCAAAGAGCTTGGAATTTATGATCATTTGGACCGTGGAACTCAAATATTACCTCTCCTTCCCTGCTGTGCATACCTTTAATCGGCTATTACAGAAGCACCGTTTGTATTGCTACAGCCAAGTGTCTGCCGGTGCTCCTTCCCAGCACAGCAAACTTCCCAGTTGTGGTGGCTTACAATTCATCTCTGAGAATCCACCCAAAGTGAAGACTTGGTATCATCAAACCTTGGTGCAAGATCATGTATTTGTACCCAGGCAGAATTAACTGTTTTGCCCTTCTCTGCTACTTTCATTGTTCTCTCAAAATGAGCTAAAGCTACAGGGTTTGATAATAAGAACTAAGAGATTATTTCCTTGCTCGAAGGAATGTCAAAATTGATAATTTGATATGAATTTCTGAGATTTATGTTTTGATAATGGAAAAGAACAAGCAGGTTTGAAATTATCCTTTTATGTTATTTTAATAATTGACAGTTACACTACCTTTTCAACAAAAAAAATGTAGAAGTATCCAAGGCTGACAGGTCTGCATGGATGTTACATTAACACAAAATGGCCTAAATTTCTAAGTGGTGGACAGAAATTTGGTCCCATGTGTCTATGTATAAATTCATAGAAGCAACATAGTATGACTAATGTCACCCATTAATGTCAATTAGAGATGTAGAACCTGCTTGATAATACAGAGTTGGTTTAGTCATACAAAAATATGCAAGTCTTAGGGAAAAAATGTTCTTCAAATCTTTTTAGCAACTCCTTCTACCTCCTCCCCCCCATCTCCAAGTACTAAATAGCTAAGCAATAACCTTTCACTGAAAGCAATCTTTCATAAACTTTCACTGGCTTACAACAACAACAAAAAAACTGGAGTAGAGTAGTTTTTCTCATATGAGCATGTTTCAAGTACGCCCACGTTTCATACACCTCAATATTATTACTGAGAAATTTGAACTAAGGGTGGTTGTCATTAAAACCTTAGGAGTTCCTCGCTGTGTCTATTGTGGTCATCATGGTAGTGATAATAACGGGAAGACAGTACTTACGAAGATCTTGCTGGTGAACTCTACATACATAAGCAACAACAAAGAATACAACATAAAATCCGATTGAGTACAGTAACAGTAATTGGCATTTTTAAGAGTAATTGGGATTTTTAAGTGTATTTGCAATGAGGCAACAAATTTAAATCTCACTGACATAACCTCTCATTCACAGCTTGCCTGAGTGGCTCAAAGCAGCTGCTGTCATCCCTGTTATGTGGCCAGGTCTGAGCTGGGAGATGTACGAACATCCACCCAGTGCCTTGCCCCTGCACAGGAGACAACTGCCATGGAGGCAGCCCCAAGAGCTGGGTGCTGGAGAGGAACACACCACCTGGCCCAGACCAGGAGCTACAGGGAGACACCCGCTCCCAATAGGTGCATGGCCCTACAGAAACCCTGGTGCCAACCATGCCATGGCTGTAGGTGCTGGTGTGAGGTGAGCAGCCTGCCCAGTTGACTGCTGTAGTGAGGTCATCAGCCCAGGGCTAAATCGAGGGCAAGTGGAAATAATAAATCAGTGAGTGTATGAAAAGGAGAGAAAGAATGCCAAGCCATCGTGCAAGGAAATGATAAGGGTTATAAGGAGGGATCACATGACTCTTGGGTGTGATTGAAGAAATAAAGTCCAGCATGAACTCTTGTAAGACAAGGAGCTTACTTTGGGACCATGATTTCTGAGAACACATGAAACACACCATCAGCTTTGGTGCTACACTTAAGAAAGGCTCTCTTTTCCAATGACTTTATGAAAGTGTGGCTTGTAAARTGTCTTAAGATTCTTCAGAATAAAGCGGAGAATGCATGTGAAATATCATTCCTATGTGACTGCTACAGCCATGATTACAGGGATTCTGCAACTATTCGTTTGTGAGTACTTGAATAGAAAAATTGACACTTTCATTCACTTCTTATAGATAAGACAGACCTAACCTAAACTTTACTTTTTTTTTTTTGTAAAAACCACATTGAAATACTTCCTGGAAAAAAGTCTTGGAGGTCRTGATTTTCATACCAATAGAGTAAATGTCATATTTGTTTGATGTTTTATTTTGTTTTCACTTGTGGAAATCAGGTCCTGTTTTTACGTGGAACAATGACAATTGTCAGTGAAAGCACCACATATTCTGTTTGACTGTGAGTTGTTAAAAATCCAACTAGTTTTGCCCCCATCAGTTTTACAGGCAGTTCACATGGCCTCATAAAACTCTAATGGTTTTCCTCATACACAAAATGTATTGTGTGGCAAGCACAGAAAACACCGTTTCTGCTAGGTAAACTGTATATCTAATTGGATCTCTGTTCCACCTTTAACAATTTTTTATTGTAAAAAAGTTGTGAGCAATATACTATCAGGTAAGACCCACTTTTTAATTGTTGCCTTTTTAAAGTAAACTACGGAAATTATTTTAGACTTAAAGCTTTCTTTTTTCTGGGAAATAAACTTGATGTGTATTAAAACTTTTTTAACTTCTATAATATTGTTAGATGTGAAAATTTTAGCAGCCTGAGAAAATCACAAAATATTTTTTTTTTTTAATTGTCAGAGGTCTCATCTTGGTAGAGAAATAAAGGTCATTAATTTTGAGGAGCTTTAGACATAACTACCAGCATTAACAGACTTCTTATCGTGTGCTATTTCTTGTATTCAGGAGGGAAGCATAGGCCATGACATTTTCTAACACCTTGCAATAGATGTAGGAGAGATGCATAGATGACAATTCTCCCAGGCACTTTCATTTTTTTGCTTTCTAAGTATGATAAATAAATACTGGTATCAACAATCTAAAGTGCTCAAAATCTGAAAGTTATTTCTCAGAAATCAGGACATCTGCTTAGAAGTCATGAAGTTTCTGGTGTTGCTGTTTAATTTACCATATTTGCCAGGTTCTTCTAATCTGCTGTCTACATTCTTTATTTTAAAGGACACTCATTTCACAGTTTCAATATTTTTGCAGAACTGTGAGGTTTAAGCATCTACATGTTTTTAAATCTTGAGTTTTTATTAAATCTTATCAGTTCAGTAGTTATGACTGTTAAATATATAATCTAAAATACAAATTCCTGACACAAGTACAAGAGTGGGCTCACTGTAGTGAAAAGCATTTTTAGAAGTTTGTGTGTGAGCTGAGACATCTGGAGTAGGATTAATCAGTCTTAGAAGGTTGAGGGGGTTTTAGTTTGTGTTGAGTTTTGTGTTTTAATTCCATTAAATTGCCTTGATGTGCTGCAGAGTTGTTCACTCACGTCAGCTCCACCCTGCCTGGTGTTCGCTGCTCCCTTTCCTTGTCTAAGAAAAAAACTACAACTATGAATGTACAGTTGCTTGTACAAAGTACGTAGTTCCAAGACTGACACTTCCTGCTCACCCTTAGGCCTATATGTTTAATCAGAGTCAGCTCCCTAAAACCATGTAACATCCATTCTAGTATTCATCTAAATTTTATTAGGTGTAGTTGTAGCATTAATTATGTTAGAGATTATCATTAATAATAATTATTATTATCATAATAGCTGTTGATAGCCTAAGAATATAAATAATGCAAGATTCATGGGGAGAAATATTATCTTTTTTATGAGCCAGCTAATACAGTTGGAAAAAATAAACCAGGACACGCAAACCTTTATTAGACCTGAAATAGAAGCAACAAACTTCAAAGCTAACCTGAGTTTATCTTGATCGTATTTTGTATTAACACCTACAGACAGGCATAGTGGAGATCCATTGTGCAAAGAGCTGTACAAACAGAAAATAAGAGACAGTTCCTGCTCCACTGAGTTCACAAGCCAAACACTGAGCAAAGGAAGAGCAGGAGGGCAAACAGGCACACAAAGGTGAAGCTTTAAGAGCTCAATAACAAAGCCAGAGATGAACTCACATCTCCTGGTCTGCAATCCAGGCCCAAATTGCCCAGACCACATTTGAAACGCAAACAGCAAGTTACATTTCCTCCCTCATAACCCTTAATGGGAGAGACTTACATGTATGAAGGTCAGGGTGGACCCTATGTATATCACTGTGTGGGGCCCAGTTCTGCAAATCACTTGTCTGAGCTGCAAAATTCTCCCCTGCAAACTCATGGAAACCACTAGTGGAAATCCACTGGTGGAAACACAGCGAGCCCCATGGAAAAGAAACAATTGATGGGATGAAGGTCTTAATCTGGAGCTCCTCCTTTTTACTTGTTTTAAAGTAAACACATATATATACATATGTATAAACACATATCATAGTTCTGAAAGATACTCAGCCAACATTTTTACTTGTTGATTATTAATAGATCATTTAAAATTAGCAATTTGTGGGACCTGATATATCAGAAAGTAGGTTAAAAATAATGTAATAATCTAATTTCCTTTTTTCCCCATTTTCTGATAGAGATATTTCTTTTTTTTTTTTCTCCATTTACAGGTGCAGAATTAAAGAACGTGTTCACTCACTATATTATTGATGCACTTAAGTGGAGTGTTCCAAAGCATATAATTACCATGTAGGCTTATGGCCCTGAAGTAGATTGGGATAGTGGTGCTGCATATCCATGATTTGAAGGACATACAGTGATGATTATAGAGGCAGTACTCTACATCCATTCCAGCCCTTTTGTGTTTAGCTGGTTGCCATGGCAAATAATTGGATAGAATTTAAGCCACTTTCTTCCAAGTGGGAAATTCATAATTTTACCCTTCACCTAATTTTGAACATACTTTTAAAGATTCTTAAAGTTTCTGCAGGAATGGAATACAGACCTTGTAGAAAAAAATTAGATTTCTACACATGGAAAAACACCTAATTTGGAGGTTTATTTCTTTTTTTTTTTTTTAATCCTAAAGAATCAGTTTTTTAAACAACATGATAGAGCATAAGGTAAGCCTGAGGAAAGCTCAAAAACGTTTGACCCCAGAGAGATAGGAAATCTGAAAGTGAATGATCAAATACAGCTTGGTCTAGCAGTTGGTATCAATTAGAAACAGAGGGATAATTTTACCCACTCCACTTTTCCAAACTTATGTAGTCCAACCCTTTTTTAAGCTTTGAAAATATTTATCATGTTTTGTTATGGTTCATGGTAATCATCTACCACATCCCTTTTTTAGTTTGTTTCTTTTTCTGAAGACATGGATAACTTTCCAAAAGATCCTCTGTGATTTCACATCAGTGCCTAATATATATAGTCCTAGCTCAATTAGGGGTTTATTATCTTACAGACTGTGCTCCTCAAATGTAAAACCTCAGCAAGCATTGCACAACACATGGCAATCCAGGAAAATCCAAAGCTCCTCTGCTCACTGTCATATTTTACAGTGGGGATCTCTGGAGAAACACAGAATACAAGTGGGTCTAGTCCCATTACATTACTTCTGAGCCCGACAGGAGTCATCGTTGCCTTCTTGCCTTTAAAGCAAGCAGGACTCTAATGGGGCAAGGAAGAGCACCTGTCCCTATAACATGTACATAGGGAAGGCCATGGCTGGATTCACCCCATTTTCCTTAAGCAGTTAATTTGTGCCTACTTTTTTAAAGAAACAGCACTCCTAAAATAAGCAATTTCTTGGACGTTAAAGAAGTAGATGACTTTGATCCCTCTGGAGAGGGTCATATCTGCCTACATTTTCCATGCCTAAAATAGATGGACAGGATAGCTCCAGAGGCCTTCAGAATGATACCTACATCTTCATTGGTTAGATAGAAAACTTAAGCTCTTCTTTACTTTCTTACATGTTTAAACCTTAAACATAACCATTTTCCTTAGCGGTACTGAGTGAGCTGGACTGTAGTTGTGCTTGTGATGTGGCGGCCAGGATAGTATGCCTGACCTTTCTGTCTTTCTAATTCTTATCACCTTTCATAATAATAACTCTGTGTCTTGTCTTCACAAAAATTAGAAAATTACTTTCATGCTTTTGATTTGTACTCCTACATTTCAAACTTCCTAACAAACTAGATTGTGGTTTTGTTACTCCTTTGACAGAAGTATTAAATCCAAGATTAGAAGATTAAACTTTGATACTGACACTGAGTAAGACTGGTTAATTTAGGAATTAAGCCAATTGAAGGATTTAAGATTTAAAGCAAGTTCTGATCAACAAGGTTATTTCTTTAATTTTCTTCTTACAATCTTCATTCTGCACATTCAGTGTTGAAACTCAGTCACAGGGTTTTTTTTTAGATTCCCCAATACTCAACACCTACAGCAGGTTATAAAAAAGGAGATAGAATTTTTAAATAAAAAGTGTTCCAAAACCATTCACCATTACTTTTTCTTCTTTTTCTGATTTTTGCAATGTTTTTTCTGAAAGGTTTATCCTTTACTGAAAGATTCAGCATTGAATCACTGAGTTATTGTTAGTAGTGTCTTACTATTTACAAGCAGTTAACAGTAGGCATAATTTTTCAGTCTGGAACTTAGTAATAAATTATTTTTTTAAAATGATGGCCTGCCTAGAATCTAAACCAAGGGGAGCTTCTAGCTGACTTGTGAACTAATCAACTTTGGGGCATCTTCTTTAAGTCTCTTGTGTGTGCTGGAGTCAATCCACATTTTCATTTCTTCCACCTAGCCCAGAGTACATGGCAACAAATTTGTTGTACCTGTATGTCTTTGATAAGGACACTTCACTGCTCTTAAATTTGCTATATGGAGAAATCAAAAGACAAAATGTGGTGTACCCTTTGGCCTCTCAGTAAAAAAATTTCAAAACATTTTAAATGAGTTTGGAATTAGTACATTGCTGCCTTTCTGAAGATGTATTGCAGTTTCAGTGGGGCAGAGGCCATTAGTAACCTCTTTTTGTTGAACAGAACTATGACTACATTCTGTAAACAGATGTGGTGCCGTCTTTAACCACATATTGAAACATCTTGAAGTGAAATTTAAGTTAACAGCAGTTTTATTACTCAGAGACAGTGGTGGCTAAAGGATATTACCTTAGCTGAACGAGGTCACTGATATTCTTCCTGAAGAAATGCGGAAGCGACAGAAAGTGAGTTACCTGGTAAAAAAATTATTTCTACAAGAAGTAAATGTCTACAAGGAGAGCCATTCTTAACATCAAATTTTAGATAGTGGGAGAGATGGAAGACTAACATATTGAAAAGGGAAAGCACATATAGGATGAGAGGGAGAAAAGAAAATATAAATACCATTACTAGTAACATACTAAACTCCTCTGTGAATGACAAAGCACAAGGCATGGGATGGATAAGACAACTATACTAGCAGTGCCTCATCATATTATGTATCTCTCTCTTTCTTCAGAGTGGGTTAGGAAAGGTCATTTCATTTCTTACCTCTTGAGTCAGCCTCTGCATCGAACGCTGCCACAGATTAAGAGAAGAGGCCAAAGGAGGGCACCTGTGTCCATGCCACAGAAAACTAATCTAAATGTTCCCAGTATTTTCAGTATCATCATAACAAGCAAATAATTGCAGTTAGCAGAGTTCATGACAAGGGGAAAACCTGGCAGACAGGAGCAGGAGGCTCACCTTGGCAAATACATGTACGTACATGAAAGAGAAACAGAAAAAAAAACCTACTGATAAGTGGTACCTACCTAAACTCTACCTAATGGACAGCTTCAGAATTAAACTGGAAGACAAATGTAGACTGGAAAAGGAATTGCTGAGGGAAGTCACTGAGTTTCCTAGCAGCATAAAACTGTAAGAGCAAAACATGCTGGCAATTCTCCCCTGTCAAAGTTTAGAAAAAATTATGACATCTGGTCATAGTGACATCTTAGGTCAGTGAAGTGTTTTATTCCATATGCCCCAGCAAACAATGGCTGCACTGATTGGAAACAGCTCTCTTCTCCCCACCCACTTCAACAATAGCCAAATAGCTTCTCTTGCTGCAACTCTCTGTCTTCCTTCCCGTTTTAAGTCTGGACAGACCTCACCTACATCTTCTGTTGTTTTTTTTTTTTTAAATTGAGGAATCCGTGTGATATTCCAGCCCCTTAATGCCCAAATCAGATACAGCTGACCTGAATTTCCTCTCTGACACCTCTTGCTTAGGTTCTGTTCCCCAGGACTGTTGCATCAGAGCTTGTGAGACCCAGAAATATTGACCACTGTATCTATTTTGCAAGGATTAGAAAACATACTTAGGTATATGTGGGCTTAAAGTTTGAACAATTCAAGTTTAAAATGTCCAGTATGGGAGCCATTTACTGTCTCTCTTTTCATCAGGATTTCTTCAAACTGGAGGGATTATCTGATTTTTGCAGTGTAAATTAGTCTCCAAATATCACAGGGAACCATTATAAACTCTTCCTTTTCTTCAGAAATGATTATGTTTGTCATGTGAGCTGGAAGTCCTTAGTAGGCTTAGTAGTATTTAATATCGATTTATTTCAGGGTAATAACTTGGCATTAGATTTTCTGATTTTTTAAAAATAAAAACTTGATTCACAGTAAAAATATATTTTACTTTACTTTACACAGTAAAAAGATATTTTATCACATTTACTTGACAAAAAATCCTATTGTTTAACTAAGCCATTATTTTTATATATAAATTATTTTAAAGGGTTTGGGATGACGCTGGATTTTCTTATGACAGTCAAAATCTACAGAGGTTTCAGCACTTGGTTGAACATATCTGAGCTACCTGTTAGAGCAAGCCTGGAAATGAATGGATTGCCAGTGTTGTCTCAAAGGACTGAAAAAAACCTTTTCATTTCACACAACATTTACAGCTTGCAGCAATACCCCTCTATTTCTGTTGGCATCCTCAATACAAAGCAAAACAAAATACAAAGCAAAACCAACTCAGTCCTCAGTGGAAGTGGGCATGAGTTTTGCTGTACAACACATGAGTCCCAGTGGACAGCAGCAAATTTACATCTACTATATTTAATGCAAGGCCAACAGGAGGAGAGTTTTTGTGTCTTTACATACCAAACTCCTTCTTATGGAACAAGCTCTCTCAATGAACACATCTATTAAACCCCTGGCTGCTCTTAATAAAAGTCAGTCCAGACTTACAAGTCTCCCTCGAGCAGGTTTGTCTACGCAGACTGGTAGGGCTTGGTTGGCAAATGTACCATTCTGCAAATGCAGAACAAAGAGGTGGATCTCACCTACATGTATTGTATATTTATCCTCACCTGTGTTAGACGGAGTCTGAGAGGTGGCATAAAGACAGAAAAAGTGCTGGCCTGAGGTCCTGGAGACTCAATCCTGTTTCCACAGCCACAAAATTACTGATATGAAACTTTCTTTGGATAAAAAGAGTATGTATGCTCAGAGTCAATAATTTTCCCTGTGTGTAATTCAGAATTCTGAAAGAGCCCTGTCCTACTCCTGAACAGTATGTCACATTCAGGCCAGGCACCCCATGGCTCTGGGGTGACAAATCCTGGGCAGACACCCCACAGTATCTCAGGGCTTAGCGTAGATGTTCTTCGCTTGGGCTCCACAGGCGAAACTTCAGCATCCTCAATGAAGCTACAAGCTTTGTTGAAACACAGACTGAAAGCCCTTGTGCAGCCTTTAAATGTAAATTAATCTGCACATTGATCCAAGAAGCATGTTTTGCTTCAGAAGTGTCACGTTTCTGTGGCTTCAGGTATATATTCTTTTCCACAATTTCATGTAGATTGAGAACTCTGCTATTTAGCCTCTGTAAATTTAAGAGAGAGATTTTCATTAGTTTCCAAGAAGTGCTCACAGAGGCAGTCTCTGAGAAAAATTATCTCCTGAGCCTCCTCCTGAGGTAGTGTAACTTGTCCATCATTCCTTGCTTCAGCCTTTGCTCACAGGCAAAATATCTATAGCAAATTTGTGCTCTGCTGCCTGCCAGTGAAAGCTAGCGAAAGCATTGCTTCAAGGGATTACACGGGTGTTGAGCTAGTTGTATATGCTTTTTTCCTAGCGTGAAATAGTCAGAGAGAATTAAATATTTTTTTAAAATTACAAATACATATTTTGTAAGTACAAAAGGATCCTTTAAATTATTCAGTAACATACTAGAACATAGGCAAATAAACTCATTGCAGCCTGATGATAAATAAAGCACAATATATATGTACATGAAAACAGTTACATAGTTTTCAAGCTTGAAAATCTATTTCAATTCAGTTTAATTAAATATTATTAATTTGCAGATTCCAAGACATAAATAATTAAGCCAATTACATAAAATTAAGGAAGGCATTCCTTTTTCATTGGGGAAGTTTTCTTCCTTAGCAAATCATTAAACATTTAATTTGAAGTGCCAATATCTGGCCTAATTACACAGCAATCTAGAATCATGAATGGGGATATTAATGACCAAAACCAACTTAAAAATAGGTATAACTGCTTTGCTGTATTTTTTTTTTTTTTTTTTAAACTATAGGGATTTCTTGGATTCTTTGATATAAATGCAAAGAAGCAGAATCATGAATTCGGTACACAGTTTCTGCAAATAGCTATAGTCATGCTTTACTTTGATAATTCACAGGACTCAGGTTAATCACTTTGAAGCCACTGCTGTTTACAGAATTCCTGACTAATTAAGTCCAAAGCTAGAGATGATTAAGAAGTTGCATGTTTGTTAAATTTTGCAGTAAGATGACATAGCAAGAAAACAAGAGCATTATCACTGTAATCAAGTTCCTGATGAAACACATATATGTATCAAACAACAATTTCCCAGCAAGTATGCTGGATTTGGAATCTTCAAGATGCATGAGGAAGGTTTCTTCGCCATGCTCCATTTCTTATACAAAGACAGTACAAATGGAGTAGAAAGCACTTGCCATCCAACGGCAGGGGTTATTCTGTCACGAGGAAAATGCCTACAAGTGTGTACATACGGTTGGCATAGCTTCGCTGCTCCTGAGGAGAGCCCCATCCCATCTACCTATTCCCATCACTGCACTTGAGGGGGCCCATGGGGAGGAATACAGGCCAAGGGCATGCTGTATTTTGATTATGTCCATCTTCTTAGTACAAATTCAGACTGCAGGCTGCTCCAAGCACCGCCTGGTGGCTGTGGACTGGAAGAACAGAGAGCTGGAGCTATGTTCTGGGTAGGTTGCCTGTGCAACCTGTACACTGTACAGTGTGCTCAGTCGCTAAGAAGCAGAGATATGTCCCATTGTAGGCTCTTATCTCCGTTTTCTTTCTTTCGGATGATGACAAGATTATAACAAACGTTTCAGGAATTCTAGCTACCATCAGCCCATTCCTTCTCGTATTGGCTTAGTTTAATTATGCAGTGTACCCTTGCCAGAGAACAGCATGTGATGAGCATGGATCCAATTCTGAAGTAATCTTCAGGGCAAGACACCCTGCCCTGCCTGTCTAAGCTGGAAAATATCGCATGAAACCGGATTCCAGTTTCCATCTCACTGCAATTCCATATCCTCTATGCCTGAGCCGATTAGGAGGCCAAAAAGCAATGTCATAAGCAACAGGGCACAAACACATTTTCACATTCAGTTCTCCACATTGCTGCTGATATCCTGAATATACCTGAAATTCCTGTCAGTATCCAGAGTGCCATTCTACCCGYGATCTTTCTCTTGAAGAGAGTAGTGCCTTTAATCCAGAAGCAGTGGTTCTTTCTACCAGGCTCTCTGTCTGTGCATGCATTAAAGTAAAAGTTACCCCTTGCAAGGTCTGTTAGCTGTGTGGACTCTGTGCCTGGCTGCCCTGGCCTGTGGTGGGGGAGGCAGCTGCTTGCGGGCCCTGCCTGCGGCGCTGAGACAGGGAGACTCGCTCCTGATGTGACAACTAATCTTCATCCAGCTGGTGGCTCCTCCTCAACAATGAAGGTTAGGGCGGGCCCCTTGGTAGCTTGAGGAGCTGAGTGGGCATCCTGTGCTCCTTCAGGTTCCATATGTTTGGCCTTTAACCCTCCTCAAATGCCTCCGTCTGCTCCTGCCTCATCCCGCTGTGCGGGTGCGCAGAATGGGGCCATTGTTCCTGCCCGCTTCACGGCCATTTGGCACCCCCCTCAGTGTCACCGTGGCAGGTCTGGGTACATTGTACATTACAGGCATAGAGCCCAGCGCTGTTAGCACAGCCGTAGTATGAACCTCTGCCTTTTGCAGCCAAAAAACAAACAAACAACAAAACCCCTTAGATATGATTCTTTTATATCAAACATCAGAGGTGTGATGCAATAGTGAGGCAAGCTCAGAAGGGAAAAAGGAGAATCCATGGTTCTCCTCAGGCTTTCAAGCAGTGACACACTGGACACCATTAGGGGTATCTTCCACGCCTGACGCCGATRATTTGATACCTACATTATCTTGTCGTAAGCGGCCTTTCTTAAATGCAGCACTTTAGATGAAGCTTGGAGACCCAGCATTGAGGATGGGGACATTATTTCAAAAGCTTTTTGCTACAGACATCCAAGTATTGTGAGGCCTTAGCTGGGCTGAGGGTGGAAAAATGGTGTCTATAAAATTATTAAGATAATCACAGAACTTGCATTAACTTCAGTCGGTCCTAGGCTGAATTTCTTCTCACCTGGCAGAGAAAATATATTGGCCGAGTATATTAGCTGATACCTTTTGGATGCATTGTGTGGTTGTAAAGCCAGCTAGTTCAATCCCTTTCACTGGTGCACCCAGCCCACTAAGGTCTGTGTTTTATCAGACCTCTGGGGTGGAATTACAGTTGTGAGTCTTTCTTTTGCTAGGAATAATGCACATTTAATTTGGAATTGTAAGAGGTTTCATTACATGTTATTTCATGAATACCACCTTAATTCCAGTTAGTGACATGCAGAAATCGGCGTGAATGAACACTAAGGAGGAACAGAGCGCTATATTGTATGGTCTAAATATCCTTCTTTTTGTTAGGCACTGCTGTGCTACAGCTGTTGGTTAATATATGTCTAATCAGCTAGGAAGTACTTCAAACAGTTTTAATCAATTCCTACCAATATGACCAACTCCAGAACATTAAAATGGTAAATAAATACAAACTGTTAGACAAAATAAAATATGCTGTAGAAATGTAATGTGCACACTAAGGTCTGTCTCGTTTTCTGTCTAGAACAGTACAACTCTTAAAGGTGTTCCACTTCTTGTTTTATAATCTTGTCTGAAAAGATTTATTTTTCTTTTATGTTATTTCCTTTAGCACTTCAGTCATCTAAGTAACACTTTAATTTTACACCATTTAAAATGCTGCAGTTTTTTTATATTTTAATATATGAACCCAATCCATTTACCTGCTTTAATGGTTTTCTCCATGTGAAAAGAGAAAAGAATACACGTCCCTTAAATTTTTCCACTGGCCTTACTACAATAAATGTGAGAATCATGCTTTATGTTAATTAGCATGTATAAATCCTTTAAGTGAACATAGGACCTGGTGTGTAGTTATGGTGTCATTTGTACAAGCCTCGAGTACAGTAGGGGTATGAGGTTGACAATGCACACCCTGGAGTGTATTACTGCTTTTATAAAAATCATACTTCTTTCAATTACTTTGGTAATGGACTCCAACCTGTGCAGATGTGGTTATGTAATTACACATCTGAGAATCCTCATTAACCAATCGGGGTTGTCACTGCTCAGCAAGTCATGCATGTCGGGCAATTAATCCTATCAGGAATAGCTCTCCTTGGGCAACCCATAGGATCTGCAGAAGTGTATTATCAAAATTATTCTAAAATATATGACCAATAGAAGAAAAACAAGAAAAATAAAATCAACTCTAACATAAAGAGTGTATTGCATTTGTAGTTTCGTTCCTTCTTTCTGTGTATTTCATTATCTTGATAATAAGAGATGCTCTCAATAAAAGCACCACAGTGTTCAGGAGCAGCTGACAAATTAGCCACTAACAGTCTCTCCAAACGTTGTAAAATAAGGACGGAAAAGCTTTGGTTCAAAGAAGTTAAAAAGACATTACTTCTTTGCTTCATCTTCTGCCTGTATTTGATATTTCTCTTCCAAACACAAGCTGTAGCAGTACTTTCTTGTCATTTGCATTCCTGCACCAAAGGATTTTATGTTTTAACTGGTGATGGAAAAAAATAATAAAAAGTGTGGTTAAAGCAGGTGCTGTTTGTAGTGTTTATATAAACACATTAGCACTCTTTTGACACAGCATGACCTGAACAAGTAGTTCATCCTACTAGTAGCAGGGAAACAATAACTGAGCGTGCCAGAGCCAAGTTCATTCAGACACTGCAAAATTAACACCAGATTATGAATACGCTTGCAACTGGTAATTAATCGTGAAAATTGCTGGAGGAGTTCCCCTACTGTGAGGGATATTGGCAGAAGTATTTACTGCTAATAGGCCTTGTTTAAGCTTTTTTTTTTTTTTCCTTCCACCCCCTTAGAGATAAAACTTACAATAGACTGCACAGGAACTGGTAGATTATTACATATTCCTTTGGCCTGTTTTCTTATTAGCATTTCTGAATATCCCCAGTGTTTTTCTCTCTATTATTAGAAATGTGCATTGTGTGTTCACATGCAGACCATTAAACTGGCCCTTACAGAGGAGGATAATTTCACAATCTGGATACTGTTTTTCTGTATTCCACAGTGATCTAACATTATCAGCAGTAATTTGGAGACATCATAAGAAGAGTTTTGTGTATTTCAAATAACATACAAGCTTTTATAACCTTAGGTAGTGGTTACATAATCTACAAATTCTTTGATGTGCCTATCATTTTTAACCAATTTTCCTTATATATGCCTTTTATTATGTGCTTCTAAAGTGTAAAAAATTGCCAAGATGTTTTCAATCTATTATGTTTTTAAATACAGTGAAGATATATGAGCATGACTATATTAACTAATTAAAAATAAAAATGGAATAAATTAATTTATGGTAGGTCACATACTCTCCTCTACATTTTCCTAAAACAGATTATGTAATATAGTGTAATCATATTATATGTTTCCTCCTTTAAAAAAAAAGAAAAAAAGATATCTATTATGACTGTTTTTTAACAGATGTGTTATTGGATAGAAACAAAGGCCAGCTTCTTAGTGAAATTAATGAAAGACTTGCTATTGAGTTTAATGAAAGTGGGGTTGAGTCCCATATCTGTTAAAATTTTATTATTGTATAATATGGGCATTATGGAGGCATTTATTGCTGATTTTATGATGAACAGTAATGATTCTTGGCCCATATATGCCAATATTTGATTAAATCCCTATATAGCATATTCTTCAGGCAATTTAGTCAATAATTACAACCGTTTGACTTTTATAAGATTTTTGAGATTGATCTTTTTCCAAAGATGTTTAACTATTTCTTTTGAGAACTTGTTCATTATTTTCCCATTGATTTTAATAGGAATGAAACTTTACTCCTTAAATATTTAGTACCCAAGCACTATGTCTTGTATTTCTTTATTAAAGATTGGTGGGTTTTGTCTTTTCAAAACTACTCAGAATCAGGACTTCATTTCTTTAATTTTTTTTCTTCTAAAACACATACTTACTCTTCATCTTTCCATCTTTCTGAGAAACAGAGTACTGTCAGCCTAAACACAATCACAGCCTTATATTTTTCTGTGGGTTAGGTGTATATTTTATGGCCCATACTTAAGCCCAGTGCAGACAATGGAGACAATGTAAACAATAGACACACCACCATTGAATCAACCATTCAGACTGAGAATGTTGTATAGTAACTAACATTTGAAAATATACTATGTTTGTTGAATTTTTACTCCTTGTGGCTTTGATAGTTTCAAATAAACRGAGGTGCTCTCATTAACATTACTTTTATATTTTGTTCATCTARACAGAGGGGCTTTTGTCTAGTTGGCATAATTTAGTGTGAAAGATCACACAGTCAAAAGTAGGCTACATTGCTCTAAACAGCTATGCTTTATAGTGAAGATGCCTTGCAAATATTTATTCATGATAGCACACTGTGTAACCTTCCCTCTGTCTTCCCCTCAAATTCTCTGAGGCTTTTTTTTTTCTTTAGCTGATCCCTCAGGCAACAAAAAACAACAGCTAACAATTAGTAGCTGTCACACTGTTCTGACACAGAACAATAAAACATTGCAGAGGTTAAACTGTCTCTGGTTTATGTTAAGAGTAACGATTCTGGTCATTTATATGCCTCTAGCATAAAAGTTTTATATCATTTAAAATTTTCTATATTAAATTAGTTGTAGTACCAAAGCATGTTATGTTTCATTTATGTAAAGAAAACAGGCCACCATTCAACAAATGGCTTTTGCTTTGAGTGAGATTGCAATTGTAGTTTTAGGTATCTGAAGGCTGGATTCAAAAAAAAAAAAAGGTTTTCAAATAAGAACTCCTTTCCTAGGTATCACAGCTGTCTAGTATTAGCATTTTGTTGCTCTGAAAAAGGGAATGTTCAAAGCTCTACACACGCGTATATAAAGTCAGTCATATGCTGAATTATTCAGCGTGTCCTTTGTATCTTTCCAACTTCATTAGCTATTTAATGTGGTATATTTTGTTTTAATTAATGTTTAAAAAATGCATTCTATATTATTCAAATAATAATGAATTTTAAAAAAAAATAGACCTTGTGTTGCAAAGGATATCTGAGGTCACGTACTCTAATTCACAATGAATAGCAATTTACCCATGTTACTTCCGTTTCTACATAGTATGAAAAGGCATGTCTGACTGCTGTTAATATAAAAATATAAGTGTTTGTTGAGGTAACAGATGTTATTAACCATTTATATTCCTATGGCTCCTAACAGCTTCCTTTCTCAAATATTTTATAGCCTTCATAAAGTGACATTCCCAATAATTTTGTTTTTTAACCTTAAAAATGTCTCATTATGTATGACAAGGAAGCTCTGATTTTGGTTGAGCAAATAATGTTGCTGTAATTTAATTGAGTAGGTGATAATTTTAATTTTCCCAATCAAACTGTTTAACTTTGACATAGCTCACTTTTACAATTTGCTTATGTATTGTGGAAATAATAATACTGAAAAGAAAAACAATAATAAAATAGAAGTCTCCACACACTTGGTGTAAGAACCAAAAATCTGTTTGGTTTATATAATCAGAATATCCTTGACTTATAAAGAAAAGATATAAAGAGTAAAGTGTATTCGTGCAAGGCTGTGGCCAAATTCACTGTGAACAGATCTGTGTCCACAGTGGCAACATGACACAAAAAAAAAGAAAATAATCAAAATTCATGACGTTTATGTATCCAAACCAGAAACATTCACATGCACGTACCAGCTGGACCATAGAGGGTTTCCTCTTCACCAAAAGGAGTAACTTCTATTTGTGAAGCTCTTCTTTGAAGAGAGAAAACAAAAGGTAATTTAGCCATATATTCTGTATGGACTGCATTGGACACCG
The DNA here is from genome assembly GCA_035582835.1 of Phoebastria nigripes. Lineage (NCBI taxonomy): Eukaryota > Metazoa > Chordata > Aves > Procellariiformes > Diomedeidae > Phoebastria > Phoebastria nigripes. The sequence continues at coordinate 1,215,664 of JAYKAV010001831.1, forward strand.
GAGACCTTCAGAGGTAGCTGCATCTCTCCGTTGATCATTTAACAACTTCCTGTGGCACAAATAGTTCTGCATGTCTAAAATGCTGGTGTATCCACACACAAGTAAACTTCTGAGTTAATCATGCTGGATCAAGGTCTCAGGACCCTTCAGGCAGCACTCTGCACTGGCCATTTTGCTAACACTTTTTGCAAGGACATAAGCCACCCTTGAATACGAAGTCAGGTTTTAACAAACAAGCAGTTTGGCACTTTCTCACAGACATATCATACTTACTCCAGGTACCACTTGCTCACAGTGTTGCTTCTTATGATCTAATCTCTTCAAAATCCAAAATGGACAAAGCACTCCAGCACCCCCAAAMAACAAATAAGTAAAAGTGGCTGAAAATGACTGATTTATCATCCAAGTACTTTCTTTACATGATAGACATAAAGACTCTGAAGGAACTATTATGAACCATCTTGACAAAAATCCATTTAAGAAGTGTGCCTTTCTATACATGTATACAATAGACAGTGTAATTACAGCATATGGGGTAAATAGTATATGTTTTTAAAATTAGTATGCATGCCAAAACACGTTTACCTTAAAGACTGTAGCAGCTTTAAGGCAGTTATTTTAGTCCATCAGGTAAATAGCACTCATTTCCTAAATGCTGCACAAATGTATGTTATTATGCAGTATGTGTGTTATTACATAATAGACTGCAGTGGCTTTGAAAAAGATAAACTATTCTGTTGTGTCAATACTTCTAAAAATTCGTGACATCATATTTTTACTTCCCTAGGTTGGGAATAAAATAATAAAAAGTAAAACAAAGAAAGGAGCAAAGGCAGCTCTGAAACAATAACTAAATCCCCTACACCTATGACTGCCCAAGCAATCATTAGGGGTTTCATTTTTGACTGTCACCATTTCGGAGTATTTTCATGTGGGACAGAAGATTCTGCTCAGTGTAGTAGGAAAGGCAGAAAGAGCTATAATTTTGCATATTACTGATGACCTATTTCTTTTTGCTGGAGTAAAGGAGTAGAATTTGTTTAGCCTTGACAAACTTTCTTTTGCAAGTATTCTCTGCTATGATACATATTCTTTCTTCCTACACTTGTATGCTGTTTGTGTTGGAAGCATCAGAGTTATTGGGCTGTCTATGGGCCATGCAGAACTGAAATAGCATTTGAAGATGAAAATATGAAATGCACTAGGACAAACAGGAAAGGTTTCAGAAAAAAAAAAAATACAAAAGCAATAAAAGAAATGGCTTATGAGGAGACATAAGAAAAGAACAAACCAAAATTAAGGAGTGGGTTCTGAGGGTGTAATGGACCTAGAGAATGAAGGTCAAAGATCCTTTTCCCCTTCTCACTGATCATATGCCTTGCTAATAGATCAAGTAGTCTCAGAGTCTATGCTCACAAATCCTAAGGAATGATGGTACAAAATCATGGATCTATACTAGTACGAGAGAAAAAGAGGAGACAAGACCAAGGCTGAAAACCTAAAGCAAAGTCATCCAATCTTGGCAGTCATGGATAAAAAATAGAGTTTGGGACCCTTCACACTTCTTTGTGGATCAGTCATTCCTTCTCCTTCCCCCTGTGGAAGGCATCACTTGCCTCCTGTAATCCCTGCCCCATACAGACATCCTGTGCCCACTTGCCAAGCAGCCAGCCTAACGGTCTGTCCTCCACCCAGAAGCAGGAGCCACAGCACTCTTGCACCATCATCCTCCAGTGCCACAGGGGCAGCAAGCAGGAAAAGGAGTATAGCTATAATCCTGGTGGGCTACCCCAGCTAGGATATGGGAGTCTGATCCTGTAGGTGACGAGTTTGTTTTTTCCTTTCCCCTTTGGAATAACTCTCCCAGAAGCTTCTTAGAATCATAGAATCACAGAATAGAATCATAGAATAGAATCATAGAATAGTTTGGGTTGGAAGGGACCTTTAAAGGCCATCTAGTCCAACCCCCCTGCAATGAGCAGGGACATCTTCAACTAGATCAGGTTGCTCAGAGCCCCGTCCAACCTGACCTTGAATGTTTCCAGGGATGGGGCATCTACCACCTCTCTGGGCAACCTGTGCCAGTGTTTCACCACCCTCAGCGTAAAAAATTTCTTCCTTATATCTAGTCTAAATCTACCCTCTTTTAGTTTAAAGCTATTCCCCCTTGTCCTGTCACAACAGGCCCTGCTAAAAAGTCTGTCCCCATCTTTCTTACAAGCCCCCTTTAAGTACTGAAAGGCTGCAATAAGGTCTCCCCRAAGCCTTCTCTTCTCCAGGCTGAAAAACCCCAACTCTCTCAGCCTTTCTTCATAGGAGAGGCGTTCCATCCCCCTGATCATTTTTGTGGCCCTACTCTGGACCCGCTCCAACAGGTCCATGTCTTTCTTATGCTGAGGGCTCCAGAGCTGGACGCAGTACTCCAGGTGGGGTCTCACCAGAGCAGAAGGGCAGAACCACCTCCCTCAACCTGCTGGCCACGCTTCTTTTCATGCAGCCCAGCATATGGTTGGCCTTCTGGGCTGCAAGCGCACATTGCYGGCTCATGTCCAGCTTTTCATCCACCAGTACCCCCAAGCCCTTCTCGGCAGGGCTGCTCTCCATCCCTTCATCCCCCAGCCTGTATTGATACCAGGGGTTGCCCCGACCCAGGTGCAGGACCTTGCACTTGGCCTTGTTGAACCTCATGAGGTTCACATGGGCCCACTCCTCGAGCTTGTCCAGGTCCCTCTGGATGGCATCCCGTCCCTCAGGCATCTCGATCGCACCACTCAGCTTGGTGTCATCTGCAAACTTGCTGAGGGTGCACTCGATCCCACTGTCTATGTCATTGATGAAGATATTAAACAGTACTGGTCCCAGTATGGACCCCTGAGGGAATTCTTGAATCCCCCTTATTTCATCCAAGCACCGGAGTGAGTGAATTAGCACAAACAATTCGKTATTGATCTGCATGGGCAGGAGGTGAGCTTACACAGTTCAAATTATGTTCAATACCTGAATAAGTGATCCCAACTACTCTAGCAAAAGAGTTTAAAAGTCACAAAGTTGCTCACACTGTACTGAAGAATACACGTACACACTTCAGGAGGAGCTATGGGAGGTTCGTACCTCTTGGACTTCCACTCTTAAGGGTGAGCGCTGTAGTCATCTATTATTGAAGTGATACCAGTCAGAGTCTTGTTTACATGTATATGATTTTTCTTTCTTTTATTTAAAGATTACCTCCATGCTTGGGGAAGTATGGAAACAAAATGTGATTGCAGAAGTTTTGGATTAATCAGGGTTTACTTCACTCACAGGAATTTCTATTTCTATTTCTAGATCCAATAGAGAGAAAAAGCTGAAATAATCTATCCAGCCCTATTCATTCTTTAAAGTCATAACAATCTCTTTTTGGAAGGATCTAGACTAATTTGTCACACAGGAGCACTATCATTATAGTGTTGACAGTAGATGACAATTTCAGCAGAAGTTCCAAGAGTTCACAGAATATGAATTGTCTTTTTGTCCCTAAGGGTAGTCCCTCTGGATGGGGTCTGAATTTTGTTTGCTGAATGACCTGGTTTCTACTTTCTAAACTGGAGCAAGGTGGCAGTTGCTCCAGGAACGACACCCTTATATTTCCATTTTGAGGTAGAGAGAGTCAGGAATGAGCCAATATATTCAGTATATTACTAAAGGGGGATACATTTAGAGGTACTTGAATTTTAATTAACATGACATTCAGGAGCAAATTTGAAAATGAAACCATTTATGTAGGTAATTAAATAACCAAAAATTTAATTACCTAATTTGTATCATTCTCAGGTTGAAAATTCTCACTTGTGTGACATAACTAAATTGCTCCAAATTACCAGAATGAGGCATTTTAGTTGACACAGATGGAAAGAAGTAGTTCAGGAGAGTTCTCACAATTTTGATATCTTGTCCTGACTTCAGAGTAGTTACCAAATTTTAATTGACTGGGAAAACTGTTTTGCTCCATTCTTGAGAGATTCCTCCCAGTGTATTGCTGAATTATCCATGCCACTGCCTTCCACCCAGTGGTTTCACAGTCAGAAATATGGCTAGACCCAAAGTTCTACTTTCATCAAGGTGAACTCCAGCTTCAAGGATTAAATTTGTTAAAAAATATTTTTACCCTGGGGATAAAGACACTGTGTTTCACATTTGCATGTTGCTAATGTGAGAGTTGGAATTTTGAGAACAATCACCAAAAGTATTCTTCCCAGAGAAGCCCAGGTAAACTAATGCCCTGCAATTTTTAGTGGTGAACAAAGTATTTTCCTTTTGAACTGAAAAGCTTCTTTGGGTCTTCCAGCATAGTAAGTCTAAAAAGGGAAGCCCATTTATTGCATTTATATATGTGGAAGATTTTTTTCTATACTTTCACATTTATTCTTATTTAAAGCAATATTTATTTCTTCAACTTGCACAAAGAGGGGATCCAATGAAAACACAACACATCTTTGCAAACAGCAATTCTCTTGCTTGCAGGAATCCTTTGGTATTTTAGCCCCAATGATGGAGAAAAAGCAGTTTGTTATGAGTGCTGAATTGCTTTTTCTTTTCACATGTAGTAGCACTTAAGTGTCATGTTAAGCCCAAGGCAGGAAAGACTTTAAATGACCTGTTCTGACTGGAATTGTGTTTACTGTACTTTTTTCAAAATGCAGTGAAGGATCCCCTCCCTTATCAGTACCTAAAGTCTAACAGCTTGCAGACTCAAATTTCCCCTCCCAGGCAATGTTGGATTTGTCTGTTATTTTTCACAACAAAGGGTTTCATGAATTCTGCAGTTTGGATTTCTGCCTTGTATTATCTAGTGTCACCCTCTAGGCTAGGAATCAGCATTTTTCAGCTCCCAGAAATTGCCCAAAAGGCTGCTAGAAGCATTGCACATCGAGATGTGTAGGTACACATCTTTCTAACTGTTTGCATCGGGAATTCTGGCAGAGAAGTTGTAGGAGTACTCTCTGTGGGACTAAACCAGTGAACAATTAAGCAGTGTCTGTAGGGGGTGATTGCCCTTGGCGTTCGTGAAGGCAGGTGTGGCATGCAGGGTTCACTCATTCAAACCTTCAGTGAATCCATATGGCAGAAGAGCCTTATAAACATAATGAATGTGGGAAAATCTTCCACTGGAGTTGACACTGCTGCTCTCCCCAGTCACTCGCTGTGTTCTGCTCTGGTTTTCCTTCATCCAGGCTGCACCTTGTGTTTCTCCCTACCCTGCCTTACACCTGGAACAACCAGACAATGCTAGCCCATGCACTCTCCTTCACAAAAATAAACCTCCCAGAACTGAATTATTCCTTGAAGCAACCCTCCCTCACTCCTTCTGCCATGTCCTATGAACATCTTGTGGGTTTGTGTTTGCATTGTCCCTTCACTGTCTATAGGTTGTAAATTCCTCAGTAAGAAAGCTTTATGTTGCCTCGTTTCACACTACATATGGTGCTAGGTACATTAGGGATGTTAGTGACATGCTAACACGTGCCATGCTTGTTGGAGAGTAAAATGCAAAACATAGAAGTCGCTGGGTTTTTTTTTACCTCTATAGTGGTAACTATCTTGGGCCAGCACACATATATGTACATGCAGTTTGGTTTCTTGCTGGCTRTCACCAAAGGCCTCAGTGGCCTCAGCATCCCTCCATGACAAGAGGAAGGACAGTAGCTCCATCAGGTTTGATATTGGTTTTTAGCAATGGGCCGGGGGTGCCACAGGAGCTCTCTGAAAGATTCACATTCCCAACATGTTAACTCCAAAGGAGCTCAAAATTGGCCATTCCTCAAGTGTGTTTTTGCTTCTACCTGTTACCTATATATTGCATTTCTTCAGGGAAGATATCAGGGCTGCACTGAGAAGAATGTGTGAATTACAGAGGTAAAATCTAACAGAAACTTCATGGACTGAAGGACATGCTGGACAAGAGCAGCCCAGCAGGAGGAGAGCTCAGGTTCCTCAGGGGCTTTCCTGATTGCAGCTAGTGTAAAACAAATGCAAGTGCATGTACAGAGACTGCTGACCATTCTCTTACAGTATGGTGAGATCCAAAGATATGCAGGGGGCTATTAAGAATCAGCATCTACTACCTTCAAGACTGGAAGAAAAATGGGTGTGCCATAAGCGGGACTTTCCAAGACTCACTTTTGTCTCTTCTGGAAAGTGTTGCCTCTGGATGAATCAAGTGTGTAGATTTGTAGTGCTACAACAATGCAGAATATACTAGTGGTTGAACGTTAGGCTGGTTTCCTTGGTTAGGCAAAGGGCATCTGTAATCAAAACATTGGTTAATTAAATTCATCCTGACATTTTTTGATTTGCAGTCCTGTCAAAAATAAAATAAAATAAAAATTTAGAAAGAGTTAAAAAATCATGAATTAATCACAAAACATCTAAGGCTGGCTGAATCACACTATGACACTGGAATTGCTGCTCAGTTTCAATTCCGGTCACTGAAAATTTGTTCTTCTTTTTGAATAAAAAACTAGATTTGCAGATTATCTTAAGAATCCAATAATGTGCCTTTAAAAAGAAAATAAAAGAAACACTATAATGAAAACTAATAATAGTGAAAGGCTTAGAATATTAGATTTCTTTCTAGTATTGAAGGATAATTGAGCAGTATGTCGTCAATAATGCAAATAATTTTAATATTAAATCATCAAATGACAAGTAAAACAACAAACAAATCAAGGATCATGAGCATTACTCTTCTGAAAAGTTGAGATCATTAGAAAATAATTTATTGTGTAAATCCTCTTAAAGAGAATCAATCCACCCTATTTTGCTTAAATATATCTCAACCATTATTTTCATGTTATAACTCCTAAAAATTAAATTAGGAACATGAAAAATATCAAGATGAGCTGGTAGTATTAAAACCAGCTTTAAATTAATTCTATTTTCCTGGCTGATTTAATATAGGAAAGGAAACTGTTTCAAACAAATTTCATGCTTTTTAAAGTCAGTCTGTTAAGAATCTTCCCTTTAAGTTGAATACCTGCATTCTTCCCAATGAAAATGCCCCCCAAAACACCAGAATTAAGTTATAGAATAGGATAAAATAAGTTATTACTTTAAAGAAAGAAAAAAAAATACAGTTAACATACCATTTGACTGACCTGGGAAGGTATCAGAGGCACACAAGAAAAAGCCTCTTATCAAATAAATTACTTCTGACATTCAAAAAATATTTAGAAGAAACGATAGAAGATTACACTCTAAAATAAAGTTAATTCATTATTCGTGTTTAGGATGTGATCTTGAAATACTTACCTGTATGTTTACCTTAAGATTTTGAAAATAATTCCAGACCTTGGTATATATAAAGGAGAGTAAGCACATATGTCTTTGAATGATTAGCTGCTCTGTTATAGAAGCAGGGATGAATGAAATAAATATAAACTCCAATTTCATCTCTTTCTTTTAGCTGCTGCTAAAAACGAAAGTAAAGGACTTTATAAAGTACTATGTATTTTTAAAAATACATGTCAAATGTGGCAGGTCAATGAGATCAAATTTTGGAAAAGATGAGAATATCACTGTTGTTCCGGTATCGTTCCCTGCTGTCTTGCTTTCTGCAAAAAACAAACATAACTGGAGAAAATCAAGAAGGTGGAAGAAAACATCTGAGAATAAGTCAATCTACTGAAGCTCAGTTACAGTATGGATTCATTCGTAAGAATCACCATCAGACTTGCTAGGAAGATTACTTTCTTCCATTTGTTTAACATAACTCACCAGGGGGAAAAAAAAAAAAAAAAAAAAAAAGAAAAAAAAACCCCAACTTACTTTGGCTTTAATTCATTGCAGCACTACTCCCTGTGTTACAATGTTATTGTTCCATTGCTGTCAAAGTTACATTACTGTGAAGTTAAGGGAATACAAAGATGAATCATGTTATTTTTCTGTAATATATATGTAAAGTATCTGATACCTAAGTCATACAATTCTCAGTCTCTCTTCAGTACTAGGAATTAGTTTAAGAAGTGTGAAAGGAATTGCAGAATATAAACGAAGTTTCCAATCTGAGCATTCTCCATCCTTTTTGTGGGAGACGGTTTATGGGAGCTTTTGATCTTCACTATAACGTCAACTAATGTTTACTTCTTAGACTTGGGTTTTTCCCTCCTCCATATGGTTCCAATTCATTGCAGATCATGCTTTGTTTCCAGAAGTCTTCAGATACTCCATCCTTACTTTTACAAAGCGAGGTGATTCCATATTGTCTTCTTGATCTTTTATCAACAGTGCAATGTTAATCCCTCTGTAAGGCTTTTAGTAGCATAGAGATTTTGAAACAGTAGCAAATAAATCCAACCAAAACATGCTTGCTTTTGTATGTTGAGTGTCCATATTCCCTTTATTAAAAACACCTCATCCGAAAGATCTTTTCCTTCAAGTTCAAAAAGATGATCCCTTTTGTTTCAGTTCACTTATATTAATATATTTATTTCATTTTCAGCTGAGCTAGGCTACACACTCAGTTACAATCAGAAAATGAGTTATTGGTTTGAAGGGGATGAGGAAAAGGAAAGAGAAGAACTGCAGTTTAATTCCTTTCACAGAACCAGCTTTCAGGATCTCCTTCGGTTTAAAACATTTGTTCTGGTATTTTAGGGATATGATCCAATGACAGAAATCAGGATACATTTAATGTCTTAAAACTGAATTGGATGATCTCCCTGCTAGCCAAATCATATATATGTTCATAAGTTTTCCAGCACAAACTACAAACAAAGAGAACTGTGGCTCTTTAATTTAAAAAAGCTATAGTGAAATGTTTTCATTAAGGAAGTGCATGAGTATCCTAAAAAAATCATACACCAGAAATGAGGAAACACCAAAGCACCAGATACAAATGTCTCCTCCATTTGAGTATACATAAATGAGACTTGTATTCCAATATTTTAAAAAACCTTCTTTATTTACCATGAGCCAAATCTAAAATCCGAACTTCTCCCAGAATTTAGATGCTCAGGATTGGAATTTGAATTTTTCTGTGTTGCTTCTTCTCATCCATGGAAGCATTGCACCTGGATCTCTATTACCTAAGTGTAAGAAAAAGGAAAAAACAGCAATTTTTGTCCTTTCCTTGAGCAGCGTCCCTACAGCCCACAGTTTCAGTAAGCAGAAACTGGCTCTGCAGGTACAGAAGCTCAGTTCAGTACAACCTCACACAGGTTTTCCACTTCAAATGGTAAAAACAACTACTATTTATTTTTAAAATGCTGCAGTGAAATTCATTCACTGAAAAAATCAGACACATATTCCAGTTAAATACATTCTAAAAATGAGGGAATGTCAAAATCCCAGAGGTACAGTGTATTCCTAATTTTAAGTACGGACTTCCCTACATGGAAAAGAGAAAAATTTGAGCGCCTGATTACCTGGCACCCATCTATCTCCAGTACAACTTAAGAATGTATGAGAAGTTTATGAGAAATTTAATTCTTCTCATAGATTTACATTCATTGTTGAAATGGGACCAGAATAACATGAGTTATCCAGTTGTGATTCAGCTCTCGGCGATGTCATTACATCCTACTCTTTGGCTCTAACCTAAAAGAAATGTCTTGCAATAAAAGACAAAATACGCAACGAAACCCAACTTGCCGAATTACCCTCCTGGCTTTCTCAGGGTGCCCCAATCTTACTGTTAATGCTCCTTTGGATTAAAACATGTTGCTAATGGTCTTTTGTGTTATTTGCAGAACTGATCATAGGTGCAATACTAAGCAGATAAGTAGTACATACAAATATATTTTAAGGGTATGACCACCTTTCTCAACTATGCTGAGACTTCAGAAACTTTATGCAGATAGCTGCTTTTTCAAGTAAGCTGAAAGAACTTCCAGTTACTCTGAGGAGAATTTAAATAAATGTTAAGGGCATTTCATTTTTTTAACAACTGAGAAAAGAAAGGCACAAAAGCATTCTCAGTGGCTCATATCAAGTAGAATTCAGAAGTATAAAATATGTCTTCCAAACAAAATCAGTGATCATTTAATACTAAAAGGGTTTTTAAAATATTACACTTACAATAATTAAAAGCAGAATTTGAAGAAGATAATATTTATTGGAAACATTTTCATTCCTAGACAGTTTATCTCTGGTCATGAAACAGTGCTGGAAAGTGAAGTTCTTTGTTTCGTGAAGAGCAGTCTGTTTCAAAGCAAAATCAGTGCTTTCTCTGTCCTACTATTGACCTCGACTTTGACCTGGCTGGACCACCCTTACTAGAATGGGAGGTAATAAAGTCCCCAGGCTGGCTCAGCCCTAGGTCTCAGTTAAGCAGAGACTATCAATCATGCAAAATTAAGTGTAGTGGTTTTGTGATGTGGACATTTACTAGGAACTGAACTGAGATCACCAACACTATTCATTTACATTTCCAAGGAATACTTAAATGAACATCAAGACATTAAAATAACATTTCTGAAATTTTTAACAATTGTTGGATGATACAGCAATCTAATTTAAGAAATTAGTGAAATTATATTGTATTGAAATTTAGTGTTTAAAAGTTAAAAAAGGAAAATGTTTTGCTTTAAAACAAGTTTTATTATCCTGTACGCAATAAAGAAATATAACATTTACAAGAGAAATTCAGTCATGAATTATTTATATTATTTATATTTAAATTAACAAGAAAAATTGAAGAAAAAGAAAATTCAAAACATTATGCAAAATGAATACTTTTAAAATTCAATTTTTGAAACTTTTAATGCTTAGATTCCAAGTATGATACAGCAAAATACAGCAGACTATTCACATGTCACCCAACATTATTCCATTCAGCCTTGATTTTTTGCCTATCAAAATCTCTCAGAGAGCTGACAAGCTCTCTAGAAGTCAAGAAGTGGAGGAATGTTTTTTTATTATTATTAACGTAGTACCTAAAAGTCCCCCGGTGATGCAGATCCTATTGCTTTCAGTACTACTTAAAGTTTGAGACCTTGTCCATCTCAAAGAGTTTGTCTTTCCACATAGAAAATAAAACCTACAAAGTGAGGGGGCTGGGGGGGGAGGAAACAAGGAAAGCGAAATGTGGTTACTTTGCAGAGCTGGCGATGCAGTGCCCTCGGTGTCAGATGGCATTGCCTCCCCTAAGAGAGGCGGTTATAAAATGTTTTACTGTAAGATGGCACTTGTTAACCTGTGTCTAAAGCAGGTGTGCTGGCATGCCTGGACACAGCATGCTCTTCCCACATTGGCAGGTCAGCAGAGGACTGGGAGATGTTTTTGGCCTTTTGAAGGGAAGCCCTGGTTACACAGAATATTTGCTTTTGCCGGCAGAGGACTTCTCACGTGTCTGCTYTGCTGGGCAGAGTGGGAGGAAGAGGAAGAACATTCATTAGTCAGGGAAACAGTTCCTGGAGCTTATCTTTGCAGTCAGAGAGTCTATAAACAGATTTAAATAGACACTCAGTTTCTGAAGGAAACTTTTGCATTCCCCAGAAAATAGCCTCACTATCCACCATGGGGTCATGACCCCCAGGTTGGGAATCAGCGATACCAAAGATATCCTGTCTCAGTCCCATGTGGCTTGGCACTGCTGAAGGCTTCTGTCTTATTATTCTAACACCTCCAGGGGAGGGATGGATGAGTCCCCTAATATTGATTGGCATACCTCATTTCACTGCTGGGTTTCCTAAATTCTATTTGCAGAGAAGTTTTGAATAGTTGAAGTGCAGATATAGCTGCATGTAGGGATTCCTTCTCAGGGATACCACCTGGGAGACATCTCTTTCACCATGCATGATACAAACTTTTATTAATGATGGAAATCAGATCATTCTGTCTCTGCCCTAAAAGCAACTGACTTGATCCCATGCTGTCCTGTGTAATCCTAGAAAAAATGTTTTTCCTCAAGCTTTGATTCATCTTTAAGTTTAATCAAAAAAGAAAACAATCAAGCAACCCTTCCCCACTACCTAAAATTTCCTGTTTAACATTTGCAAGTATTCAAGCCAAAAGAATAAAATTACAACATAGTTTGTTTCTTTTGAAAAAAAAGGGGGTGAGGGAGGCTGCTGTTGAATTTAACAAAGCAGTGTGTGATTTGGCAGCCAAAAGTCTGATGCCATCAGTAGGTTTTTAAACTTGTTTGCTGAGAAATCAAGATGATACCCCTTTGGCAGGCTGCCTTCCTGGCAGAGTGAATGCACAACTTGATTTCAGGGTTTGGTCAGCTTTGTTGCACTAGTACCTTCATTCTGATTTTCTAATGCTCTGCTGACACTAGAAAAATCATTTTATAAATTTCTAGTTTGTTAAAATATATTCAACTCTGTTAATTCCATTGACTGTCAATATTCTAGTATAATTATCCTGCTGGTTTTCCTTAACATTTGGCCTTTTGAGTAGGGCTGCTGTGACCAAGCTGATATTGAGTCAGTTAAAACAACAGTAGTGGTAACAATGGTGAGCATTGAATTTTACTAATTTAGTTTCCTTTTAACATTTTCTATGTGTAATTTCACACACACTTAAAAAGCAAGCCAAACTCCTAAACAAATGGATTGCACAGCCCTATGCTGCCAGCTCTGTGCTTCACAAGTAAGGCTGGAAAACTGGGATCCACGGGGCCAATTATGGACTTCATTTGACCGGATAGGTCTATCCAGATGTGACCATGTTGCAGGACTGGAGAGTATTCGTTTCATTGATTGATGCTGATGGGAAGCAGAAAAGGAGATTAAAACGCCTCCAATCCCCTCTCACCAAAACTGTATCCAATCCACACTATAGGCAGACTTAAATATCTCAGATTAAGGGAATAACTAACAACCTTTAAGTGGCCCAATCACTATAGGTGGATGAAGGTTCGAATTTTCTCAACGGGTTCCAGACATCTTTCTTGACAGCAATATAATGCAGAGCTAGAAATCTTGGATTTCTTTCCATCCTGTAAGTCTGAACCACCATCTCTGAGTCTTGTCTAGCCTTTATAATTAATTTTTCTCTTCCCCACCTGGTTGCTTATCATAGTCTGCCTCCCCCTGACTCACAATCCAGACATTCTTATTCCACTTATGCTTATGGCTCCGATCTTTGTCCTAGTACTACATAACTAAAATAAAAAGATAAATGGGAATATATTATGCCCTGATACATGAATGTTAAATGCATTTACTAAAGACAGGAAGTCTTGGTATCTGTGCTGACTTTGGCTGGGATAGAGTTAATTTTCTTTATAGTAGCTAGTATGGGGCTATGTTTTGGATTTGTGCTGAAAACAGTATTGACAATTCAGGGATGTTTTAGTTATTGCTGAGCAGTGCTTACACAGAGTCAAGGCCTTTTCTGCTCCTCACCCCACCCCACCAGTGAGTAGGCTGGGGGTGCACAAGAAGCTGGGAGGGGACACAGCTGGGACAGCTGACCCCAACTGACCAAAGGGATATTCCATACCATATGATGTCATGCTCAGCATGTAAAGCTGGGGGAAGAAGAAGGAAGGGGGGGACGTTCGGAGTGATGCTGTTTGTCTTCCCAAGTAACTGCTACGCGTGATGGAGCCCTGCTTTCCTGGGGATGGCTGAACACCTGCCTGCTGATGGGAAGTAGTGAACGAATTCCTTGTTTTGCTTTGCTTGTGTGCGCAGTTTTGCTTTTCCTGTTAAACTGTCTTTACCTCAACCCACGAGTTTTCTCACTTTTACCCTTCCGATTCTCTCCCCCATCCCACCGGGGGGGAGTGAGCAAGCGGCTCTGTGGGGCTTAGTTTCTGGCTGGGGTTAAACCACGACAGTATCTCAGCCAGAAACTAAAGTTTTAAAACTGGGTGTTTTGAGACTGTACATCAAGATTAATGGTATTTATCATGGGTAGTTCTTAATTGTTCCCATATGACAGCCAAAGGAAAGTTGAAAGCACTGTCTGTTTGAGTTTGGTGGTGAGAAGGGAGAGGAATCAGCACTTGAATGGGTGTCCTTACACCTTTCAACTCTGAATCGAAAAGTGTCACATCATATAATCAATATGTTGTCTTATAAATTGTTTCTACACTTGATATTAAATTATAAGGAAATAAAATTGTGTTCATAAAGTTGATAATGTATAATTTAGATTTGAATAGTTTATTTTAGACCTAAGTCATATTCCTCCATTGTTCATATTCYCATTTGCAAATCCCAATCCTTCAGCTGTCTCAGAGAAAATGAACCTACTAACAGATGATAATAGATAGATAGATATGACTGAAGTGGATATGCCTTCACAGGAACATACATTTCGTTCATATGACCTCACTACAATCAACAGTAAAGACTCTTTGCGGCCCTCCCACTTCCCCATTGATTTCAATAAGGAAAAGTGTTATAAAATTCTAGAATATTCTGCCCTGCATTCCCTCCTCACCCTCCTCTGGTGCAGTGCCTACACATGCATACAATAGAACTTAGAGGCAATGTAAACAAATAGTAACTTTTTTTTGTGATCTACATAAGGGCATTCAGCTTTTCACGGGTCCAATATCATAAAATGCTTGACTTTCAGATAGAAAGATAGAACATTCACCAGAATCATGTAATTGATAGACATGCAAGTCACCAGGTGCAATTGGCATTCAGGGATTGACTCCAGGATATTAAAGTTAAAAAAAAATTCAGGCAATCTATTTTCAAGCATTTTCTGCTTCACCACTGTTCTGTATATGGAAGTGAAATGTGTCACCCATTGCACATACCTTATACATTCAGTGTGCTCATCAGGTCTTTCTTCTCAGGGAACAATGGGAAAAATACCACAATAGGAAACCCTCTAAATAAAACTACTCTCAATAACATCAAGCTGAGATACAGCACTTTCACTGCTTTTATTTTCCTCCATACTTAGTAATGTAATAACACTAGGCATTACAGAACTCACACGTTATGGAGCATGATTGAAAAGCTCTGGGTATATGAGAATTAATCTTCTTTTATCATGACAGACTAGCATATTAAAAATGGTCCCACTTGTATAACTACTGAAAATTGCTTTTGGAATTCAGTCAAGTAAAAGAGGTTCAAAAATTCTTTTTGAAAACTGCATGAGAACAGAAAATCTGAAATGTATGCAAAGTACCACAAGAAAGATAWTTCAAATGTATTTTGAGTATCAGGAATAGATTCTGTGGCAAAGAAGATGTGGCAAAGAAAATGTGGTACTGCACTGCACCTAAATGGGTGGTTACCAACTTATCTAGTAAAATAAATATATGTGGCAAATGACACATACCTATTTAATGACACTTCGAGTTCATGTGAAGTTTGGCAGTGTAATAAAAGTCTTATCTCTTGCCTCCACTGTTATTGCACAGATTTAAACTGCTGTCTCAGAGGCAGTTTTACTATCTTTTTCAATCTCTCCCATAAAAGTGAGACTTGATTTGCTCAGCATGAGAACAGATCAATAAAAGCTGAGTTATACAGCAGATTAGATCACTAACTCAGAGATCAAAGATGTTAAATACAAGTTGTATAGGAACAATTAGATCAAAAGTTCAGTTCAGATGTACTGTACTTGTTTGTAAGGCTCAAAAGAAATATCATCCTGATATGAAAAAATCATTGAAAAATTGTCAGGTTTATTTGTTTTATCTAGAAAAAAGAAAGAGCATTGTTTCTGAAAAGCCAAAGACATAATTTCTAATGGTAGAATAAGATTATTTGAGAGTTTGATTATTCTAGGTAATTTTTCTCATTATTATACCAGAAATCTATTAACATCTAATCTTCTAGACTTGAAAAAGGAATTCAAATTAAAGGGTAACTGTGATCAACAAAGAAGAAAGATCAATGATTTCTGAAATATCTTTTAGGTAGTGACAATATCCTGAAAAAGGCTCTCTAGACTTCTATATGCTTTAAATACACCTTCTTTTAAATGAGGATTCTATTAATTTTTTTTTTTTTCCTATTCAGCGAGGAGGTATTAGTTTACTTATATGAGTAAGGTTCACAAGCAGTTAATTAATAGAGAAGTTACTGTTAGGAACTAGAAAACAAATTCATCCATAGTTTACACACAGACACGTGCAATGGGTGGTATGTTACTCATAACATAAATTCATGGCAATGGATGTTTTGAGTTGAATAGCTCTATCTATTTAGCTGTATCATGGAGGTATAACTTTTGTGAAACGACTCACATTGTAATGGTCATTTTAGTTTAAAGATTTGTTACAATATTATAGCATAGAAGTCTATTCTTTTTTTGATAAAGTTACATAATTTCAACTCACACTAATGTAAGGTTTATTCAGGGCAGAACAGTTCTTTTTTTTTTCCAGTACAGTGTAATACCATTCCTATATGAAAAATGAAAAAATCCCTCTTTCTTCTTTGCTTGGGGTTCTTTGTTGATTTTTAAAAAACTAAGTGGCTGTGTCAGGGAATTCTCTAAAACTAAAGATGCAGAGTGTGTGATTCAAATACTGATTCTGACTACTACTGTCATAAAGTGCAGGAAAACAACTAAAAAAAAATCATCTGATCTATCTAACTAAAAATATAATGGTGACTAGAAGCCAGGGTCCTGGGGCCAATCTGCAGTTTCTGTTGTCACACAATTATACTGCAGATGTTTGAAAAGCAGAACTGGAGCATCATGATTTTTGAGCCTTTAAAATTCTTAGACATGGTATAGGCAAACAATATGTTAATAGAAAAAATAATTTATAATACTCACTTTAAGATAAGGAATTTACATATTGATTCTTTTCTATAATTATTGTTAACCAGATAGCTGACTGACTTATACAAACATATTTCAGTTGCTCAATATAAAAATCAGAAAGATGGCATTTTCTTAGGAAGAACAAGTTTCATGATTTGTATTAGTTAATTAATATGACACTCAATATAACACATACTATTCAGTTTATGCGTTAAACCATAGAAAAGTCATTCCTTGGATTGCTTAGTTTGACTCCTGTGAATTATCGTTTCCCTTGCCATATTTTTTCAGGTTTTGCCTACTGTTGTTCACTTTCAGAAGTATATAGGAATGAAGGCAGTTAATGGACCCACTCCTAGAAAGATTCTTCTGATGTAAGGAAAAAAATTTTATCACACTCTTTCTGGTATATATGGCAGATGATGAATGCCAGGGCACAACTGAAAACAAAGTAATTTCTGAATGCCCTACATTTGTCTGTTTTTTAGAAACTACATTTGATTTATTTAATTCCTGTGTGTTCTCAGTTTGGCATGAAACAATCCCCCCCCACCAACCCCCCTTTCCCCAAGATGATTAATGGTGGAGGTACTCCTTGAATTCTCTTACATGGTATATGTCCATTCTACTGCAGCCCTCATGGCAAGTCAAGGTCACTAAGAAAACATTGAGTGCCTTGCATGGGAAGACTGCAACCTCTCTCTTACAAGTGCTAATCTGCCTATTGTTTTTAGGGAAACAAAGAAATCATCAGAGGATGCTGGCAATCTTTCAGATATTGACCAGCTTTCACTATTTTAGCATTTTCAGGTAAAGCTTCTAGTGATAAAAATAACTTGCTTTCTAGGTGCTGGCTATCGTCTCCCTGTTTTTGTCTGCATTCTGCTTTGACCAGGATATGACACAGACAGACATCAAGCTGATAAGTTTGGTTGATTTCTTCCTGTTTGGTAGACAAAGATTCAATGTCCATTCTGTAATTCTTAGACATGTCAGTTGTTTTCAATACTGTAAATCACATCTTGCTGATGGTTGGATACCCTAAAAGGATGGGACAGTGCTGTTTTTCAATATGTGGGCAAAACTTGGTAAGACTGAGGTTATGCTAGATTTTGGGGAAGCGCCTTGTGGCATGGTGGAGGTAATTATATATTGAAAGAGTATATCCACCATTAAGCATCTCAGGCTGAATTAAAGAATATAGCAGTATCTGAGTCAGTTTTCTGCCATCTGCATCTGTCCAGAAGCTTCTTTAATGTCCTACTGGAAATTCTTTCTGAAATAGGATCTTGCCATTACTGCTTATGATTTTTCACCTCCAAAGAACTTAAAAACCCTCTATATGGGGCTGCAACTTCAAATCCTGTAGAATAAGACAGTATAACACCTAGCAAACTATTGAGAGAGGTAGCTTGCTGAGAATATACAAAAATCAATGCTTCATAACCTACATGAGTAGCCCATACTAATGGGCTAGATGGAGTTCAATGAAGCACGTTTCCTTCCTCAGTCAGTCAGGGCAGTAAAACTTTTGTGTACTTTTATCGCCAGCAAGATTTTTGAGGACTACTGAACACCCAGGTTTTGCAGCACTGTGCTCAGCTAAGGCTGACAATTCTACCATAGACCTCCTTTCTCCAGCCAAGAAATATGTAGCATCAGTTCTCAATTTCACCAGTTTACTGACCAGGTGGTATCCCAGTTGCACAAATAAACCTACCTCGCAGGATTCACAAAAAAATTTTGGCTCCTGGAAGACTGGTTAGTCATCCCTGGTTTCAACAACTGGGGAGTGTTATGCTCATTATAAACTTGGTTTGGGCTTGACTGACCAGGTTACTAAAGAAGAGCGAAAAAGGGTCTGTTTCCCAGTGGCAGAGGGAATAGGTGACTGGCCTGCCATTTGAACACCTGTGACAGTGATTATAATTCTTCTGAGGATTAACCAAATTGTACTTACTTAATGATCAATTATGAGAATTACATTAAATCTAAATTTTTATTAAAATATTTATATTTCAATTGAAATAAGTAGAATTTTGTAAAAAATAGTTAGGATGTAAGAATTATCACCAAATCATAGTAAATAGAAGATGAATGTACGCAGGCACCTACACAATACGAGCAGAATGCAATAACTGAGATCATCCTATTGTTCTTCCCTGCAGAAGAAGTTTTCTACTGACATGGTTCCAGGTTTTTTTACATAGGTAGAGGATAATGGCATTTCACAGTTTCACTGACTAGATAGAAGTGAGAGATGGTGGTGGTAGGTATGGTGGTAGAGAGAATATTCATTTAAGCAATGACAAGGAGGTTATTGTCCCAAAGCAAACAGCTGGAGGCAGTGTTGTGGGTATCCCACCTTCCTCTGCCAGAATGCTGAATGCTCTTAATTGAATCCAGTGTGAAAGCAGCTGAAGAGAAACAACTGTCATGCTAGAAAAGATGCCACGATGTCGGTTTTCTAGAAGTCTTGTGCAAAAGAAATGGAAATGCAAACTCTCAGCTACTTTGATAATTAATTATATAACACATTCCATACATTTGAAGTGAACTGCTGAAAATGCATCTTGAATTGATAAAAGAAAGTGAAACTGTTGCAGCTTGTATGGAGAAATAAGAATCAAAATAACTGTTTACAAAACATAAATTAAGTCACAAGTGTACACAAATAAGGTTATTGAATATTGAGCTAATTGCCATGAAAAAAAAGTTCATACTAAATGTGATATTTGCCAAATGTAGAGAATTTAGTTATGTAATTARAACTGACAGAAAATGACTGAACTAATTAAACTAGAGCTCCGTAAGCAATTTACCTCATTAAATGTTCTACAGTTCTACATCTGCATCGAAGTTATTTTCTGTTTAGTTTAAATAATAATAAAGGAGGGAAAATCAAGGCTAATTGGCATTTTAATAATGAGTATCTCAATTAAAATTACCTTATCTACAGAAAAGACTTCCGCTGTAAATAATTACAACATGTTCTCTATTTATTCTGCAGTTTGAAGAACAGAATGAAAGCAAATTTGATGGATTACTTCAGTGTGAGTTCCATCACGTGTATTGATGGAAGTGTACAATCCACGTTTGTTATTAACCTCTTATCACCTCAATAATTGTTATTAGTGGGGAAGTATGTTCTCATGCAATTATTTATAAAGACAGCTGTGTGATTCCAGATGGATATTCCACCGGATGGGAGAAAAATCCACTATCCATGCATAAACACTAAATGAAAACAGTAAAAGGTAAGGCTATAGATGTGCAGAACTTTCCAAACCTCCTTAACAGATGGGTTCACTGTCTTGATCTTGTGACTTGCCATGACAATCGTCAAAGATGTTTTGGGTCAGATGCAGAATGCACATTTTGATATCTTTACATTTTCTGTGAAAGACAATGCTTGCTCTCCAGTACCTTCTGGTTGGCCATGGATAGACAGTAATGCAGACATAAGCCAGATGCTCTGCTTTACCTGTCAGATGCAGAGGAACCTACTTCAGCAATTTGCCAAGTAGATTTCCATTGTTTCATATGGTTAACAGCAACTGGGAAAAAAAAAATCATAATTCAGATATACAAAATGGACTCAGATTTCCATTCATGTCATATCTGCTAGGTGGCTGATAATTCCATTTCTGTGCTTTTTCCCCTCTACTGTTGTATCTTATAAATGTACCTCCTCAAGTATTTTTATAAATACAACTATGGGGATGGGGATGGGGGCGGGAATCCTCCTAAATTTCCCTTTTTCACTTAAGAACTTCTCACTCGAAAACGTGCAGTAAATTGTTCAATACACAAAAACTAATGAAAAAAGTAATCCCCCATCAATTGTCTGTCTTTCCAGTTTGCTGCCAATTCCTCTCATACTTTGTTTAATTTTTGTTAAATTATCTTGTTCTTTGAAGCCAAGACTACACCTTCATATATATATATACAGAGCACCATTAGGAAACTACTGTAAAAGAAGCTAAACATGGGTGAGCAACCACATATCTATAAATGCATTGGCTAAATGTTCAGTTTAATGGGGATCTTCATTTATAGCAACTGTTAGGTACATTCCTCTCTAGATCAGAAGAAAAAGGATATGGGAAATGAAGACTTCTGGATTTCAATTTTTCCTTTCACTCATCATTCTTCTTCTATCAAATGCCAGCTTTGTGGCATTTTCTTAGAGCAAATTTTCCTTCTTTAAACAAAAAGCACAAACACAATATGTAGCAGTGATTTAATCCATGTTTAAAACAAGGTATGTACATAAGTGCCACAGTCACTCTTGATAGAAGAATGTTCCTATGTGTGAAAACAAAACATAGGCAGGCTTTTTTAAAAAAGCATATCGTGAGATACCACCTGCAGTCACTCATAAGCCAGATTATCTGGGCTTGCTTCTTAAGGATGCTGCTAGATAGACCTAATTGGAATGAAAGAAAGGGAAGGATTTAACGCGCTCAAGAATCTTTGAACTCTGTTCATTATTTGAAAAGGCTTGTTTCAGGGTAAAAGCAACAGAAGTATCCAAAGGAACTTCTCTCTTTGTAGGAAAATTGATAGATTTCAAAGACACCTTTTATTACTTTTAGATTTGACACAGGTAGTCATTGTTTTTATTTTTTATAAAAAAAAAAAAAAGCATTTCATTAAAAATAAGAAATAACTGAGCATTCAACAATCCTTTTAATGTTATGGCACTCTAAGCTGTTTCTGTAGAAAAGACAAATAGAAACAGCATAAACACAGCTATTTTCAACAAGATATTCAGACCAGATCTTTCAGAAATGTTGAAAACTTTCTGAGTGGCAGTCCTACCTTTAAGTGTATTGACTGCACCCCAAGCTCAGGGTTATTCACAGATTTGCTCAGGGTGCACTTTCCCTCCTCCTCCAGGTCATTGATAAAGGTATTAAAGTGGATAGGTGCTCGAATAGACTCCTGAGGCACTCCACTGTGGCTGGCCTCCAGGGAGAGTAGAAACTGTTAACCAGTGCCCTGGAGCCTGATGAACCAGTCAGTTATTCACACATCAAGTAGTCCACCTGTGTGAACGCAAGTTTTATGAGAAGTCACAATAAAACAAGGTGACTTCTGAAGCAACCAAAAAGACATGTATATTAAGCAGGCAGGTTAATATAAGGAGCTTGGACTGAATTACAAACAATTCCTAACTCCCATCTCCATTAAAAGGCATGTCCTTGTCTTCATTTATTCTCACAGTTCAGCAATTTTGAGCAATATTCTGCATTGTAAAGGAGTATGTATACATGTGTATACATATTATATACAACATATAATGCAATAAATATTTTTTTATATATATATATATGTATATATATATGTAAAATCATCTGTCTTTCATTCACTTCCAAAGCTTGGCTTTGACTTTTGCTTCTATCAGAAATCCCCTTCCCTACATGTCTTTCACTATGATCCCAACCTCTGTCCTGGAAGTCTTTCCCTTTTCCTTCCCCTAGGTGTACCCAGGGAGATGTGATTAATCACTTTATTTTGCAGTAAATAGACACTTAACAGTTTTTTATAATATCTTGATGCAAATAATGGCAAAAGTCCTAGTATAAGTACTGTGACAAATTCCAGGTGACATGTGCCTAGGCTTGGATCTGTGTTTGGAAGATGAAGGTAATGTTAATGAAGGCAAGTTAAATGTTCTGTTTGCTAGCTGAGCTTAAATTTTGGATTTAGAAAGACTGCTGCTAGGCCTAACTTGGTGGTTTAGTCAGTATTTAGCTTCTGGTGTGTGTCAGAAAACAGGGGATGAACAGGTAATCCTTCCTATTCATTATGAGTTTGTGCTGGTAAAAGAAAAGATGTTAACTAGTGAAAACTCCACAGCAAGGTACTGTTTCACTAGGCTGCAAGACTGACTCCAGGACTGTCTGAAAGCAAATGCAGTACCTGGCCAGTTACCTACTTTCTTGAGGATGAAATCCTGGGGAGAGCTTCTAATTGTCTTTCTCTCTCACTGTTCCCCCACACCAAGTATTTTAGGAGCACTAGAAGGGCGATCTCTCTCTAGGCAGGCTGGTGGCAAGAGAAAGTCTCTATTGCTTAATGAAATTCCTATTGCTCAATGAAATTCCTATTGCTCAATGAATACTTGAAAAGAAGGTGAGACATTCTGGTCAGCTGCCTGACAAGTGGCTAACATCATGTACTCCACCTGGGAGGAAACCCAGCAGCAGCAAAGTTTCTGCTCTCCAGTATCTGTTCCTGTAAGGGGAAACTACTCTTGAAGCCATGTTCCCAGGTTTTGCTGAACAGCTCTCAAAGGTAAGGTAAAACCTTACACTAGATCTGTGTCATGGTTTAACCCCAGCCAGCAACTAAGCACCACACAGCCACTCACTCACTCCCCCTGCCCCCTGGAATGGGGGAGAGAATCGGAAGAGTAAAAGTGAGAAAACTCGTGGGTTGAGACAAAAACAGTTTAATAATTGAAATAAAATAAAATAATAATAATAATAGTAATAATAATAAAAGAATATACAAAGGAAGTAATGTATGAGGCAATTGCTCACCACCCGCTGACTGATGACCAGCCCATCCCCAAGCAGCGGCCCCCTGGCCAGCTTTCCCCTAGTTTATATGCTGAGTGTGACGTCATATGGTATGGAATATCCCTTTGGCCAGTTTGGGTCATCTGCCCTGGCTGTGTCCCCTCCCAGCTTCTTGTGCATCTCCATCCTTCTCAGTTGGTAGAGCATGAGAAGCTGAAAAGTCCTTGATTTAGTGTAAGCACTACTTAGCAACAACTAAAACATCAGTGTGTTATCAACATTATTCTCATACTAAATCCAAAACACAGCACTATACCAGCTACTAGGAAGAAAATTAACTCTATCCCAGCTGAAACCTGGACAATCTGGTATAATAATTATCGACAAAACCGGAAGATAACAGAATTAATTCCTAGTTCTGTGAATCTGATTTATTATTATTATTATATGATTAGCCAGAAAACTGTTTTCTAGCACAGTACGCAGACCTCCTCAGAACAGCACACGCAACATGAGTCTCAGCTTGCTCTCACCTCACACTTTCTGACACTTAGGGTTACATCTCGGGGATGTGCAGCGCAGCACCCCAGCCTCTCTCCCACCTTGTGCCCCAGCTTTTGCAATGCAGCTCTTCCCATGTTTGGCTGAGAAGGTGCGTGAAGTATGCAGTACTTGGGGCATGGAGCAGGAGGTGGCCCCAGGTGAGGACATGCGGTGCTCAAGGGTACTTCCCCATGCGATCCCTGGCTTTCACCCTGAGCTGCAGTCACCAAAGTGGTATATGACCACGGTGGTAAGGAAGTGCCCAAATTTTTTGCTGTTTGGTCTGCAACATTGTCTCAAGCACTGGAGAAAAACAAAATTAGATGGTTATGAGATGCTTCATTTCTTAAACATAGCTATGTTAAGTTTGGTTTTGCAGATTTTATTGTTCATGAATCAGAACTTGACAGTACTGTTGGTGATCTGCACAACAGGAAGAACTTTGTGCTATATGGTTCCCTTGTGAGAAACCAAGGCGGGGTTTATGCCAGTAAATCGGGCTCAGCAGCCTGAAGGGTGAAGCACCAAAAGAAATCCCTGAAGAATGTTTTTCAAGAATCTCTCTTTCTATGGGTTGTGTTGGGCTTTTGAGTAATGTGAATGCCTTTCTTCTGTTGCAGAGCTGGATTTGTGGAGAAGTGTGTGCTTTTCTATTTCCACAGAAAGAGATCGTTAGCATCCTTTGTTTATTTTAAGTAGGTATACTGAAGAGATTAGAATTGGTTTTGAAACCTGCATATCTCTAACTGACTTTTTAATGTCAATGCAATGTTATAACTAATCTACAAATGATAAAGGCAGTAAATTGTTTGTTTTTCTTGCCAAATGACTTGTTGATAAACATCTGTGATAAGACTTTAAAATATGAATGCCAAGGACTGAGACATTTCCTTTGGCTGGGCAAAAAGATCTTAAGAAATCTTGAAGAATAACATTGCTATTCCTCACCATCAGTCACCAAGCACAAAAGTGATGCTTGTGAAAGAAAACAAAGCTATGTTTAAAGGACAAACTTAGATTGTGTAGTCACTATCACACAAACGCACACATATGCGTGCAGCATTACATAAAAGCTGTAGAGTAGAAGTATATTAATAATTGCAGGAAATAAAATCAAATGCTGGGTGGCAACAATAATGCAAGTTTTTTTCTCATTTGTTTTCTGAAGCTCTCTTTTGTTTGGGAAAAAGCAGGACCCCCTTCCCCCACCCCCAATCACAGTAGAGATCTCTCCATCTTGCCATCACCCGCAGTCCTGTGACATCTCACTGATGAATCTGCAGAGCTTTTTGCAAATGGGGGGAGATGCTATTGCTAGAACCCAAATCTCTCATGAAAGAAACTTTCCACACACTGAAGCTGCTAGGTGTGAGAAATCCATGGTGGAAAACTAATCACAGCTACATCAGAAATTGTATATAAAAAGCATTTTACAAAAAGAATATAAACCTTAGGTAATCTAATTTTGAACTGAAATCTGTATTCATGTACAGGGAAATTTAAATGATATAAATGCTCTTTTACAAACATACACACACAAAAAATAATCTTTTAATCTATTAGCTTTCCCTATTGCTAGAGAAGAGTGAATTTGATACATGACTTTAAGGAAGATCAGTGTAATGTCGAATCAAAACAGACATAGCTAAGATTCCCTCTCCATTTCTTCTGTTTTCCTGTCTTATCTTTTGAGAAGTATGTTCATCTTCTAGGTTATTCATGATACCCAAAATGTAATTGAGGGATATTATGAATACACAACAAACTAAAACATATCAACTGTGCCTGTCTGCTTCATGGGCATCTGTTCATGAGTGTGTGTATACAGAAAAAAATGCTGGCATGTTAAGACTTGGTGCTACTTAATAAAATCAAGGGCATTTTCAGTTGGCTTGAGAGGAAACTGGTTCTAGTCCTCAGCAGAGCATATGCTGTGTAAATAGGAAGAATTTGGCATTTTGAAGGATTTTGTGTATTGGTTCCCTTTGACCAGAGTGGGATTCTGCTTCTAACAGGATTGCTGGTAAGGTCTGTGTGCAAACAAACACGAGCTTTTTGAACTTTACAAATCTGGTATCTATTTATATTAACGCATAGGAAATTTTCTGAAGACATACTTCAGAAAATCAATTCCAACTGTTTCCTTTATAGAGATTTAAATATAAATAAAAACACACCAAAGAAGTTGCCGCTTCTATAAGCAAAGCAATACCCATACCTAATTGTGTCTTGTGTTTAAGAATAGGCAGCTGCTTTTCATAGTATTCTTCAGTACTATAGGGATAGGTAGTAGTATATAACAAGCATAACTTTCTAGCAGCAGCTTCAGTAGAACTGGTGGCATTTGCTCAATTAGACCTTAAGACCATATCTGTACTAGTTAGATAAAGAGTATCTAAGGACATCCCAGGAGCTGGAATGCAAATAGCCTGTGTTTCCAAACTCTTAGAGAGGTTCCCAATCCACTGTTGGCCTTGGCCAGCTGGCACTCTCCCAAACAAGATACAGGTTGAGCTACTCCAGGAACCACTCTAAATATCTAAATATTGCCTTGTATGTGGTTATCTTACTTTAGTGAATAGAAGAGCTAGCTAACATAGACATGGGCTCTTCTGTGTCTACAATGTTCCTGCACAAATGCAGGCTATGTTCTGCTTCAGTTTACAAGTGAATTGTTCTTAGAGCAATAAAAAATAAAAATTCTTTGAATGGAAAGCAAGTAATAAACTTTGCCAGTCTTGCCTCTGCTAAGTCTCTCTGTTCATTGACTGCAATTGGCATTATGGGCTACAGACCAGTCACAGTCACAGTGTGGTACTCCAGCAGACCACTGTGCTGGTTATCAAATGATAAATTTTGTTTATTTGTATCATTTGGTACTGTTATCAAAGGATAAATTTTAAGCAAGTAAATATCCAGATTAAAAATACATAGGATGAAAAACTATTAAGAAAGGAAGGACACATTAAATTGTTCCCTCTGCCTAAAAATATACAAAAAGCATCCAAGTTAGCAAGCTGTTGGCTATGCTGTGCGTGAGTTCCTTTGTCCCACGTTGCGACTAGGGACTCTGTCGAACAGTGTATTGGTCACTGTGACGAACAACCAAAATGGATGCCAAATTAATTACAAAGTCTAATAGTTTACGCATTTCTGAATGGAGCGGAGAAACTTCATTCCAGACAGGTTCCCAGCTCTTTTTATGCATTTTAAATGAAACAGCTCAAAAGGCATGAGAAACTTTGAAATGCAATGGCATTAGTGTTAGGACATATTTGCTGTGATTATGAGGATAAGCTACCTCTATGTCTCAGTACTGTGCAAAAGCTGTTTTGCTTGTCCAGTATGAAAAAGATTGCACTGCTGACTTCCAGCTTGCCTTGCTCTAATTTCCTGAGCTATG
The DNA here is from genome assembly GCA_035582835.1 of Phoebastria nigripes. Classification (NCBI taxonomy): domain Eukaryota; kingdom Metazoa; phylum Chordata; class Aves; order Procellariiformes; family Diomedeidae; genus Phoebastria; species Phoebastria nigripes. Next base: position 1,242,817 of record JAYKAV010001831.1, read on the forward strand.
ACGTGCTACTATCAGAATTGATATATAAATATATACATAGAAAACTGAAAATATGAAAATGTACATACGTACAAGTATTTTCTATTTACTCTGGCTTAACCTTTTGATCCATCTCACTAACCAAAATTCTGGTTTCTGTGAGTTTTCCCCATTAGGACATAAAATTGCAGTAGCTGGGTTTTTCTTTGATGAGATGCTTGTGTAGACACTCATTGCACGCTGGAGAAACAAAACACAAAACTAAATAATACCCTCTTTTGAAGCAGCACTCTGCCCAAAAACCTCTTTTCATAAGTCTTCTTTAGAAGCATGTCCTACCTGGGGATGTGCCTAATGCTTTTCACCGCCTTCCTTATTTTCTCTACAGTATAGTTTGGACATGCAAGCCATCGCTGAACCATAACCAGTAGGAAATGGTGAACTTCCATGAGCTTTTGTTTTGGGCAACAGCATGTGCCTTTGTTTCCAAAAAGGGTGTAATTCATTAATTGACCAGATGAAAAGCTGTGCGAATGCACCTCTTTCTTTCCAGAGGTGCTTTGTGCAATCTGTAGCAGTATCATCTTGAGAGGGGAAAAAAAATGTAAACAAGAAACAATGAAACTTCATGTCACACTGTTCCTGTGGCTTTAGGTTAAGCTCCTGTGTGGGTTTTCTGCTGTCTGTTAAGGGTGCCATTTCTGCAGCRGGAGTGTGCCTCTGTCAAACACTGTAACACTCTAATACCTTGATCTATTTGCATCTAATACCATTTTAGGCAGCCAACCTATATCTCAAGTAGACACATCTTGATTTGTGAGGAAACAATACTTGAACAATGCACTGTCAAGTGGTAAATATTCAAATACTCTCCTTTTAGCATTGTCTTTAAGATATTTGGACAGACAATCTGCCAGCATATCTGATACTGATAAAAATTCACCAGTATAAAAAAAGTACACATTCTTCCAGAAATGACAATTGCCTACAAGAAGAGTCAGACTTGCTCTGGTTCACTGGAGGGAAAAAAAAAAGACGGAGAAACATCAAGCTTGTTAAGGTTTTTCTGTAAGAAACACTAAAAATGCTTTTGCTTTTGCCCTTGTTCCCTCTCTGGAATTGTGCACTGTTCATGTACACCACTGAGGAAAAATATGTTAACATAAAGAGGGCTGGTGAATCACAAAGGGGAATTCTTTATGTAGCTTGTTTCCGTATGAAAGTACCAACATTTGTGCATAAATGGCTTGCAGCATTTTTTATGAATTGGGCCCTAAGTGCTCATGATTGTCCTTGGTATTCAGTTTTCAGTCATTAGGTAGCGTTGAAACAACAGGAGGAAAAAAAGGAAACATTTTGTACCTGTGGTATTCACTTGGACAACACAGTTTTAGTAAAATAGCTACACTCTTTTTCCTTTCTGTTATAAATTATGCAGGGACAAAATGATGTGTGAATCAATGAAAAGGCAAATAATATATTTCTGAAACATTAATAGTCAGTGCCATACTCCAGATGAGGGGGGAAAATTGTTACGCTGATTTTCCTATCTGATTTAAATTCACTTTCCCATCTTCACTAATCTGGCTGCTGCCTTGACAGAGTCAGATTGTGTATGGAAAAAGAGACAATGCTTCTCTCATCTCCAGGTTAATAGTGCTTTACTTTTCTTCCTACTCTCTCTCTCTCTCTCTTTCTCTCTCTCTTTTTCTTTCTTTCCTTCTTTCTTCACTCCTTGGTTTTTGTTGTGGGGTGGGATTTTGGGGGGTTTTGGTTTTGGGTTTTTTTTAACACATTATCCAACCATCAGCTTTTTGAGTAGGGTTTATTCTGAATCCTTCTTTTCCATCCAGAAAGGAGAATATTAGCTGAAAACAAAAGCCTTTTTAAGATGCATTACAAGAGACTGGAGGGGGGGAATGAAGAACTCATGGTTTTGCTTCTTTTGAACTCTGTCAAGACCCTGAACCCAAAAAAATCTATGAAGTAGAAGGCTTTCATTTAACAAACAAGTAGTTGTGGTCATTCATATACTTAATAACYAGTATCTAAGCCTAAATGAGACTGGAAAATTTGGGGGTTTTGTGAATGTTAATTTCTATGAATTTTAACTTTTCCTGTGTTACTTCTAATTGTATAGTGCAAAGAGTCATAGACTTTAGGTGGAAATGATGCATTTGATTGTCCTTCCATCTATGCCTTTCATCCCTCTTTTGATTTCCTTTCCTTTTTTTAATTTTCCTTTCTGCTTTACTAAAAGGAACATAGTGAAAGTAGAAATAAATCACGATAGTATTTCTAACTATAAGTGTTTGGTACCTCCTGCAAGCCTGTGGAACCATAGCAGTTAATGATCAAGTTAAACATTATCTTTAACATATTAAACTAACATCTTCAGGAAGAAATAGGTAGATCCATTTTGTTGTTACACCAGGACAAATTTGTCTCTAATGGAGACAGTGGTTCCTACTGAATTGTTAATATTGCAATATGTAGAGTTTCTTTGGGGGACATGCATCCAAGTACTGATAATGTTAATCTGATCTTAACTCAGAACATGTGATGAGATCAGAGACAGCATCATTTACCTGTGTGTTTGTGTAACAGTCAACTCTGCTTGAGGTTTGTGCATTCAATAAACTGGTGTTAGTAGCCTCCCACAAGAAGAGGTGCTTTTGGAAGACTATGCTTACAAAAAGAGGTGCCTATAGTTAATGTTTTTTAGGTTGAAGGAAAAAAATTATGATGATAGCTATCACTAGCAGATGTAAGCACTAAAATAATCTTAAACTTTAAGCAGTTATCTTCAATTTATATTTTATTCTAGATTGAGATTAATCCAGCATTTAAAGATTACGTGTGTAATGATCCTTAGCTATAAACTTTCAAATTAATATCATAAGGAATTGATTTCTGACTTGTTTCTAGTGGCAGAAGTCACAGATTGTCATATGTCTGTCCCTCAGCCTGTTGCCAGCCTGTCTAGTACTGAGAGTGAACCTGACTGGTAGGTAATGTAGCTGGCTTTGTAATCGAACTGAACAAAAGAAATCCTGTCCGACATCTATCCATCCTCCTAAGTGCGTGAGCACAAGGAGGATCTTTCAAGGCTTTTCTTTTTTTCTTTGCCTTCCTTTCTCTCTCAGTCCAGACAACTTACTAGCCGTCCATCAATAGGAGATTCTCCAGCAGGTTTGGGAGACAATCGTGTGTAAAATGAAACAATCAGCCTGATCTTCTGTGCTTCCAGGCCGGGTGTGATAGCAGGGCTTAGAGCAGGCGAGTGTTTCCTTGGTTATCTCAGGGAACTGTGTAGCATTGTACCCTCCGCCCTTCCATGTGGCATTACCAGCAGCCCCTGTTTGGAGCTGGGCTGAGAAACTGGCATTATTTAGCCTGATCTTGCTAACCAATCTGATCACTAAAGTGTTCTGAAACTCAGTGCCACGGGCTTCTGCTCTGAAATGGCTGCATAGTGGAAGGGGAGGAGGACGTGGTGGCAAGCAAATGACAGACACAACTGTAGATCAATGTGGTGATTGTATCAATTTCAGATTCTCTACTAACAATAGGTGTCTGATTGGACACCACTGACTTTATTGGGAAGTAGACGGGATATAATACACCTTCCAGTGCATTAGTTGTTTCTGCTGATTGGATGAAGGATAAATTTCACATGGAGGACAGTTTGAGTCCCATCATTCTCACAATTACATTGAACACCAGCTAAAAGTGTCCTGTTGCTGCTGCACTTTACAGCAGCAAATTAGAAGGATTTTCCTAATGCATTTCCTCACCGTAGTCTGTGCAGCATCATTCTTCAATAAACTGAGATCTGGGTCAAAATGTCTCACTGTTCTTAATTTCAATAATTCCATTTAAAGGGTAATCACTTTCTCTAGAAAAGGAAAAGGACAATAGAAAGAATAAACAGAACAGTGGGACTCGTGGAAATGGAACAAATAAATTGAATGTTAAGAAGATTTTATTACAGTAAATCTTGTTTTATTCCAAAAGACAGCAATGTAAAGTATGTAGTGAAAATAACCATAAAACAAATCATCACCCTCTTAATCCCATAACCCTACCCCCCATATGAATTTTAACAGTACTAGATTATCTGGACCACCTCCCTTTGTTTGAACCACTGACTTAACTCTATGCAGAAACTAATGGTGAGATTTTTCATTACTGTTTTGAAGATTCAGCTCTGTAAAATGTTGAAGTCTCTTCTAATGATCCAGTAAAGGAAAGAGGCGGGGGGAGAAGAGGGGAAACCCCACAGTTTGCTGAAGAACATGTTATTTGTCTTCCCCAGATTTAAAGCTTTGCAAGTTAGCACTCAGGGCCAGACTGCATAGTACCTTTTAGAGTCACACCCTAAGACCCCAGTTCATCAAGGTACTTAAACATTTGTCTGATGTTCAGTATATGAGGAATACAAGTAAAATTGGAGTTTAATTATGTGATTAACTCAATTTATTTAACATTCTAAGCAGAGCATATAAACAGACCATGTAAATAAAGGGCAGAAGAGTTACTTTCAAGAGTAATTCAATAGCTGTTAAATATTTTCTGTATGGTTCATGAATTGTGTGGCCTCATGTATTTACCTTCTAATTGTTCAAGACTATTGGGATTCTAAAAACAAACAACTGAGAACTAATCTGATCTAAGGAGCTTTCCAAGGAACATTTTTTATCATTTATCAAGCCCCCTTTGCTCTGTTAGACTTCACCAAATGACAAGGCTATTTTCAAGCCGTAAACCCCCATGCCCCATGCAGTTATGGCATGCAACCAAAGAAGTCTGGAGGAGAAAATGAAGTCATAATTAACAACAGCTGCTCACGCCTAGCATTTCCAAATAACATCCAAAGATTTTTTTCCTTTTTTTTTTTTTTTTCCCAAAATCCAGAATCAACTGAGACCCTAAAGATTTATCTTCAGGGTAAAAAGAGGAAGCCTCACACCAGTCTCTGGGGGTCTCTTTGTTGTCCAAGCCGTGCAGGAGCCTCTCATCACAGTCTGTTTGATAGAGATTTCACTGTTGTTTGATTGTTACATTCAGTGACCAAAATCAAAGCAAAATGACAGTTATTTCCTTTACTCACGTATTGTTATTAGTTTGGTGCAAGGCTTTGTCATCAAAGCACGTGGGAGTGTTCTGTCCTTTAGAGGCTAATATTAAAATATAGAATGGAATGATCATGTTTTATTGGCTTAGCCTTTCCCTGCACTGCTTATAAAAACAGACAGTGCTTTAAAATGTCTCACTAATGCTCATTTTCCTGAGGGTGGAGTTGACCTCAAGTAGTTTACAACTTGGCTGTTAGTTAAGACTAATTAACTTTGACTTTGTTGTTAGAATAGCCTAATCTGCAGTTTCATCTTAAAGAAGTCAAAGAAATAGTACATTCAAATGAAACAATGGAAATAGTGACTGTTTATATGTTGGCTGTATAAGGAGGTCTTCCCTCTACAGTCTTCATCTCCATCTTCCTAAAAATGTTTGTGGTTTCACACACTTTTACAATTCTTTTTAACCTGGTCCAGAACTCTTCAGCAGTGGAAAACACTCCTTGTAGCTTGCACGCCTTATCTGCTTGTTTCCAATTCTTGTGAGTAAGCAATACAATTTCATGTTTAAGCAGCCTGACTCATTTGAAACAGTTATTTTTCTTAAAATGGTACAGCTTAATGCTTCTAAACAAAAAGCATTGTGCTAAGGACTAAATTTGTGATACTTTTTAATTGTATCATTAATCCTTGACGTACTCGCTCTGGGGGGTCTTCCTTATAACATTATCACTGTGTAAGAGTAAGCCAAAATTTATTTGTGGAAAACATTATTTTAATTTAAGTCAGAGGAATGGAGAGTCTCGTGTTTTAATTATGCTAAAATTACAAAAGTGACTGTATCATACCACTTTTACAAAGAAATTATTTGCATTAGACAATAACTTTTGAGTAAACAATTGTCTTTAATAGCAAAAATAACATAGCCTGAGTTTGTATAATAGACATGAAAGTGGTCTTAATGTAATGTTTGGTATTAATATATCAATTAGATCAATATATTAAGCATTATTTTAACTTAACTAAAAGTTAAATAATTCACTTTTAGAGAAATAATGGCAATAAAGTCTAAATTGCTCTCTTTAAAAGTTTGTTTTATTTAAATTTGCATCTTTACAATTAACATAAAATGAAAAACAATTTAGGAACTTATTGCCATGACATTAGTATTCCAAACTAATCTTTATGTTTTATTGCAGTGGAAACCAAAAAAATGAAACTTCTGAAGTTCTGTGTTTATATCCAGATCCCACAAAGACTTCGGGACAAAGTGACTACCATTATAAAGTACAAGCACTACATTCACAGATCTTGAAACTGTCATTCATAATGTCATATTTGATTAAGATAGCATTAAATAGTAATAAAATAGTATTAAAATAATTTTATTAAACCTATTTTATGAAATCTTGGGCCGGACTAAAACCACAAACTGCATAGACTGTGAATGAAGCTATACCAATGTGGTCTAGCAAACCTTCCTCACTGAATGAATCACGTTTGCAAGCTTTGCTGTCTGATGAACACTACCACAGTATCCACAAAACAAAGAGGAGAAGTCAGCTATAATTTCAGCCTCACAGTGGCCTGATCGTTGTCCTCAAACTTGTTGATTTGTGCATAAGCCTTTCATCCAACAAACTCTCTCCCTGCACAAGCAGTGATGCTTAAAAACCTTCCCCTTTTCTCCCCAGCTGCTGCAGCTGCTGCAGTTAGTCTCCCTGGGATCTCTCTCTCTACTCAGCTGAGTTTAAGTGCATACTTTAATGTCTTTGTGCATATTTGTGAAGTAGGAGCATATACCTTCTGACCCTAAAGAAAGGGGAGCAACGGTATTACCAGCAGTGGGGTGAGAGGTATGTACAATCAGGCAAATATGCTCGTCACACTGGTTGCTACTCTGCCATTAACAGGGAGCTAAAAGAGGAGGTCTGGGAAGGAGGGGCTCACTGTGGCTCTCCTCGTTCCTCCTAAGTTGCTTTGATGCTGCAGTGACATTACTGTGATGCAGTTCACAGGGGCACTGACTCTCTGTGCTGCTCTGAACTACTGCTACCCTCAGCCTGACTGTGAGAGGTGGTCTCTTTTCTGTGCTCTCTTTGAGGCAGGCAGTGGAGTGAGCTTCAGTTTGTTGTGCAGACTGAAGTAAGAAAATGCTCTGGCTTAGCCTCTCCTCTCAGGAGGAAATTCACTCTGATTCACCTGATGAATATCAAGTAAATCCTAAGACTTTGACCTATGGCATAAATGGGATTTTAGTGTACAGGACAAGATGCTTGCTAATGCTTTTGCATAAATCTGCATTGCATTTTTTGCAGTAAGACATTCCATGCAACGTTTTTGATCAATGCATGTTATTCCTTAATGTCTTTGCCTACTTGGAGGGTGACATGTAGATGTGTTTAAGCTTATCTAATTTAACACTCTTGTGGTTTAATTTTTCACTTTGTCTTATTGTCTACCTTCATTTTCTCTTGACGGTGTGCCTGCAGGAAATATTTTCCTGTTGCATGCATTTTGACATCCCCAGCAATCTGTTATACTGTCAGCAGCTGGAACTACTCATGATTTTTTTTTTTTTTTTTTCTCATCCCTGTTCTTCAGGTAGTCTTTTCTGCTTATAACACATTTCTCAGCAAGTATGATCAGGCCTTCAGTAAAAGAAGGTGCAATGGCTGCTCTACAAAGCCAAATTCCTCTCATTTAAACCACTGAAACTCCGTAGATCTGTTGAATTTTATGGAGTTATTTCGTTATTTTTTTTAAGTAGAACAAAGCAGAACTTACACTGTAGTAAATGCAATAGGAAATGGTATTGCATGGGAAGGTCTCTCTTTCTGTGCTCTTTCAGCCTCCTATTTAAACAGTTGTAACAGTGTTTTACAGAAAGGCACTAACCTCCTTCTTAGTGAGGACACACAGGCTTGACGAAGAGGAAATACTGTGGTTGTTCCAATAGCTCGAGAAAGTTTAGTGGCAACATGTTTCCTATCCAAATAAACAGACATAAGTGCCCCTTACCAAAATTCAGGGCGACTGAGTGCCATCAGGGGCATCTCTAATTCAGGTATTGCAAGGTTTAAAAAAAAAAAAAAAAATTGTGATGTGATTCAAGGAAACAGATTCAGGGAATGTACTTTTGAGAGCCAAATGTGACTTGTTGCATTTGAGATTCCCTTTTTTCTCTTTTAAAGAAGAAAGTACTGTTGTTAGGTAATTTATGGTCCTATTGGATTTTTAGGTGCTTTGTTCTAGATTTCCGCTGGAAAATGAGACATCTAAGCTATTTTCTTATACCTGGGCATTTCAGTCTGCCTAGACAACAAAGTAAGTACTCTGGATATAACCCCAGTTTTAACCATTGAAGCTGCCTCACCTTTCTGAATACAGTATTTCAGGGAAAAAAAAGAAGTTGCTTTTCCTTTTCTGAGGTAGACTCTAGGTTGGAGCTGCATTGCAGAGAGGAAACTAGAACTGTTTGCATATGGTTAATGTGCAAGTGGTATAGAAGAAGAATTACAGAATCCTATTTGCTAAATATACCTTCAGGTTTGCTGAATAGACTAAAGCTGTTTCTGCAACCATGCTAACTTTCTGCTGAATATGTGAAAAGGGTACCTGCTCCTTAGTCCTTAATCAAAGTCAGAGAAATGAAGCTTATTGTCTGCCAACAGCATAGAATAAAGCTTTTCAGTTTACTACTTTAATGTGGCTAACTGCCAGTCAGCCACCAAATTTTACTTGCTCTTTTAACATTAATGTTATTTTAACAAAGCACTCGTAACAGAAATAATTGTGATACATGACAGTGAAGAAATCTTTTACTGACCATCTGCCAAAATAGTTTTATACAGCAGGAGATAAATCTCTTCCAAAATTTCAGTATTTACTGAGCTCTTAATGCTTTACAGTGAAACTCCTAGTGAGTCTTACCATGGTAGCTTCATAGAATACTGAGACTGGGGAAAAAACTTAGTTATGATGTGTCATCTGCAACACTTTGTGGGGGCGAATTTATTTCAAACTCCCGGTAGTTTTTGTTGTTTCGAAAAGCACTGTTTGCTGATTGTGCAGCAAGTATTCCACTTGCATTATTTTTTTCACATCAGCTCTGGAAGATAACTATAAATTAAAATCTGCAAATATTTTTTTCTCTTAACCCATTTAAACATGAGGCAGTTCCCAGTTTGTACTTTTAAAATTATCACTTACCACTGTACTAATAAGAAAAATTAGACTGTAACCCCCTCCTGAACTTTTAAATAAAGTTGCCATTAAACTTATCTTAAATAAACTTAACTTAAACTAAACTTGAATATCCCTCAAATTGCAGTCACAGTCCATAGAAACATTTGGTTATTGTGACTAGAATAAAGAGGAAATAATATCAACAAATCACATGTATTTAACTATAAAAGTACCTTGAAGATAAATTTGCAGAAAGAATCTTGCATACTTTAATTGTTCTCTGCTTTTGCATTTTATATTTAGTTTTTTTCATCCAAGGATATGAATTACGCTTAGGGACAGTGTAGGGATTGCACAGAAAGCATCCATTGCTGTGAGAACAATGTTTTTCTTTAGCCGTGAAAGAGAATCACAACTCACAACTGTGCATGCAAGTTATGGTCTAGTCCACACTGTAGGCAGAAATACCAACACTCCTGAATATTGCCTATTTAAAATGTTTAATTCCTTTTTGGTGTAAATTTAACTGGAAGTTGACAACGGTCCTCAGTCCCAATATGAGTGTCCTGCATTATATTATTTGTGTTATAGTCAAGTGTGCTAGGGTACAGCTGTATGGGCTACTGTCCTCTGAGGCCTTCTTGGAGACGAGATGTGTACCTCTTGAGCCAACAGTAAGCAAATTTTTAAAGAAATAAATACTGTATGTGCCAAGAGTGCTTTCTGTAGGCAAGTTTATTAATCCATTGGTTGGGGAAACCCGCCCTGAGGGTGGATAGGAGGAACAGCCATGCGAGACCGCTGTAGCAGGCCCAGGAACAGAAAGCAGTCCCAATCCTGTATTTGATGATGAACTTTGTAAAGAGATCATTTAAAATGCTCAGTGAGTGCAGAATTGGGCTTTAGATTAGAAATATTTGTGAAGGAAAGTAGTCTGTCCCAGGGTTGCACAGTTCTCCCTGTGGCATGTTTACAGACAGCCTGTCTCTTTCTTGTGAAAAATGGTAAAATTAAACAGATAGAAAGAGAGCCCAAAAGGATGTCGCTAAGGTGGCAAAAGAGAAAACCTGACTGATTAAATCTTAATCACAGTGGAGTTGGAGACGTTTTAAAACCGATTTCATTAAGTTTTAGGATTTCTCAGCGTCTACAGATCAGACTCAAGATTACAGGGAGAGAGCATAAGGGCTTTGAGCCAAGTGACTTCATGTTGCTCTGTGGTGATACAGCATCACAGAGCAGGAGTGAAACTACTAAACATCAAAGGTATTAAAAAAGTAACTATAGCATATCTTTTCATAAACTTGTTTTACTGTTTGAATTCTTAAGCAAGCTACTGCACACGCTAATTAAATTCACTTAAAGATATATAACAAGCTCTCTACATGAACATGGTAGATCTTACTGGTACTGACTTCTTTAAGACTTGCAGGTACATCATCTTCAAGGCACCTAAATCTAGAAAGAACTTCATATTTAAATAGGTTTTAATATGTTAATAGAAAATGTCTATATTGTTTGTTTATTGTCAAGATACACATAATCTTGTAATCAAGTTTTTTATGCATACAGGGATGTCTGTGTGGACAGGCAAATTATCACCAGTGATACAAAAGTTGCTGTATGATGTTGTGCTTCAAATGAGCTGAAAGATAACCTTTGACCTTCCTTTTACGGAAACCTTGAAAATTAAAAACCATGATGACTGCCACATCTGTAGCCTTGCATCGTTGCCTCTTCTTTCTAGATGAACACTCTGGCTCTCGTCCTCAGGCTCTCACCTGTCAAAGGTAGAATTTCAGTTCTTCCAACTTTTAGAGAAGGATCTGTGTACAACAGCCCACTTATGCTGTTTCTGTACCTACTGGAGAGATGCATTTTTTTTTCTACTTAGAGAGCTGTGTCAGTGCTATAAACTGGCCAACAAACTCCTCTAAAACAAATGAAAAAAATAATTTGGAAAATTAAATTTAACATGAATTTTGGTCCCCAGAATGATGAGACAAATGGAAAGTCTGGGTAGGGATTACTAACAGTCTTCAGTGTAAGATGTAAAGGGCATCCAATTAGTGTAACAGAAGGTAGGCTCAGAACAAATTATCAGTTTTTTTCATTCAGTGTATTGGGACTCCTTGCTTACAGCTATTACAGATGCTAAAAGTCTGTGTAGTTTCAGAGGAATGTAGGAGGGGTGATGGACAAGCAATGGAAGACAAAGCTGTGGAAGGGTTGTGTGTTTGAAAGATGCTTAGGCAAAATATCCTGTATATTTGCACTCTTACATTCTTTCCTAGGTATCCCTAGGCAAAGGCTACTGGCTTAGATGGTTCCTTGGACTGAAAATACACACTATTGTCATGTTTTATAACATCTTCAGTATGACTGGGAAAACACAAGTTAAGATTTACCTTACCATGCATGTGAAGCATAAGCAGCTACGCCTTTTTAAAAACAAACAAGCAAAAACCCTGTATCCATGATACTGCCCAAAGTTCCCTCATCACAACCATCTTTGGTAGAAGTTAAATCATGCTTTTTTTATATATACTTCATTTTTATGCCATATTATTTTCTAGAAGGAAGATAATATTGGCTAGTTTTTGTACAAGATTCTTCTTTCTTTGTGGGAAACAAGGGCTAGGGCTTGGAGTTTTACTTGAAAGGATGCAGTGCTACCTCCCTAGTACCTGTTACTTTGTAAATTGGGTAGTTTTCCTCAAGTGCATACGGAGTTGAAATGCCTTCAGGGAGTGGTCTAATCCACCTTAGAAGTTCATTTAGTTTAGTATAAAGAGTCAGCAGGTACTATTAGACGCCAACGACACGGTCAGAGTCCAGCACAAGAAGCTTTCTCCTCTGGGTGCACTTGGTGATGCAAATAACATGGCTGAGCCCAGAGTGCGCAGCACAGAAGTAGAGAGATCAGCACAAGAGGTACTGTCGTGGTGCGCAGGGTCCTTCAGCAGGTCAGGCATTTAAAAGGGAATGATCTCCCTCCTCTTTGCTTCTCTGCACTTTAAGGTAAGGTACTGCAGCTAGAATTAAAAAAGGCAAGAGCGTTTGCACTCCGGTGAGGGCTCTCAGTTGGCCAGGTGGACAGGTAGTCACTACAGCATTTGGTACCGCTTAGATGTCTGCTTAGCCATATGTTCTCTGTGCTCTGTTGCTGCAAGGTTTGGGATCAGAATCTTCTGTATATATTTAGGGATTTATTTTTTTGTATGTGGAACTCCTTCCATAAGATAGTTAACTAATTTGATTGGAACAATTTTCACTTTAGGTTTACACTCTAACTTCTTAAAACTGAAGAAATGAAGAGACCCTGGACAACATTTAATGGTATTCATACTTATGTTTAAAGTCGTAGGATTATTCCTATATGGAAACGCATTATAGCTATAAACCAAGTCTTACACTTATGCATGCATGTTTTCAATGGGTTTGCCTCGTGAGAATGTTAAATTTACATGATTAATCAGCAAAGAACTGTACTGTTGCTCTAAGAAGAAATACCAGATATATCCTCCATGACACCTTATTTCTGAAGCAAAAGGAGCCTCAGCAGTGGCCTGATATGTCTGATACATTTCAGAGAGGAAATGTGAGAGTTGCATACTGTTGAAGAGCAGCTCTTCAAGCCCCCCTCTCCCAGAAACCTTGGCCCCCTCACACCCTACTTGTGCAAACTGTCGTGGAGCAGGTTTCAGCTTTGTCCTCCTGGCCAGTCCTGGTGACAGTAGGGCCTTCCTGTGGCCCTGCAAAACTCTTGGACAGTCCTCCTGCACCTGATTTACAGTTGGAGGCCATTGCCTTTGAAAGCCATTTCTCTGGATAGCCCTTTCTTTATGTAAAATGCTCTAATAGAAGAACAGCTCTTTGGCTCAGAAAGATTTCTGTGTTTTCTGTGTCTGGACATCCAGTATACAAGATACAAGAAAGCAGCAACAGAAACTCATCATGATCTTGGATAACACCAAATACAAATGGAACAGTTTTAAATATTTCTGAATCCAAAGGAACTCGGCCTTTGTGTGACTAACTTTACACAGATGTTTCCAGAAACTAATTCCAATGGTATAATTTCTTGTTTTATTGAAATATCTAATAGCCAGTACAATTGCAGTTCAGTTTAATGAAGTTCTTGAAGGACACATCAAAACTCTCATAAGTGGAAAAACATAAGCTCTTCTTCAAATATGTCTGTCAATGTATAAACCAGTATCCCATAAGAAACTAAAAGCTTTCCCTGCCTTATTTCTAGAAGATGCATCACAGGTCATACACTATCTTTAAGTGCCTGATGTAGAAGATAGTGTGCCTGCCATGATTTTAAGAGAGATTTTTCTTGAGAAATACAGCCATTGGTTGATTGCCATGTTCGAGGGCTCTTCACTTTTTATTTCTGAGACTGGAAAAGTCCTTTGTTTCTTTAAAGACTGATACTAGGGGTCCCCTCCACAGTTCTGCATGTATGAAGAAGTTGTCACCCTGTCCATCCAACTGATCTTTCTCTAGCTGCAAGTGATTGACCCCCAACTATTCAAGGATATTTGTGTCATGATCATATTTGACAAGAAATGAGGATAGAAAGTAAGTGAAGTGCTCCAGCAATCAGAGGACTTCACAGCTTGCAGAACAACAAACTCTCTGCTAAAGGGATGGCAGGTGTTTGAAAATTGAACTGGAGGCATCACAAACATGCATGCTCAAGCAGCAGCAGCGGTCTCACACTGTTGAAAGATCAAGCGGAAGCGAGCAAAGGCTGCTCTCCAGCTGTAAATAGGCATTCATCAAACAAACACCTTGGTCACCCTAATGAACTCTGTGACTGGGAAGGGGTTAAACATAAGCATTTATAAGATGTAGATATGCAGACAACTTCCATGAGGACTGGAAGATTTGGTCTTTTAGTATGATTTTTTTCAGATACTCTGCTTTCACATCTCAAGTTGTAGAAACAGAAAGACCATTCTGAGGCAATGGCAGGTCAACATATTAGCACCTTTCTCGTTCATATGAGTATGTCTTCCTGATGRCTCTTTTCCTTATTCCTCAGCAGAGGTTACTCATGCCCTTGTCCCCTTTATATTCTTTAAAGATCACCTTGCCTAGATTTCAGGTCTTTTCTCAAGACTTAGGTCTTTCATGTTCTGCTTGTAAATGTATTTGTGAATTTTCTTGTAGCAAGTGGTATCATAGTTTAAACATGAGTTTGGTAAAACACTTATGCAGGGGGACATGGCTTAAAATACTATTTTTTATTTGAATGCTAACCTTGATTCATGTCAATAGCTACAGCACCAAAAATATCATCACTTCTGTAGTGAATCTACGGTATCTTACAATAAAATACCCCATAAAATTTATTTGGGAGGTCGTTTACTACCTTGTCTGGTTAATGAACAGAGCACGGTGCAGATGATAGTTATCATATCTGTATGTCTTTACAAAACTAGAGAATTTTTAACTGATTTCTTTAAATGTGAAGAACAGAAATCTGTCTGGGGCTCATGCATAATGTTGAGGTTCAAGACACAGGAATTTACTTATTACTCAACTTTATTTTGTTTTGTGAACTTATATTGCTCTATATTAACACGATCAGATGAAGGCACAGTCTATCTGTGAAGCAGCATTTATTGTCACTGGTGGCACTAATATGTGGGAAGAGAGGCTACAGCTCTCTTCCTTCCGGTGGTAAATTTGCATTTGATTAAGGTTATGTTTATACAACTTCTTAAAATCCATCTACCTATATCAAGCCACACTTCCATTTTGGTTAGCCTTTTTTATATATAATTTCTTTCCCCTGTGCTCTGTGCTGTGTTTTCATTACGAAATTGTCAATCTTTGTTTTAAAAAAACCCAAACAATTTCTGGTCACAGATAATGCTGGAGAGGAATCACAGGTTCATGTTAACATCCTACTCTTATGTCAATACTGCTTAAGAGGGGTGGTTAAGCTATATTCTATACTTTATCCTCTCCACAATGGTTCAGTACGTGGTTGTAGCAATGCACTGTACAGCTTGCAGATACAGCCATTTCTCATTACAGTGTCACAGATCTGTGCAGGAATGTCAAGACAGTGTCTCTAAATTGTGGCACAGATCTCTACTGTTAGCAAAAAAATTTTAACTGGGGGGGGGAGTCACAAGGAAGTTAAAGTATTAATATACTTCATTATGCCTGCCAGTAGAAATATAGTGGTTGGCAGATTAATATAAACATAACACGATGACTAACCCCTTAATATAGAAAATACACTAGTGCACATAGGTGCATTAGTACAGTATAGGAAACTTCTATTTATAGCTTTACACTTAGATAGTTTATATGTGTTGCAGTAGGTAGGACCATAATATATCTCAAAGCAGTCTCCACAGCTGTGAGCTTTAAAAAGCAAGTTTGGAGGGAGGAATTTTCCAAAAGGTTTTTTGTTCTTCTTCAACAGTGGTGAAAGACCAGTTTATTGAGGGCCCTTTTTCAGAAGCAGAAACCTAGGGTTATGGAAGTCATGTGCTTTAATTTCTTCTCATGATAATATTTGGACTCCTGCATGTGCTTATTTTGGGGTTTTGTGCCTGAGATATGTTGGGAGTATATGAATGTCTTTCATGTAAAATAGTTATCAGTATCAAAGTGGTACTTGTGCTGCTTCTGAAATGTTTCCATTTTCTGCAGTAAGCCTGTTTGGGCAGAGTTTTGGGGTTTGATTTCTCTGAATTTTACTTCTAGATATGCAGTCATTTAGGAGGGATGCAAGTTTTGTGCTATGACTAAATGCTTCTTTTTTTCCAGAACAAAGAATTTTCAAGGATTTCTCAAATTGCTGCAGTTTGTGGAAGATAGAATCCAGAATATTTAAATTTAGCCAACAAGAAGCCAGAAAAGGATGTTAGATAAAATTTTATGGGTGAACAGCTAGGTGGGTAAATATTGGATTTAATGCAGAGGGTCATACTCTACCTAGAAGCTGTTAACAAGTGGAGAACCATGGGTCCATCCTGGGATCTGTCCCACTCAACAACTTTTTCCATGACCAGGAGGTGGTAAGGGAACACTTGCTCCTCAGGCAGGTGACACCAAACTGAGAGGACCACCCAACATACTGGAGACAAGGGCTGCCATACAGAGGGACCTGGGCATGCTGGAGGAATGGGCCTCGTGCAGTTCAGCCCAGAGAAACTCCAAGCCCTGCCCCTGGGAAATCAAAGCCCCGGGGAGCAGTCCAGTTTGGGCACTGCCTGCTTGGGCAGCTGCTCTGCAGAAAAGTCCCCGGGGCTCCAAGGACAGCAAGCTGCACAGGAGCCAACCTGGGGCTGGCAGCAGTGAGGGCCAGCAGCATCCAGCACTGTAGGAGTGAGAGCACAGGCAGGAGATGGAGGGATGTGAGGATCCCCCTTGACTCTGCACATCTTAGACCACACCTAGATACTGCATCCTCTGGTTTGGGCTCCCCAGTCCAGGAGAGACATTGCCAAACTGGTGCAAGCCCAGCGGAGGCCACCAGGATGCTCAGGGGCTGGAGCATCTGCCCTGTGAGGGGACCCTGAGTGATGGGGCTGCTCCTGCCTGGAGAAAGGAAGACTTTGGGGGCACCTCAGAGCAGCCTTCTCCTACCTAAGACCTGCATGTTTGGAAGATAGAACCAGGTTCTCAGCAGCCTGACTGTAGCATGAGAGACAGTGGGCATACACTGAAACAAGACAAGTTCAGGCTGGAGAGAAAGGGAAACCTTTTTCTCCATGGGGACAGTCCAGAGTGGAGCAGGTTGCCCAGAGAGGCTGTGTGGTCTGTATCGTCAGCGGTTTTCAAGACCAGGCTTGAGAAAGCCACACAGTCCGGCCTCCTCAGTGATTGTGTTCTCAGTAGAAGGTTGGACTGGAGACCTCCTGAGGTCCTTTCCGACTTGAATTATTCCATGTTAGAAGGACAATAGTAAGAGACCTTCCTCCTCCCACAAGAAGAAGTGATGTAAGGATTGAAGTAGAAGGAACTGTTCCACGTGGCAGCTTCCACGCTTCATTAACAGCCAAGACAGAGCTTTCACATCAGTCCTTTTCTGTGAACACCCAGATGAGACAGAAAGCTCCACAGTTTTACCTGCTGGTTCAGCCTAGTTCCCTGGACAGTTTGAAAATTCAAAAGAAGAACTTTGCACATAAGACTCCTTTGATGCTTCGGGCTACACTGGCATTTCTAAGCATCATTTTTGTGGAAAAATATAATTGGATGATTGACTGAGATTTGTTGAATGACTGATATTTGTATTGAGTATATATGAATAATGTAATACAGAATACTAAAAAGTTAGTGCTGTGAGGATTTGTATGCATATCAGACTGGTATGAAAGAATAACTCTTGCGGAAAAACAAATACATAAAATAGGAATTCAGTATTACTTTACTTTTAAAGGCTAATTGAATTACCTGAAAATACATTTTTATTTTAAATGTAAAAATTATGACACATAAGAACTATGTATTTATGTATATTAAACCACAGCATACCTGCTAATTAAGGAACTTTGTACTCTCCTATGAGGACGATGTGACAAGCATTGAAATAACAGAATGAAGTATTTTGTGATACATGATCGTGTTTTCTTTCTTCCAGAAATTCACTGTAGATTATTCACAAATCATGCTCTGTTGTGTTTCACTCACTATCTTGAGTGCCCAGTGCCCTACAGTTTGTGAAAAGGTATATATATATTGTAAAAGCAATGAACAGTTCTCCCGAGGTGCTGTGTACCCACAGCTCCTTCTGGAGTCATAGTTTTGTTTCTTCAGGTCATCCTGTGAGGCACACATCTCTGAAACATTATTAATTCTTAAACCTCATTTTCTGTGGTTGTTTTGAAGTGTTTGAATGCAGTGTCACTTCTTGCACAACCACGATGTTAAAAAAAAAAAAAATTAAAGCTGAAAGATTAGATCACTAGGAAAAACATTTTTATGCTTCCATACTGCCCCTCCAGAGAATGACAGTATATTGCATAGATATATTTGATGTCTGAGGTAGGGACAGAAAATCACAAAGCATCTAACACAGTGTTTATCATCTTAACACTTTTCTAGTTGAAATAACAAAAGCTTTTTTTTTTTCTTTCAAAAGACCAATATTTAAAGGGTGTTGATTTATGTAAATCAATAATTTATCAACTTGGTTTTTTTCTCCACTGCCAGCCAGATGCTTCTAGCTTTGCACTGCCAGACGATGTCAGCTGCAGAGCATAATGGCCTTGTGCTTCATGTAGAAATAAGAACATAAATATTTAAAAAATCCTGCTACAGGAAATGAGGGGGAGTTAGGGTGGGGGTGAGAGGTTTTGCTGGTTTACTGTGAGAGCAATGCAGGTCTACATATTTTATGGGCTGGCTTTATCAGAAGTGGAGGCAGGGACATTTCAGTCTGATTTTTATCTCCTAACAAGACTGACAGACCCAAGTCTTTTCATGGCAATTTGTTGAAGACATCTGGTGAAGCTTTCTAGGGGATGAACACACAGCAGAGTGTTCCTCTGGTATCAGTTGGCATGGCAACTAGTAAAAGACTATTCAACATCCATAGGTTTCAAAAAGGTTGAAGCCTAGTTGAAAATCCATTTGGGCTCCTATCTGCAAAACTCTCCTTTTGAAAATGCAGTAAATCTTTTTTCAGGGAACTAGGCTGAACCAGTAAGTACAATTGTGGAGCCTTCTGTCTCAAATAATTTCCAAAGCACAGTATTAATGATTCCAGGAAGCAGAGGCCTGAGATGATAGACAGTATTACTGGCACTGTACAAAACAGAATATTACCAGAAGGCTGGTGAAGACTGCTGAAGCCTGAGGGTAGTGCAGGGATAGATGAGATGAGACAGAGAGGAGGGCAAAATGCTGTTATCAAAGTTTAATACAGTAATTATCATGAGTCACCACAGGCAAATTACTGATGATGCTTCATCATTATATATTGTTAAGCAATATAAAGTTTATTCTATACAAGGCACTCCACTCCCTACTTGGCAAGGTCATATCACTCGAACACACCCAACAGCTACACAATATAGGTTGTTTATTTAAAAAGACTGACATAGGAAAAAATATCTTGAAAAGTGGTGTTCACATCTCCTGCACAAAACCCAAGTAAACTGTCTTTGATGGATAACTTTGTGAATATTGAGAAGAAAAAAATTTACCATCGTGAGTGTTGTCCTCCCATAGTCATTAGTCTAATCTCTGCAATGCCTGTGCAGGATATGCATTTTGGGAATAGATTTATTTGCAGTTTGGTTTTCTTTCTGCAATCTGTCCCTTCACAAACGCAAGGGTTTAATAGCTGTACCAACTCTATGGAGATACTTTCTAGATTTAAAATGGTTTACATAATGGAGTTCAAGTGCTGATTAACTGGGAGCACACTATAGCTGGAACTGTAACCAGAGAACCACGTGGAAGGCAAGTGTGGATCATCGCAAGGTGCAAGCTTAGTTATGGAAACATGATATTCCTTCATTTCTTTCATGCTGGTATATACAAAATAGGAACAGAAACCAGTTAAGAGAGTCAGTCTAGGATAGAAAACCCCTGTCTACACACTTTGCAACTAATACAGCAGGACTATAGGGAGACCTTTTCATAGGGCAGAGGACTGCAGAATACATACTGTCTATAGCTTGTTCCTTCTTTTCAGGAAAACAAAGTATGGCGATAAATCTCTGAAATCCAGGATAATCACATTGTTGAGGGCTGCTGATTTCAGTGTGCTTGGGACTATACACTAAATCAGTAAAATAGGAGTTGCTGTAGGGAGAGTGTGTGTGTGTGCATGTGTATGTATCAGTGCTTATATTTGCTTTTTATGCATGTATTTTTTTCTGTTACTAAATTATATAGGATATTTGGGAATTTATTAGTGTGATACACTTTCTCCTTGAGTATAAACTTTAAAAAATAAAAGAAATTGATTATTAAGTCTGTGTTCCAAATGTTAAGCATGACTATGCTGTTTCCCCTTTACCTGGACCTCCTTAGGAAACCAGATGTAAACCTTAACAAGGGTTATCCGGGTTAAATACAATTGCAGTAAACTGTACAGCAATGGGTAACCTGGCTCTAATTAAAGTTAAAACTTTTTCCTCTTCCCCACCCCCAAAAACTTTGCCTGTGATCTTTTCAAATTTATAGCAGGGAATAAAAGAGAATTCCTGCTCAACCTATTCTTCCTCACCCCCAAATATGATTATATATTCTTGGCTGTGATAAAGTGACAAATATGGATGCATTTTTGTATAACTTAAAAACTTGCAGTTGAAGCAAAAAGTTCATCTTTTTTCCCAGTAATGAAGTGACATTTGCTATCCTAATATTGCTGTTCTGTGAGTTTATATGGATAGTTTCAGTGAGATCCCTCTTCAATCAGACATCCAGTCTCCAGTGTCTCACTTCACGTTTTTGGATCTATGTAGGTGGTTCAGAAGGCATGGATTCAGTCTATAGCTACTTGTTATTGAAGGAGTTCTCTAGCAGTGAGTTCCTTTGTTAACCATAAAGTTGGCAGAAATGGTTATTTTGATGCTTTCTTACTTGGGTTGATCACATGCATACAAGATCATGTGTGCATGAGTGGAACAGTCAAGGGCTGGTGCCACCCTGATGTCTTATTGACATATATTTTAGAAGTAAAGGAACAATGGCTATGGGTACTGCTTGTATCAGGCTCTAGGACACTTCATTTCAGGAGGGAGTGAAGACTGGCACAGACATTCACAGAATCACAGAATGGTTGAGGTTGKAAGGACCTTTAGAGATCACCTGATCCAACCCCCTGCTCAAGCAGGGCCCCCTAGTTCCAGTTGCCGAGGACCATGTCCAGATGGCTTTTGAAGATCTCCAAGGATGGAGACTCCACAAACTCTCTGGGTAAGTTCTCAGTGCTCAGTCATCCTCACAGGAAAAAGGTGTTTTCTGATGTTCAGAGGGAACCTCCTGTGTTTCAGTTTGTGCCCATTGCCTCTTATCCCGTCACTGGACACCACTGAAAAGAGCCTGGCTCCATCCTCTTTGCACTCTCCCTTCAGGTTTTTGTATACATTAATAAGATTTCCCCTTTCATATTCATTGCTCCTGGAGCCTGTGATCCTCTTTGTTCTTCTGAGGGGCATGCATTTTCTTGCTTTTTAATTCAGTGAGAAGAAGCCTGCTTCTATTTACATTATTTAGTTATTTTTAAGGTCAAATACTTAGCAAGCACTCTGTATGCATACTGAGTTCAGTACGGCTGAAGCTAGCCCTGTCATAGATCCAGGAGAGCCTAATGACAAGAACTTCAAAATGATGTTTAGTCACTATGTTATGGGAATGACTGCAGAGGTTTTTTTCTATTTCATTTGGGGCAGTAAAATTTCTTATAGACAGCAATGGTTTTGAGTCTTGTACAGGTCCACATGTGCCATAGCATTTCCAGTAAATGGACAGATGGTGATCTAAAGTGAATCCAATTAAGTGTAATTTTATCTTATTTTTTTGTCCCTTTAGCATGTACCAGCATAAATTCCATATCAAGGAGAAAAAACATTATTTTCCTGATATACACCTGTTTTCTTGGTCAGGTAAATCAATTTATACATCTTTGCAAGATGTTTTGGTTTTGGTTTTTTTTTTTTCTGTTTTTTTTTTAAGGTTGGAAAAGACCTCTAAGATCATCAAGTCCAACCATCAACCCAACACCACCATGCCCCACTAAACCATGTCCCTAAGCGCCTCATCTACACGTCTTT
>JAYKAV010001842.1:0-148315 GCA_035582835.1 Phoebastria nigripes
TTAATTATTAATTTAAAACATTTGCAGGTCCTTTGAAGCCAGTGGGAATGGAATAATCTTGTGAATATTGATTTCATGTATCTGTTTCCAGCTTGAATAATATTGCAAAATGTACTGGAAGTGGGTTTTTTTCATTTGTTATAATTTCAGTTTACTGATATACGTGCAAAGTTGCTACCAAATTTGGAGTGGGAGTAAAAAGACAGTTCTAGATATTTAAAATTTTCCTAACCTGCTCTTCAAATTTAATGAAAGTATGAACTATTTTACTTCTTTACTACTTTACTTTAGATTTACCCTGAAGCAGTGAAAACCAGTAGTTACTACATTGTACAATGTACAAAAGCAAGAAGCAATAGCAGACTTACAGTAAAACTGAAGTTACTGCATCTTGCCTGTAATAAATATGGTGAAAAATATATGCAAGTTATTTTAAAATAATTCACCTAATTCAGCCAAAAAGTCAAATAGCTGTAAATTCTACACGTACTATATAGAACACTGAGAACAGCTGAGGTTTGGCCCTTTTAATTGCAGTTCCACTCTGAAAGGTGGCAAAAAAGTAGTATTCTGGGATTTCATCTGATTGTTGTATAGTAACCAATGCGCTCTTCTTTGGCAAGAGGTTTTTTTCCAAACTGTCACCTTTACAAAAATCAACACGTGCTCTTGTTCAAAAAGTTCATCTCTCTTAGTGAAACCTCTTAAACTATACCTTCATGTAGGTTTGATTATCCAAACTGCTTTCAGTAAATGTCTATAGGTGCAAACAGACACTTAGTACATACCTTTGTTGATGGTAACAAGGATCTGTCACATCACAGCAGTTGTTCCTAATTGTAAGTTAAAAGTTGTCCCAAAGTGAATCCCTTCCATGTTTCTACTCAAAGTCCTTAACCAGTGCACTGGAGCATTCAATAGGCAGGCCTGTTAATTTTGTAAAATTGCATCAGTTGCTAATGCTATCACTTAGTTGCAGAATTAATTTTGCATTTTGGATAGTTGCACAGTACTGAACTATTTGTTTCCTATACAGACACTCACAACAAAGTATAAATTGCAAAAAAACCCAGAAACTTGGTTTAAGCCATTTTCACGGCACTTTAGACTATGTTTTATTTCAGTTTGCAACAAGAGCAAGAAGGTAGTCATGTAATACATCTCAGTGATAACTCATTCAGTTTTGGCTTCCGCTTGTCTGTTTAAATTTCTGGGTTTGTACTTCTTAACAGAAGTGTAAAGACTTTAATACAGTTTTATGAATCTATTCTGAATTAATAGGTTTAAATTCATCCCTGAATGACCCATTCCTGGTACCATAGCTAAAAAGATGCATTTATGCTTTCTGAATATTTAACCACAATATTGCCTATCTGTAATAGTCCAGCTTAAAACTAAACCTGTTGTTCATATTTAGGCTAGCTAATGTAAAGGTAGGTTATGAAGGCCTACAGTAACTGAAACCCAGCTTTTCGATTGTAGTTAGTATAGATTTATTCATACTCTCAATGAGAGTCATAGAAACCTACTTTTTCTTACTTGCCCTGTCTTGAAGAAATAAACAGCAGTGAAAAAGCAACTTTCACCTCCAAAACAAGTTGATACACTCTCTATACACATCAATTGCATAACAAAGGTCCATTTTTGCAGAACAATGTTACATGGATCTATGAAGAGGCTCAGGTAGAGTGTCTCAATGCTTAGATCTTGATGTTGCACCTACATATATTGAATCATAGAATCATAGAATAGAATCATAGAATAGTTTGGGTTGGAAGGGACCTTTAAAGGTCATCTAGTCCAACCCCCCTGCCATGGACAGGGACATCTTCAATTGGATCAGGTTGCTCAGAGCCCCGTCCAACCTGACCTTGAATGTTTCCAGGGATGGGGCATCTACCACCTCTCTGGGCAACCTGTGCCAGTGTTTCACCACCCTCAGCGTAAAAAGTGTCTTCCTTGTATCTAGTCTAAATCTACCCTCTTTTAGTTTAAAGCCATTCCCCCTTGTCCTGTTGCAACAGGCCCTGCTAAAAAGTTTGCTGCCATCTTTTTTATAAGCCCCCTTTAAGTACTGAAAGGCTGCAATAAGGTCTCCCCGGAGCCTTCTCTGATCATTTTCATGGCCCTCCTCTGGACCCACTCCAACAGGTCCATGTCTTTCTTGTGCTGAGGGCTCCAGAGCTGGACGCAGTACTGCAGGTGGGGTCTCACCAGAGCAGAGTAGTTTTGATGCAGCTTCTTTTGATGCAGCCCAGGGTACGGTTGGCCTTCTGGGCTGCGAGCGCACATTGCTGGCTCATGTCCAGCTTTTCATCCACCAGTACCCCCAAGTCCTTCTTGGCAGGGCTGCTCTCAATCCCTTCATCCCCCAGCCTGTATTGATACCAGGGGTTGCCCCGACYCAGGTGCAGGACCTTGCACTTGGCCTTGTTGAACCTCATGAGGTTCACACGGGCCCACTTCTCGAGCTCGTCCAGGTCCCTCTGGATGGCATCCTGTCACTCAAGTGTGTCGATGGCACCACTCAGCTTGGTGTCATTGGCAAACTTGTTGAGGGTGCACTCGATCCCACCGTCTATGTCATTGATGAAGATATTAAACAGTATGGGTCCCAGTACGGACCCCTGCAGGACGCAACTCATCACCGACCTCCATCTGGACATTGAGCCATTGAGCACTACCCTCTGGATGCGACCACCCAACCAGTTCTTCACCCACCGGACAGTCCACCCATCAAATCCATACCTCTCCAATTTAGAGAGAAGGATGTTGTGGGGGACCGTGTCAAAGGCCTTACAGAGGTCCAGATAGATGACATCTGTAGCCCTTCCCATGTCCACTGATGTAGTCACTCTRTCATAKAAGGCCACTAGGTTGGTCAGGCAAGACTGCCCTTGGTGAAGCCATGCTGGCTGTCTCGAATCACCTCCCTGTCCTCCATGTGCCTTAGCATAGCTTCCAGGAGGATCTGTTCCATGATCTTCCCAGGCACAGAGGTGAGACTGACTGGCCTGTGGTTCCCTGGGTCTTCAATTTTCCCCTTTTTAAAAATGGGGGTTATGTTTCCCCTTTTCCAGTCAGTGGGAACTTCACCAGACTGCCACAACTTCTCAAATACGATGGATAGTGGCTTAGCAACTTCATCCGCCAGTTCCCTCAGGACCTGTGGATGGGTCTCATCGGGTCCCATGGACTTGTGCACCTTCAGGTTCCTTAGATGGTCTCGAACCTGATCTTCTCCTACAGTGGGTGGCTCTTCATTCTCCCAGTCCCCGCCTTTGCCTTCTGCGGCTTGGGCGGTGAGGCTCGAGCACTTGCGAGTGAAGACCGAGGCAAAAAAGTCATTGAGTACCTCCGCCTTCTCCATGTCCCGGGTAACCAGGTCTCCCATTTTGTTCCGGTGAAGGCCCACATTTTTCCTAGTCTTCCTTTTATCCCTGACGTACCTGTAGAAGCTTTTCTTGTTGCCCTTGACGTCCCTGGCCAGATTTAATTCTATCAGGGCTTTAGCTTTCCTAACGTGATCCCTGGCTGCTCGGACAATTTCTCTGTATTCCTCCCAGGTTACCTGTCCTCGCTTCCACCGTCTGTAGGCTTCCTTTTCGTGTTTGAGTGTGTCCAGGAGCTCCTTGTTCATCCATGCAGGCCTCCTGGCGTTTTTGCCTGTTTTCCACTTCGTTGAGATGCATCACTCCTGAGCTTGGAGGAGGTGATCCTTGAATATTAACCAGCTTTCTTGGACCCCTCTTCCCTCCAGGGCTTTGTCCCATGGCACTTTACCAAGCAGATCCCTGAAGAGGCCAAAGTCTGCTCTCCTGAAGTCCAGGGTAGTGAGCTTGCTGTGCACCCTCCTCGGTGCCCTAAGGATCTTGAACTCCACCATTTCATGGTCACTGCAGCCAAGGCTGTCCTTGAGCTTCACATTGCCCACCAGCCCCTCCTTGTTGGTGAGAACAATGTCCAGCATAGCACCTCTCCTCCTTGGCTCCTCTACCACTTGGAGAAGGAAGTTATCATCGACACATTCCAGGAACCTCCTGGATTGCTTATGCCCTGCCGTGTTGTCCCTCCAACAGATATCAGGGTGGTTGAAGTCCCCCATGAGGACCAGGGCTTGTGAACGTGAGGCTGCTCCTATCTCTCTATAGAGGGCCTCATCCGCTCGGTCTTCCTGGTTGGGTGGCCTGTAGCAGACCCCCACCATGATGTCACCTGTCCCTGCCCTCCCTTTAATCCTGACCCATAAGCTCTTGGTTGGCTCCTCATCCATCCCCAGGCGGAGCTCCATGCACTCCAGCTGGTCATTGACGTAGAGGGCAACACCCCCTCCTCGTCTCCCCTGCCTGTCCTTCCTAAAGAGCCTGTATTCCTCCATCCCAACACTCCAATCATAGGAGCCATCCCACCACGTCTCCGTGATGCCAGTAAGATCATAGCCCTGCAGGCGTGCGCACGTCTCTAACTCCTCTTGTTTATTCCCCATGCTACATGTGTTTGCATAGAGGCATTTAAGTTGGGTCCCTGATGAAGCTGTCTTACTGGCTGGAGTTCCTTTGTGCTGCTTTTCAGGTGCTCTCCTGCTGACCTGTGATCCTTCTCCAGGCTCTGGGCATCTATTGCTGGCACTGGCATCAAACTGCTAGGAGTGGGATGGATTGAGGTTCCCCTCCCCCAGCATCTCTACACCAGCTTGGCAAGCCTATGACTGAAGATGCTCTTCCCCTTCTCTGACAGATGGACCCTATCAGCCCCCAGTAGACCAGGTTTCTCAAAGCAGGTCCCATGGTCTGAGTAGCCGAACCCCTGGCTGTGGCACCAGTCCCGTAACCATTTGTTGACTCGCCAGATTCGACTGGCCCTTTCAAACCCCTTCCCTTTGACCGGGAGGGTGATGAAAAAACCACCTGCGCTCCAGAGTCCCTTACCATCGCTCCCAGGGCTCTCTAATCCTTCTTGATACTCATCAGACTGCTCCGGGCTGTATCACTGGTGCCCCCGTGAAACAGCAGCAGCRGATAATAGTCAGTGGACTGTACGAGGCTTGGTAGTCTCTCGGTGACATCCCTGATGCGAGCCCCCGGTTAAGCAGCACACCTCTCTAGAGAGTGCGTCCGGTTGGCAAATGGGTGCCTCCGTACCTCTCAGAAGAGAGTCGCCTACTACTATCACTTGTTGCCTTTTCTTAGTTGCGCTGGTTGTTATACCGGGGGCAGATCGGGCTGCCTTTCTCAGCTCCAGCGTCTCTCCTGATGTGGTGGGTCTTTCCTCTTCAGTCTGCAGAGCGGTGAAGCGGTTCTGCAAGGGCACACCAGGCTTCGGGGGAAGTCTCTTCCTCCTGCTGGTCCTTGCCATTGCAACTGTCCATTCTTCTGCATTATTGGCCCCTCTCCCTTCTGCGTGTGCTAGTGGGGGAGTTTTTGGCTGTTTGGCCATGGGCTGCGGGTCCACTGCAGACTGCGCTTGGAACCAGCTATCTAGCTCCTTCTCTGCCTCCCTGATGTTCTGCAGCCTTCTCACCGCCTCCTGCACCTCAGCCACCTGCTGCAGGAGGTCCTCCACCCGGGCGCAGCTTGTGCAGGCAGGTCTGCCGCCTGTCCCTGCCCCAGGGGAGAGGTCTGGGCACTGCCTGCAGTCTGAGGTCTGCACCGCAGCCTCTCCCTTCAGCAGCTCCGTCTGCGTGGAGGCATCAGCCACCGCTGGGGTAGATGGTGCAGACCCCCCAGCCAGAGCTGCAGCCTTTGCTCTCAGACAAGTGCCCGCCATTCTGCCTCGAGGGTCAGGTAGGATGAGTGCCCTTGACCTGTGCAGATGGCCACAGAACGGTGCCCGGTTGCTGGGTTATGCGTCCACCAAGTCCCCCACTCGGCCCGTGAAATGCCCCTCCTTTGGAGAGGCGCCCTCCCTGCGCAAACTGCCGCGTGAAGTGCCGTGCCACACCCTAGCTGACGCGCCACGCCCTGGTCGCAGCACTCCCTGGGGCTGCCTTTTGTGGGAGTGGGGGGTGGCCGCCGTTACTCCTGGCCCCACCCAGGCCTCATCAGCTGCCCTCATGAGAGCTGCTGGCTCCCGGTGGGTCTCTGTGCTCCCCTGGGGTTTCCCCGGCCCGGGAAACCCCCCTGTACACCACRATCCACCGCTCGGCTGCGGGACGTGCCTGCATCGGAGCTGATCGCCTCTGCAAGTGATGGGTAGTGGCGGTTACACCGCGTTTAAATCTGCTGCCGTTACTCCTGGCCCCTCTAAATTTGGCAGAACTCTAAATTTGTTCATAGAGCCTTTGCAGCCAAGTTCCTAGCAAACTTGGAAGTCTGTTCATGCAAATGAAGTTGCTAAACTGCAAGAACTTTTGAAAGGAAAAGGAGCTGGAAATTAAAAGCGTGCTCAAGGCATGTCTGAAAGCCATTTGGGCTAAGAATTCTGTGTTTTTAACTTTAAAAAGCCCACCCAAATAGATAAAATGCATTGGTAAGCAGATGTGAAAAAACTGGGAACACAGAACAGCACTGTTACACAATGGAAAGTCTGTGTTACGAGGGTGTCAAGTAATACCAGTTTTTTACATCAGTGTAGGGTTCTTGACCATGGACAATCTATCACGATCACAGATTAAAACTAAACCTCCTTTAAAAAAGGAAAACCTTTTGCCAAGCTGATCTGTTTTTTGTTACGTGAAGTACTGCTGTCATATTTGGATAAATCAAGAGCTAAATTTTTGTGCTTCTTGATTTCGTTCTTGCCTTGAGTTCACATTTTCCATTTGAAATGTGTCCCAGTGGTTCTATGATTTCACACTGTCCTCCTATATGCTATTAAGTATTAAGAGTCTGATACTGTTGCCTTGTAAGTGGAGTTTTGCCATGGACTAAACTCAAAGGGACCAGGTTTCTGTTTAACTTCCAGCCTTGACAGAAAACAGTCTGTGTCCAGCCTTGTGTGAAAAGCTACATTTGGATGTCTAACTGCTTTCCCAGGGTCTCACCACAAATCAGTATCATGAATAAAGATATAACAAACGTCTCACTCAGTAATTTGAAATTCTAGATGACATCCCTTTCTAGATTCAATATGTGTAAAAACAATTGTCTTTATAAGCAGAAGTACAGTGTTTTCAAAGTACATGTAGGTGCTACCTGGAATTCAGACAAAGGGATGCAACACCAAGAATGTGGTATTTCTTTCAATTGCTTAGTCATTTTAGTACATGTTAGATTTTGTCATTTGTACTAACTGCCCTCTTTTTTCTCACCTATCTTTAATTAGAAGCCAAATCTGTCTCAATCTGTTAGCCTACTTCTTCATATTGGAAGAGAGAACAGTGAAAAAATAACCACATGTAAACAGAAATAGAGTGACTACATTTTGTTAAACTGATTGACTCATCTTAGGTTCTCTTTGGTACATTCACCTCACTTTTACGCCAGTCAGTATTTACCATTCCTTCTGACTAATTCCTCAGTCCTGACAAAACTTCTAAAACACACAAGGAACTAGGGAGGCAGAAGAATTAAGTCCATAAGGCCCTCAAAATTAGAGAAGCTTATTGTTTCAAGAGTTTGTACTGAAATCCTACTAAACCAACATGATACGGATTTTGACAAAAACAGAACAGTAGGCTAATGCCTATAATAAGTTTGCACTGGAAGCTTGTAAACTAGCTTAGGAAAAAATCTCTAGATAAAATGTTCCCTGAATCCTTTCTAACAATGTCTTTTTAAAAGAATTCATTACATGCAGCTATAATTTCTTTTCAGAGCTAGTGGTTCACTAGTACATACAGAAGTGAAATAATTCAAGTCCTCTAACTGTCATAAGCTTCTTCAAACTTGACAGTTCTAGAAAGGAAGCCAAAAAGAGGAGGAATGTTAGGAAGAGAAGGCTGTTGTCAAAGGCAAACATTTGTGGTTGGAAGGCTAGGATGGGTCAGCTTTAGGTGTATGAATTGATGTGGGGGAATAAGATCACATTATAAATTGATGATGGGAAATAAGATCTCTGGAGAGATTCAGTTGAGCTAAGAGAAGGCACAGAGGGATGTTGGGTTCTTCATTCAAACAGAACCCACAGCATTTTTGATGATGGTCTGAGCAAGGATAAGGTTTGGATTTTTAATCATTTATCTGGATATTTCTAGAACTTTACCCACTGTTAGCAGAAGGTCAGTTTGCTCATTCTTGCTGAATCACTGCCATTACCCCTACAAACTGGTATCACTAATCCTTTTAAGGGAAGAGCAGTTCTGGAGGAGGACATTGGAGCAAATGATACATGGGGTAAACAACACAGGGCTTCCAAAGGCCAACTGATCCTTTAACTCATTTATGGGGACTGCTGCCTTTTCAAAAGTTGTTTTATCTTTCCTGATACGCTCAATGGCACAGGGCAGTGAGGATCAGTTGATTCTTTGGAGGAAGAAGGATCCGTTATAACTGTAGCATGCATAAATCCAGATGTTTCCTAGAAGCTGACCTGTAAAATAATTAACAGAGATGCTTTTTCAGAACCTCATCCCTGCCCTCCAGTTAAACTTTGTCCAACACTATTTGAATAAAAAAAAATCCCCTAAACCAACCAACCAACCCCAAAGTCCAAGAATGCCTCTTCATAGGACTCCTACCTCCTCTCCAATCTCTCGTTAGATGCTTGGTGGATGGTCTGAAAGTCTTGATATCATGGGGAAAAAACCATGTATATTGGGAGCTCCTAAGTGATTTGGCAGAAGGTAATTGGTATTTTGACATCCAGCTTTTATGAGGGGAAATCTGGATATTCCATGATCTCCTCAGATGATAATATCAGTGGGGTGTTTAAATCCACCACAAAGAGAATTAAAAATTAGTAAAGAAGAAATGTCTTTGAACTTTCACTTGTCGTATTTAGAAGTATGTTTATATGGGGACATTCAGAACTTAAAACCTATTAATTTTAGGATGGATTAGTAAAACTCATTAAACCCCAACCTAGATATTCCTTCTCAGAATATAAAAGTAGCCTTAATTTTTGCTTTAATTTATGTTGTTTTTTTTWAAAAAAAAAAMAAAACAAAACATTCAAGTTAGTGTACCCCCACAGGTCTGGATGGAGTAAGAAGTTGGGAGGGGCTCAGTTAAGCGTCCTGCACCTCACAGTGATGGAAGAGATCAATTATTCCCCAGCTTAGTCAAATAATTTGAGTCAGTGTTGGAAAGATGCC
This sequence comes from Phoebastria nigripes, assembly GCA_035582835.1. NCBI lineage: Eukaryota > Metazoa > Chordata > Aves > Procellariiformes > Diomedeidae > Phoebastria > Phoebastria nigripes. The sequence continues at coordinate 9,194 of JAYKAV010001842.1, forward strand.
TACTATGATCACAAGTTCCAGGCCTGCTGAGTTAAGCTGAGAGTTCCATGCTATAACTTACACGGATTTCTTACCCTTAACACCTATTTATTTATTTATTTTAATTTTAAACCACATAATTCAGTCAGTTGTACTTGCTGACCTCCACTGAAGTTAACGATTAGACCTATTCTCTTAAGAATCCAGTCTGGTCACTCTCATCCAGTACTTTATCTCTTATGACTCATGTTGTTTACTCTCATTCCACACAGCTAAATATTTGTTTACCCTATTGACTAATTCACATTGAAGTTTCTCGCTCTTTCCTGTAATACTTATTTTGCATAAATGGGACTTTTCTAAGCACATACATTTCATCTGCTTCTTTTAAGGGTATAATAAAAGCTAGAAAGGACTCACCTTTTTTTAGTCAAGATCCCACTTTCTGAGGGAATACCACTACAGGTTTGTTAGCCAAATGCAGAATCTTATGGCNTTTTTTTTTTTTTTTTTTTTTAATTTTAATTTTAAACCACATAATTCAATCAGTTGTACTTGCTGACTTCCACTGAAGTTAACACTTAGACCTATTCTCTTAAGAATCCAGTCTGGTCACTCTTATCATCCAGTACTTTATCTYTTATGACTCATGTTGTTTACTCTCATTCCACACAGCTAAATATTTGTTTACCCTCTTGACTAATTCACATTAAAGTTTCTTGCTCTTTCCTGTAATGCATATTTTGCATAAATGGGATTTTTCTAAGCAGATATATTTAATCTGCTTCTTTTAAGGGTATAAGAAAAGCTAGAAAGGACTCACCTTTTTTTAGTCAAGATCCCACTTTCTGAGGGAATACCACTWCAGGTTTGTTAGCCAAATGCAGAATCTTATGGCTCATAAAAAGGAGTATTTCTCTTCTATGACCATGATTACAAGCTTTTATAAGGGTTTTAAAATGGAATATCTGGGAGATTAGGGGCGATAAAGAAATATTTCAGAGGGGATAAGCATAGGTTGTACTGATAGTGTCAAGCTGAGCTGATGTCTGTTCACTTTTTACTTCTACCCAAACAAGTTTTGTCTAGTCACATGGTAGACAGAAACACATGGAGTTGCACCTGGTCACTCATTCCTTCACTATCATCACCTCTATTGGTACAAGCATTTGGCTAGCCATATGGTCTAATCACAGCCTAAATTACAACAAAGGATAACATAGGGTTGTCTTGGCAAAAAGTAGCAAACTATGAAGTCGTAAAGACATCAAAATCCTTTCTTTAAAATAAATCAGAATAGAGGGTTAGGGCCAAAGTTCTCCAATTCAAGGGGAAGTTTCCCTCTGATATCACTGGACCATTGGTGAGCCCAGACACCCTTGCTGCACACTCAGGTAGGGAGCTTCCAAACAACTGATAGCTCTATATGAATCTCTAAAAGCAAAATTCCTTTAGATGTACTTCAGAATGTCTGTTTTAACTGTTCTGGCCAGCTGTCTGCCTCAGCAATATAGCAGGGGAAAAAAAGATCAGCACTAAGCAAAAAGCCTTAGAATCATACTTCAGACCTATTCCAAGAACAGAACCATTACAGTTCCTGAACATGGAGACTGGAGTTCAGCACTGCCAGTCTTCTATGGGTTCTTAAGTAGAGGTAGTATCTTTCATTACACTAACTAGTACACTTGCAAAAAATCACACATAGCTTTTCAGGCCCATAAAGCAGAATACAATTAAACCAGATAAAAAATAAAGTTCATTTGCAATTTTGGAATATACAAAATAATGACATTTCCTGGATGTGAGTCTTTTATGTATTAACTTTGACCATGCTAAATAAAGTTGTAATAGCCGGATGTTTGGATGCTTCTAGCATCTGTCAGCCTTATCTGTAGGAGGTGGGTGGAGGAATTTTGGTATGCAAATTACTTCTCTGTGAAGTCAGTCTGGAGGATATAAATATTGACGGAGACATATCAAATGGTTCTCTAATAAATTATTCCCACCAAAGAAAAATGGAATCCTTTTACGCTCTGGCTTTAATAGCAGGAATTCTAGTTGCTTTTGTATTACTGGTTTTAATTGCAACTTATCATAATTCCTTCAAGGCAGAGATTCCTCCTGATGTTGACCAGCCATCAAAGCTCCGCTTATATCATTGTGTGTATACTCTGATGGAAATTCTGGTGAGTTTATCAAGCTCTGTGATATTGTGATTTTCAGGAAAGGAAAAACTTGAGTAGAACTATGAAGATATGCATCTAAATATTGCAACTATGTGTAATGGGAGCCACACAGTAACACAGATTTAAAGGCCAAAGTTTGATCTGGTATTCTATTACTGTATATAAAAGCAGCCAGTATGAGGTGAGTTCTTTTAAATACTGAGATATGCATTCTTATGCCGCAATTGTAATTTGATTGCCTTCTGTAATGAAATGATTGGTCCTGTGGATGACAGGAGGGCTGTGGATATCATTTACATGAATAATAATAACCAAACCTTCTATATCTCAATGCACTTTGATATATTTAAGGTAATTTCCCAAATTTTGAACTATCTGCAGTAATTTTCTTACCCATTATTCTGTTCTTATTTCTGCAGTGACTGAATTACCGTGTCTTAGTTAAATATCATAGAATCGTGTAGGTTGGAAGGCACCTCCAGAGGTCATCTAATCTAACCTCCTGGCCAAAGCAGGTTCAGCTAGACCTGTCATCACTTATTATTTAAGTACTTGTAAGCCAGGCTCACTGTGCTGTGTGCTTTGCCATCAGAGAAAGAAACAGGTTTTGCCCAAAAAGCTTTCAAAGAAGGCAACAGGAGTATATAAGAGCAGCCTAAACCCTGTCATGTCTGGCACATAACACGTCAAAAGAAAGCATGCAGGAAAACCACAGAGTGGTTTCATTAATGTTTGTTCGGAGCTCATCTCAAGTAAAGGTATTCTCTAATCCCCTAGTTATACATACATAATGAACGTAGTAACTAAGGCCCACATCCTGAAAGGTGATTTGGGGCACTATAATCTATTAAAGACTTATGTGGGTTGCTTGAACTTACATAGCAGCATTCTCCAAATCCAGTAATTGTCCCTGGTTCTCCAATGGCTTTGGCCCCATGTACCTTTCTGCATTGTCTGGCATGAAAGAAGAGTCTGCTGTCCTTACGTATCTCATACTGCTTTTCATGTTAAGCTATATATAAACTTAATATAATAATATGACTGTAATATAATAATATGACTGTACGTTATTAAGTTCTCCATGTTTCTATACTTGGTTGGATGAAAAGATTCTTTCAGATGATTCTTTTTACCCAATTTTACAGCTTCTAAGTGGCTGTTATGCAATAGTACGTATTCTATCTTCATTGATAATACATTCCAGAAATTTCAGCTTCCTTTTTCTGGATAGTTTTAAAGATGCATTTCACCACTTGCTATGCATTGAATCCACTCAATACCTAATTTTCTCTCAAAAACCTTTAGACACCTGCTGGTACTTTTGGTGAATTTCTATGTTTATATTTATACTCACAGAAGTAGCCCTCATAGTGAGGACTTCACAGGTTTCTTATGAAGTGCATGATGCTTTGTGCATTGCACATGTGCAGTGAACATATCTTGCTCATTCTGATGAATTCTGCTCTTCTTGTGCCAGTGATGTGTCTGTTTGTACTGTATGTTGCAGTAAAGACCTCTCTTTTCTGCAATACAGGACAGTCTTTTCCTCTTTTCTTCCACCTTACTTGCGATATGTCTTAGAAAAGCTGCATCAACAGTTAAATGTGTACCTTCTACAGCATAGGTGTCATACATACGATGCTCTGGCTGCAGCTATCCACATACTCTGTCATAAAGAAATCAATGACAATCCCAAATGGAAGAGATGAGAGAAAGCCTCCTAGCTCACATCCTAGCTTTTGTTTTAATCTATTCATACAGATCTGCATTTAGACTTACTGTGCATATTGCACTGTGATATAAAGCTTTGGTGATAATTATTTCAGCTGGCAAAACATAACACTTCAAAGTGACTGACACAAAGACTGTCTAATGTAGTCTTAAAGTCCATGAAGCTCAAATTGAGTGTTTTTTGCTAGTTGGTATGTGATTTCATAATTATTTTTGAAGTAGAAATCTGGTCCCCACATGATCTTCCATATAAAAAGCCAGTTTGTGCCAGAATTTAGGTGTTTCAGCAAATAGTTTTTCAAAGACCCTATTTCACAAGAAAAGGTATGCTGACATGCTGATCTGGATCCTCTTTTTCTTACACATCTACACATTTTAGAACCTGGCTTATATAATGTACTTCACCTACACACACTATCACATCTGTCTATGAATAGTCATATCTTTTATTTTTTGAGTGTATTGTTATTGGTTCTGAAGTATTTTTTAATTATTGTTGAAGAAGTTTTTCTACAGAATACATACCAAATTCGCCATTCTCCTTCATGACAGTGTTTTCCCTGAATTTGATGATGCCTCTGTGATGTCAGGAGCTCCTAAGATAAGGAAAGGAAAGGGGGTATTTAGATAGAATGCTCTGATACCAAGTTTATCATATATATTACTATCTGTCATCTGAAAGCTCTGTAAAAACTCAGGGATGTTAGAAAGTACAGATGAGATTAAATAAACATGGTATGGCAATTCTGCCAACTTCAACCATTCCAAAATCATAACTCTGACAAAAAGTCTGACTTGAGAGTCATGAGAATTTTTGAAAATTGCTGTTTGGGGAAGGTTATATTGATCCTGTGGTTTCTGCCATGATTGCCTTGGCTTTTATATTCATCTTCCCCTTTGCCATGATACCTAAAAATGTGCGGTTTTAAATGTAAGGCAAGAACTATATCTATCCATTTGTCTTTAGGAACTGGGACTTAAAACACCCCAAGCACTCCTGGCAGTTGTGGCACAGAATGTTATGAAAAAACTCCAGATCATCTCTGGGTTCCCATCTTTGTTTCTAAATTATTTTCTCTCTCTCACATGGCTCATGGTGGTTTCTTTTATTACTCCTCACCCAACTTGTTTATCGCAACCTGGTCTAGATTATTAGGATGAAAGAATCTGTGCTGTTTGAGAAAGGCCTTGGTGAGGAACTGAGTGTTGCAACACACTTGAACTACATGAGATTTGGCTTCATATGTACATGATAGCTGGGATCATGCACTTAATAAAGTTCTGCCTCTTTGTCTTACTTTGGCATTCTTTCACAGCAAAATTACTATTTAAGGCCAATATTTGAATTGTCTCTGAGATAGACAGAGCAGATCTAAATTAAAGGCCAGATACACAAGGTTGGAAAGAACAACTTACAAAAGCATAGCTGGCCATTGGTTTATAAGGCATTGATACAGCAGTGTACACAGAGACTTCTGTTGCTCAGAAGAGAACAATACAATTTGCAAATTGCTTGTGATTATTATAATCATTCCAGAAGAATGAATTATAATAGTCTGTAAGGGCAATTAAGTCACCATTTAATGGGAAGGGAAATGTTGTCCCTAGCAGGAAATGCATCCGTTACAACACGTGTTCAAAATAAAGGAGAATTCCAGTGTAATCTTCAGGCTCTCTTAATTATCAGCAGTTGACTAGCCTTGGATAAGAAAATGTTTTGATACATTTAACAAACCTCCCCCATCTTCAGAATATTTGTTTTCCCTGATTAGATGTAAGAAACTGACTGCAGAACCATTTCATGAATACCTGTGAGATCTTGATAAAGGCAACAGTTTCACTGATGGAGAAGGAGATAAGATTCAGAACCATTTTCTTCATTTAGGCCAGCAGCCCTTCATTATTGATTATAGGCACTAACGATTTTCTTAAAGCTTGTTCTCACTGAGCCTGTGGCATGGAGATGACCCAAGACCAGTAAGTTACCAAATCTTGCACACAAACTGGCATGAGTCTTTTTCTCCCTGTATACTAAATGCTGTCATGCTAGGGACATTTTCATCTCACCTAACCTTAAATACTTTTAACTGAGGCATCTGAAGTACACAGCATCTCTTTATAATCAATGGAGATGAACAGACATCTCCAGAGCATGATTTAACACACCTGAAATTGGAACCATCCTCAAGAAATGCCTTTTTCTCTTCACTGATTAGAAAAGGAGCCTCAGGCCTCATGACTCCTAACTTTCATACCTAAGCAAATGCCTGATGTTACTTGTGGTAAATCCAGATCACAGAAATTAGAAGGTATTTATATAATACATTTCATGGAACAAGTATTACAACTTCTTCCAGAAATAATGGTACCTCAAATCATGAAGATGTACATTTTCACTTTCATAACTGAAATCACAAAGCCACTAGAGTTATTTGTGGTAATCCTATAAAGTAGCAAATAACCAATACAATTATCCTAAATATAGTATAGAAAAAGGTAGCTTGTGGCCTTTATAGAGTGGGAAGACTTGAATTCCCTATACTAATTTCTCATTTTTCCTGTTATATCTATCTAGGCAAAGAACTTAGAAAGTTTGGGTATCTTTGAGGAGTGCATACTTATGAGGTTGGTTGTTGATGGACTGCCAGCATGCAGGGATTCAAAGCTCTTCATAAAGGATCTGCATTTTGATGAAGTGCCAGTGAGGATTTACCTCCCAAGAGTACCATCTGCAAGCAAACGGAGAGGAGTCATCTTCTTCCATGGAGGATGCGGGATGTTCGGAAGCATCAGTAAGGAACTGAAAGAGAAAATATGATTATTTAGGATTGTTAACTATATATTTTTAAAAACTCCCCTGAACCTAAGAAGTGACTGAAGCGTAGTTTGAGACATTGAGAGATAGAAAGCACTTAATGTTTATTTTTACAATTTAAACTCTCTAATCTACCCTTATTATGTAAATTATTTTTTATAGGATATAGCACTCTTTATGGCATATATATTCCTTACAGTAAGTGGTGCTGCTAAAGAAATGAATTCTTTTTTTGTCTGAAAACCTGACAGAAGTTATTAACACCTGCTTTCCTCCCTTTGATCCCTAACTGCAGCATGTTTATTGGGACTTCTATAAACAGTGTTCATGGCAATTCAAGTGGCCTATAGCAGCCATTTTAAAACGTGTGTCCATGATGCATGTACTTTAGTTATGTTGTCTTTTTTTTCCAGTTTAATTTATTAGAGAAAGCAGATAATTGCAAACATGTAATTTAAAAATTTCTAAAAGATACTGTTTCTACAGGCAGTAGACACGCACACATATTAAATGGTGTTATAATTCTGTAATTGAGAGAACACATCATTGACAAAATACCTGTAAACCAAATCTTCTAAATGCAGCAAATTCAGAATTAAGGTTGAAAGAAAACTCAATGTATCTTTAAATACATTAAAAGAGGCATATTTCTGCCCACAACCTCCCCATGGAATCATTATATAATTAGACAATTTACTATAACACAATTTGGATGCCTTAGATTTCTGCCTGAATTAGCCACACAGAAATATACTGATTTCACAGGGGGCATACCATCTCCACCCTTCATTCTTCAGAAAATAGTCAAATCTCTGCTTCAAATACAAAATTCATTTAGACTTAGCTTTAGTACCACAATTAGCATTTCCACCGCAAAATGGTGTGACATACCTAAATCAGTCTCAGAATCACAGTTACTTAAAACAATGGGATAAGCTTTTACAAAGATCTCAAGCTATTTTATCCCTTACAACCACTCTAAGCAATTGTGCTTAATAAACATAGAATGGTCTGGGTTGGAAGGGATCTTAAAGGTCATCTAGTCCAACCCCTCTGCCATGGGCAGGGACATCTTTCACTAGATCAGGTTGCTCAAAGCCCCATCCAACCTGGCCTTGAACACTTCCAATGATGGGGCATCCTGTTCTGGGCAACCTGTTCTATTGTCTCACCACCCTCATCATAAAAAATGTCTTCCTTACATCCAATCTAATTCTACCCTCTCTCAGTTTAAAACCATTGCCCCTTGTCTAATAGTAATAATCATAGTAATAATTCCTTATTTTCCTTACAGATCAACAATCTCCCTAAATGTATGAACTTTACAGTGTGTCCTGATGATGAAAAGTCTAGATTATTTTTATCCTAGAGAAAATTTGGGTAGCTAACTAAATAGGCAATCATGGCAATATGTCATAAAAAAATAAGGGATGATATTGCTTCAAGTATTCTAAGATATTAATTATATTAACAACATCTGTTCTTCAGGAAGTCATGAAAGAATATGCCGGTACATAGCCAGAAAATCTGATTCAGTGGTTGTGTCTGTTGGGTAAGTGAGCTCCACCCAGTGTTACTCCCAGAATTAGATAGTTCCGCTGCTTCCCCTGCTACTTCCCCCGCTCCCCCTGAACAATGCCCATTCTGTACATTTCTTTGAATACAGGAAAATAAACTGAGCTCTAGTGTTGTCTACCCCTATGTTGTTGATATGTGTGAGCAAGCATGTGCCATGAAATGACAATGAGAAATATCTGATACAGGTTTATAAAGTTACAGAAGTAGTATGTATGCCAGCTATTTTCAGAAGAACAAAGAGATTTATTCATTTTACATCATTATCACCACAAAAATCATTGCTTTTTTTGATAATAAGGAATTATAATCTGTTTTCCCAATTTCAGGTTTTAATATTTAGGGGGCTTTGGGGATGATTTTAAAGAGTAAATAGTAAGTCTAAAATTTAATATTTTTTTAAAAACTGCATGGACCACTGCTTCCTTTTAAAGATGTTTTCCTTATGGAAAATAGCTGATGGTATGAAGAAGCTTTAGTTTCCAACAAATTCTTCCATGAAAAAATTCATTACTAAAGAATTGGGAGTTGGGAGGAATTAGTTTTGAGAATGAATTGCATATTCCATATTGTGACTGGGTAAGTCACGATGTATTTAAAGTGACTCTGAAATAAGATATTGATATCATTTTATTCCCTGGTTATTAGGATGTTTACTTTACGAATCCATTGAATTAATTTCACAGAACAGTGAAAAAACAGAAAAGCAGAAGCAGCGTGCCCCAGCAAACAGTGAAGGGTTAAGAGAGAATGCCTGCACTGTTACCTTTGTAGTGTTTATCTTTTCCTTATTAAACTTAATCTTCTCCAGTGTCGTGGTTTAACCCCAGCCAGCAACTAAGCCCCACACAGCTGCTCGCTCACTCCCCCCCGGTGGGATGGGGGAGAGAATCGGAAGAGTAAAAGTGAGAAAACTCGTGGGTTGAGATAAAGACAGTTTAATAGGTAAAGCAAAAGCCACGCACGCAAGCAAAGCAAAACAAGGAATTCATTCACCACTTCCCATCGCCAGGCAGGTGTTCAGCCATCTCCAGGAAAGCAGGGCTCCATCACGCGTAACGGTGACTTGCGAAGACAAAGGCCATGACTCCAAACGTTCCCCCTTCCTTCTTCTTCCCCCAGCTTTATATACTGAGCATGATGTCATATGGTGTGGAATATCCCTTTGGTCAGTTGGGGTCAGCTGTCCCAGCCGTGTCCCCTCCCAGCTTCTGTGCACCCCCAGCCTCCTCACTGGTGGGGTGGGGTGAGGAGCAGAAAAGGCCTTGACTCTGTGTAAGCACTGCTCAGCAGTARYDAAARCABCCCTGWRTTATCAACACTGTTTTCAGCACAAATCCAAAACATAGCCCCATACTAGCTACTGTGAAGAAAATTAACTCTATCCCAGCCAAAACTGGGACATCCGGAAAGCCCTAAGACCACAAATACAGAGAATAAAGAACCATGGCTGTTAAAAATGTAGTCTCAAAGTAGTCTTATATGTCATTGAAATCAAATTACAACACTTTAACTTGACTGGGTATCTGACTGTTACGCCTGCCTTGCTTTTCATCATATGAAAGTAAGTTGTTAGTTAAGAAATAAACAGAGATATTGTTACTTTAACATCACTCCTTTGTAATTCACTTGTTCCAATTAACAAAATAAATGAAATAATTGTCTACAGGAAGCTATTTTGTCACCACAGTACATTTACTGTGTATGGTGTTTTATAATTATTCTTTTTATATTAAAATGTAATAATAATATACAATACTGTACTAATATATAATAATACAATAACCAGTGTCCCCAGTGTAAACAGCTCAGGAGCCAGAACTTGGTTGGATCTTGTGGGTAAGCAGGACTGACTCATAGCTATACATACATGCAAGRTCAGTCCAAATGAGTGAATTGCAGACTTCCCTGCTGGCATGAACTTTGATTCCCAGGCAGGTGCACTCAGATCAGGAATTGAGTAAATGTGTGGCTATGCATAATGTGGGCGATTGGACTGCACTACTCAACCCCTCATGCTCTTAAATTATGCTAGAACAAACCTCAATGATTAATGGTCTCTGTATTTTAACAGAAATGGGAGGGGAAGCTTCTGGTTTGCTTCAGCATGCAAAACTTTAAACTAAATAAGTAATACTGGTTTTGGTGAGTTTTTGCAAATGTATAATCCATGGATGCCTTTAAGACAACACATTCAAGCAATTTACAAATATATGTATCTGTAGTAATTGCTGTCTTTTGTACATTTCAGGTATCATTTATCTCCTGAGCATAACTATCCAGCCCAAACTTTGGACTGTCTCACTGCTACTGTACACTTTTTGAAGACTGCAGAAAACTACGGGGTGGATTCTGATCGGATTATTGTTTGTGGGGATAGTGCAGGGGGCACTTTTACTGCTAGTGTTTGCCAAGAACTGGTAAATAGAAGAGATATCCCAAAGATACGTGCCCAGGTACTGATCTATCCATTTCTCCAAGCACTGAACTTTAATCTGCCATCTCACCAGAAAAATGCTTTCGTTGGCTTCTTGTCCCGGGAACATACAGTCCGTTTTATTCTGAAGTACTTGAAAAAGGATTGCTCTATGACAGAAGCTATTTTGGCAGGTTCTCATGTTCCCAAGAGTATGAATTTGAAGTATAGGAAATGGATATATCCAGATCTTATTCCAGAGATATTTAAATTGGGCTATAAACCACCGTTACCCACTTCATTTTTACCTCAAGTCCATGAAGAAACAAAAGAACTGTTTGAGACAAGACTTTCCCCACTGTTAGCAGAAGATACTGTTGTTTGTCGCCTACCTGATACTTGCATAATTACCTGTGAGCATGATGTGCTCAGAGATGATGGATTGTTGTACAAGAAACGGTTAGAGGACAACAACATAAAAGTGACCTGGTACCACATGGAAGAAGGCTTCCACTGTGCACTGGGATTTTTTGGTTATGGTATTTTCTCTTTTCCATCATCAAGTAAAATGGTGAACCACACTGTAAACTTTATAAAAGGCTATTAAAATGTTTTCTTGAATACAGTTAACTGGTATGCAGACAAAGTATATTTCAATTAACTATTTACTAGCTATTTGTACATTAGAATCTAGGCAAGAAATAATATGTTAAGATCAGCATGGTCTGCTGAATTCTGATTTTCAATTGCTATTACTTGGGAACATGATGTATTTTTCATCTTTTTTTTTAAAAAAACCATTAATTGGTATGTTTGTTTTGCTGTTCTCTTCTTACGTTCTAAGAATTTTTGTTCTCTTCTTATGTCAAAGAATAAAAACTCACCATAGCAAAAAACATTTTAAAGCACGCAATGTATGAGTAATCGGCAATGTGCATATGCATATCCACATCATACACACAAAATCAGCATCACAGCACAGATAAAATGCCCCCGCAATGCCTCTGGAGATTGAAGATACTTTCAGTACTTCTGAGATGAGTAGTAATCATCATCAGACTACGTGTATAGACAACCAGTAGCTTTGGACTTGGTTGTAAAATCTGAAGGAGGGAATTGGGTGTACTTACGAATCTGATTTTAAAGGGAAATGGCTGACACAGAAGGGAGGTACAGAAATGTGAGCTGTACGAGATGGCTACCTGTAAGTACCAAGACTGGCAACACAGATGCAGTGAGGGACTACCACACAAACATAACTGACTGTCCTCTAAACTATATTCTATAAAGTTCCTTTCTGAGAAGCATTTGGTTGTATTGAGGGAAGGCAGAGACATAGTGTTTTTTACCTTTTTGTAATCAGATAAATAATCAACTTGTTTACTCGGAATTTGGGGAGAAAGTATGTAAACAGCATGGAAGCTGCCAAAATAATTTCTGCAAATATCCAAAACACGAAGGAAAAAAAAAATCTCAGCTCAATTGTTACATTGCTTATTAGGACAGATCCACCTTTGCTAAATACAGATGCCAAGATAATTGCCATTGCATGTCAAAGTAGCTGGCCACACAATGCCTAGGAATTCTAAAATATTTCGTCATTGTTATGCAACCACCTTGCACTTGTAATATCTATGCACACACAAGTGTGGAAAGAGGTTAGTCCGTATCTTCATTCTCTGCCAGCCAAACTGTGAGTAGGAAGAAAATGGTGGGTTAAATTCTCGTGTTGTCACCATATTAATTAAATGCGGTGACAAGTTAGCAGTTACAAATCCCTGGAGCAACAAGTTGTTACTTGTGAATTCTTGTTCTCCAGTCCCTCTCAGCAAAATGAAATTATTTCTTCATGATCTGTTGACACAACAGATATTTTGTTTCATTTTTCCTATTGCAGGAATTAGCAATTTACTCTTCAAGCAACGAAATTCTTCCAGGAGTAAATAACATGATAAAGTTCCAAATGTTCCACTGTTTGAGGATTACAAGATTTGCCTTGGTTATGCAACCTGATGTGAAATTGAGGATTCATTTTGGTTTCTGATCTCAAGATGAAGGTTGGCTTACCAGCTTACATGTTGGTAGCTGAAGCTAGGCCAGCAGAGTTGGTATCTGCTGTAAAAGCTATGCAAAAAGCTAGAAAATATTTGAGCAGTTAATCCATGCCTGTTCTGCCAAGGCTGTACTGTTATCTGTACATGAGCWGGCTGGCTTAAAGTTAGTTTGGGTATGACTTCATGAACTTGAGCCAAACCCGTGAGAGCCATTAGGCTTATCTTTATTTAAGATAATTTTTATTCATGTATCGCTCTTCTTCGCATGTTCTATACCAGGCTTGTTCTTTTGATGATTCTTTGCAGGTACAGAGATGGTTGGAAGTGCCAGGGCTAAGGATGTCCATACAATTACACCTTGCCTGTTTTAAGTTATGAGATGATCACATATGATCACATACTATTTTATACACATCTCATTCAGTGCAGCATCTATTATACTCCTTGTCAGTTCAGCAATCCAGTACTTGCTTTCTCTTCATTATTCAATCTCTGGACTTATGCCTCATTTATGAGCCAATGTCCAAACTCTACACTGATCTACTCCTGAGATTTTTCCATGGTCCTTTATCTGTAGGTCTTAATTTACTACAAATATTAATAAAATTTATCTTTATAATATGTCGGCAGAATTATTAGCTCTCTTGAACACATGCATTTTAATCTATATCGAGAGTTATAACCATGGTAGTGCATATGGATAAGCAGAGAACCACAAGTGCTGAAACAATGTATTCCTTTTTTAGTAACAACTCCCGTATTTTCTAAAATTTAGAAAGTTGCAAGATCTAATTGTCTCCATGGAACTTCCTGTCCTCTAATTTATTTTAATTACAGATCTGCTATGTGTCTTGCATTACTAAGATAGAATGTTTTTCATTTGAAGACATTTTATAGTTTCCAAAGCATGGAATTAGTTTTCAATTACTTAAAACACAATCAATGACAAACTTGCAGTGCACCTACAGAATTACGCACACCAATGTCCTTCCACAAGCAATTATGCATACAGAGAAATACACATAGATACAAGTGTGCACACACAAGTTATCACACAAAATAAGCCATTAACAGATCTTGTCAGTGCTTTGCATACAAGCTTACAGCTAATGGCAGTCAGAGTATGTTGGCGAGGACTTGACGAGGCTAGTTCAGTTTTCCAGTTCAGACTTCAAGCACCAGATGGCTCTCACGCTCTGCAGAACTCAAAAGGAGCTTCTTGGGTCAAGCAGCACCTTCTCTCGGGAACGTTTCCCAGTATACAAGTACAGGCATCCATTCACACTTGGTGTGTCTGAGTCTAAGCAGGTGAGTACCTAGTTGCCACCTAATCAGCACCATGATTCAGAGACAGGCAGAGAGTTCTTGGGACCGCCAGAAGACTACGTGAGGGAATATTTCATATCTGTTGCAACTGTCCCAGTCTCTGTCTCCCCTAGCATGTGCAGCTACACAACAGAGAAAAAGCTTAAGGATGCCAGCCCAGTATTGACAAGATTTCAGGCACTGACATTCAGCTCTTCACTGGAAATTCGTAAGAAAGGGAGTCCCTGGGGTAGGAGAAAATGGGATTTTGGCCTCGGGGGTCAATTCCTCCGGTCCATCTCACAGGAGCAAGAGATAAGGTTAAAAAATCACAAGCTGGAGAGAGCATACATTTGAAAGATTATTTTGGGAATGGTTCTCCATCCTGGGACTCAAGCAAGCTTGTAAATTGCTGAGTCTAAGCTTATAAAACATTAAGTATTACTCTGTGTACCTGCAATGCCCAAAGAAAAAAACAGTTTATTACTTCAGGAACCAACTAGTTTGTTTCTTGTACAGCTGATACCAGATTCCAGCACATACAGTCTTTGTGTGGAGCTCTGGGGTTGGTGGGGGTGCTGTGATGTCTGGACCTAGTTAACATGCCCAAAAGAGTCCAAGACCTACCAGCTGTTGGTAAACTGGCTACCATAAGGACTGGCACCAAAAAGATTTAGAAAACATGAAAAATAGGTGGTAAGAACCTTAGTACAAAGGATCTGTCACAAGTGTCAGAAGACTTCTTAGATCCCCCAGAGGGGCCAAATCTGATAAGTATACTGAGATCACACCTAACTCATTGGGACAGCACAGTTTAGCACAAAGCTGATTAATTATTTTCACTATTAAATGCTAAAGAAGGGAGCTGTAACCATGTTTTGTGTAACAGTATTTCCTAGTGATCTTATCCGAGCTATAGGAAAGCTGAACCCTATATGCACCTCAGTTCTGACAAGTTTGAATTCACTACTTCCATTTCCCAAGAGAGTGTCCCAATCATCAGGCAATATGCCTTTCACCAACATCCCTTATCAAGCTGAGCAACTGTATGAAGTGCCACAAGAAAGAATAAACAAAAAGGAGCCTGATTTTATACTTAGCTTGTAAACAACCTTCCGGCAAGGGAGGGAGAGGGAACAGGGACATTGGGAAATGAAAGTCTGCAAAGAGTTGTTGGATAAAATGAAGAAAAAGTTTGGGCAGAGTGAGCAGAACACGGAATCGGCTTCTTCTCAGAGAGCGTATCACGAGACTTGAAAATTAAGTTCCTTCCTGTTTATTCTAAACAATTAATAAACAGTTTATAAAGTCAGGAATCAAGTCTGTGGTCTTTTTTCCTATGCAGGTCATGGATTATGCATTCTAAAGCTCTGGGGTTCTCTGCGTTTAGTTTCATTTTAATATACATCTCAAGCTCAGCTCATCCCTTGTGCTCTTTTTTTTAATTTATTTAAGGAAAAATTTTAGACACTCATTTTACCCATACTGCTATTTTTCAGGCTATTACTGTTGCCTTCACAGTTTGAGCAGACTGGTAGAAAGACACTGTTCCCAAAGGTGACATCATATGAGCTGAAAAAGCTTTGCTTTACAGATTTTTTGTTTCAGGTTAAATCTTATCACTAATGATTTGTGTACTGAAAAATACGTTAGTTCCAGAGGAAGGCACAGATCCTAAAGCTCACTGCAGAGTATACAGAAAAAAGCTGGCTGCTGATGTCTAGTCATTGCTACTAGCACTGAAACCATGAAGTCCAAGTCTAATTTTCATCAGCTGGAATCATATTTCTACCTGGAATGACACCTATAAGTAATATATTCATGAGAAGACAGAAACTGCAGTACTGTAAGGCTCAACCAAGAGGCCGTTAAAAAAACAAACACAAAACAAACAAACATAACAGTTGGTACAGGCTTTCAACTGCTGGAGAGAAGCTATCAAAAAGGATCAAGCAAGATGCAAAGCGCTGACACTTAGGCTGCAGCTGCTTCTGGTTCCATTAGACTCAAAGATGCAACAGCATAGCAGTGTACAAAATCAGTCATCAAACGTGATGAAATGTGTTTGCGACACTGAAACCTTGATTTCACCAAAAGTCTGAAGAAGTAAGGTGTGGAGGCACAATAAACCAAGAAACTGAGCAGCTCTGAAGATGATTACTAAGAAATCCTGTTCCACAGGAACTCACAGGAACTCAGAAATAATACAGACTTGACTGTATTCAAGAAATAGGGAGAGACGTAACAAGTTTTTGTGTTCTCATAACACTGACGTTACAAATGATATATCAAGCACTGGTTCTATGGTGATGGGCACAGACTCAAAACATGTTAGCTGCAAATATGAAAAACTGCTTATGCAAGCCTCTCCCACGACTAATTGTTACTGTCTGCTTAATTGTATGGTTTGATTGCCACACGTTTTCATCTTCCTATTGGCATTTTTAAAAGCTGGATGATGGGGTATGAAGAGAATTGCTAATCCTGCGCCTTTACCTTCAGAAATACTTCAAAAGTCAGAGGGGGAAGGAAGCCACAGCTGGTTCTTCCATTTGGCTCCTAACAGTATAGTGAGATGGAACTCCTAGCGATTTTTCTTGCTGTTTTGACTGTCTTTGTGACAATGGCATTCTATTATGAACACCCCAAGGCAGAAATCCCTCATGGATTTAGTCAGCGCCAAAAGCTTTACGTTTTTCATTACGTCCTGAACTTTGGGTTTGGTCTGGTAAGTAAAACTTGATTAAAGCTGGAGTTTTTAATTTAATTTCTGCTAGAGGGGTAATGGATTGGTGAGGTTTTTTTAGAATATGCATCTGGATTAATTAGAATTTGCAAATATGCAACTGGATTAATTTGGTGATGTGAGCACCACTGCAGATACCTTCAGCTCAGCTGGGTATAATAGACTATACTGCTTGCTATACAGCACCAAAGGTAACAATATAGAAAAAATAAAATTCTGCAGACTATGTGATTTCCAGTTTTTTCTGATGGCCTACGTTTTAGCTTTTTAATCCTGTTGCCTCAATGCACTGCTGGAAGGCTTAAGAAGCTTACTGCACCGTATATGTGGAACTTCTGCTCTGTGCAACACGGTGCTTATTTAGAGAATGAGCAACTAAATGATGTCCGTGATCTTAGTTCTGTTCTACAACTGTATCACTCTACTTCTGAGCCATCTGAAAGACAGCTGCCACATTCATCATCTTTTGCCTCTCAATATGTCTATATGACTTTCTTTTTTGAGATAGTACATATAACATTAAAGCTGTCTTTCTATGTCATTGTTTTTGGCACATTTTTGATCCTCCCTTGTTTTCATCCTTGTTTCTCTTGAAAACTAAAATGTGACTTTCACTTGTCTTTCTGTTTCATCAATTATCCTTTCCTGAATTAATTGTTGCCTCTGTCATTTTAAAAACACTTCTTCTGTGATATCTAAATCAAGCTTCTTTTCTTTTAGTTGTTTAAATTGTGAAAAAAACCTTCAGTTTCTTTGGCTTGTGCATTACGTTTCACTTCAGTTCCATGTTCTAATGTTATTATTTCTTCCTCCCTTTCCCTGCTACATTGCTTATTAAGTTTTATTTGAAGTCAGCCAGTAAGCTCCTAAGAACGTGACTCATCATGTCTCTTGAGAAGTGCCCCACCCAGGCCTGAACAGTGCTACGATAGTAAAGCAATGCAATAAAATAGGATAGTAATAGAAGCCAAATTAAATTTTCTTACATCTGCTATACAATGTGTGGACTTCCACATTTTCAAAACACTGTATGACTACTGTTTATCCATCAGACAAAGTTTTATCTTTGTGTAATTCATATGTAAAAAGCTAAACTGCAGAATTTAGAAACTTACTGGTGATTAATGTAGTTTTTAACTTCTGATCTTATCATTTTGTATCGTTTCTGCTGGCCAGTGAGAGGCCAAGCAAAAGCACTGTACCACGTCACTTCAAAGGAGCAGAAAGATAAGAATATTAACGTATGGTTATACAAAAGTTTAAATACAAGTAAAGTCTGAGTCATATAGCAACTCTTGGTATTGCTGTTAAGCCAATTACTTATGCTGAAGTAGCCAAATCTTTTCAAGGGATGACAACCCATGATGTCAAAACTGCAGGGAAAGTTAAAGTTTACTAGCATATCCAGTCTTCAGCTGGCACAAAAGATACATGTGAAATCACTAGAGACAAACCAGTTTAAAGTAGTTGTGCCCAATCTAATAGATTTTATGAAGAAATGTCTGCATTCACTTATGAGGATATACTTAAATAAAAACAGCTACWTCTTAATGTTAATAAAACTTCTTCACTGAAAAATCTATTAACTCATCCTTTATTTTTTCATCTAACATTCAGTCTATAAGAAGAAAAATTGACATATCAGTAAAGATAAACAATAGTCAGGGGACTTATGACTGATCCCGTCTGGGAAATAGAGGGGCTGATTAAATTATGCTAACTATTAATTAACCATTACTGTGTTATAGTTTGTAAGCGTCTTGTACCCAATTTATTCTAGTAATGATTTAGGTAGAAGGGCTAGGGCAAAGTGCAATTCACATGAGTTCTGGGGTGTACATGGTAGGCCTTTGTACCTGCGTAAAGAGGACAAAGGACCCTAACGCGCACAGCTCTGTCACATCCCTCCCACAGACATTACTATATGCATGTTGCTGCAGGCCCTAGTCCTTTGCCTGAACATGTATCTGGACTCCCACTTCTAAGCTAACTCAGCTCTTACACAGCTTTTCTCCTGGTGCATGGAAACCTCCATGCTAGTTGTTGCCAGTGGGATCAGTTTTTCAGTATTTCACTGTGAATGCCAGACACTATTGCACTTAGTGTGACTGCAGAGGCTGAGCAAGACAACGCTTCAAATGAGGTCGCAGTTCTCTAGTCCCATACTTTGACTGTCTTATGCTACCTGTAAGTCTATTAATTTTCAGGCTGTCATGTCAGCTATAGTGTTAGAAGATCCCTAATCAATATATAACCAAACTGTCCAATTACAGTTTTACAACTTATATTACTAAGCAGTCTCTCTTATTTATAAATGTAAAAATGTAGGTCATGTTTGACTGACTTGGCTAATCACCTGCAAAAGAGCAAGCTTTATGAACATGGAGATCCTGAAAGTGGGATTTCTGCTAATAAAGAAATCAGTGATACACAGTCTAGCTATACTCTAAGTCTACCTGTATGTACACATAGCCCAGTCTTGCAGCTGTCATGCAAGTGATCGCTGTTTTCCAGAAACTGTAGGCCAAAAACCAATACCTCACTTTGAGGGAGCATATATACTAAAAAAATGGACTTGAATCAGAAAACAAAGCAAAAATGCAAATTCTGCTGGTTCTTGTAGAACTTCTATTCACAGGAACTGTACAATTTAAAACAATACAATTTAAAAAAACAACACAAGATTAAAATTTCATTTGCATATTAACAGAAATAACTATGAAGATTATGCGTGATGATACTAATTACGGATGTCTGCCATAACTGTATATTGTTGCAGGTAATCCATAGAAGATATTCACAGCTAACAGTGAAGTGACTAAGAGCAACATAAATAAATGCCAATCTCTATGAAAGCTGACCCATGAAACTACTGCAGGTTTAACAAAAATGAGATGTCAGACTGCCAACGCTAAACACAGCGGTTGATAAGGGCTCCTTTTTTTTTTAGTATTTCCAAGACAAAGATGATCTCTGTATTATATACAAACAATATAGCTAATTGCAGGTTTAACCTTTACTGTTACAAAAGTATTAGTGTGAGGAAAGAAAATACCAGAGGGAATTGGGGGATTAAAGAAACAAAATTATTTTCCCATGGACATCATACAGGAGTTCTGTAGAAGGAATCAGTACAAGACTAAAACTTGGCCACAGGATGATCCTTCTTGCATATGGGATCAGCTCCTCAAATAGCCTAAAACAGGATACCTACATCAAATTTAACAGGACCACATTACTGAGCTACATGAGGTCTGTGAAATGTGAGGTGAAAGCCACAAGACTTACTGTGGGTTTTTAAGATACATGCAGTGTATTCCATCGTATATGCAATTCTTTTTGAAATACTTATGCATGAATAACGGCAATGCAACAAATTAAATTCCTCATTAGAGAAGTGTACTGCTGARGAAGAAAAGTACCAAATTTAATCCAATATAGTGGAAATATAGTGATACTGCCTTATATTTTTCATCTTGAGCAGGAATAGACTAGAGCAGACAACTGAAACAGCTTAAAGCCATCCAGATGCAATGAAGTAGACTAGCTCAGAGTGACATAAGAATCTTCAGCCTAAGTATTTAAGAGAGAATCACTGAGCTGTGAGAAGATCAAGCTAAGGTTCAAAGCTATTCTTGTTCAGGAGGCCAGCTGTGGATGCTACAGAGTTTTTTTTCTGCAAGTTAAAAAGTAGCATGAGTTTGGGAAACTAAAGTATTAGCCACATTTCTTCATCCAAAGCTGAAGTCTAAAATGCTGTAACTACTCTCTCCTTATTTTGTTCAGGCACATGGCTACTTAAACACCTGACAAGTTGAAGTATTTGACACCTTCTTTTATCTACTATTAATAGTTTGATTTTTTTCTTACTGATAAAAAATAAGCCAGGATTTCACCACTGAAGAATGAAATAATTTGAAAAACACCATGCTCTCATCTAATATTTCTAAAATAATCTAGAAATTACCACCAAAGCTAACCCTACGTTCTGCCAGATAGTACTGCTAACATTTTTGCCAGAGATGTAAGATGGTATTAATGAGCCAAGTTACTGCGCTTCTGTGAAAGCAACTCTCAGGCCGGCTTTCCCACAGGCTCAAAGGCCTTGCTTTTGGAGAACGGACACAAGGCAGCTACAGAAGATAAGTGCATCCATTCCTGTCAAATCTACTGCTCTTTGAATTTCAAATTTTGGTAGGTATTACATTACAATGAAGATTTATCCAAATCATCATCATAACTGGCCACTTCATTGTAAGAACCATCAGGAGACCAAGTATGAATTCACCATGGAATTTTAAATTTTTCATGATCAATCTCCAGGTAAGATGGAAATTTGTACTAATTTGTGGTTTCTTTCTCTTTATTAACAGGCAAAATTTTTGGAAAAAGTAGGTATCACCTCAGAGGTCTATTTCCTCAGGACTCTAATGGATGGAATACCACCATTAAAAGATAAGCAACTTTTTATCAAGGACTTAAGGTTTGAAAAGGTTAAAGTAAGAATTTACCAGTCAAAAATATCAGCCACTGGCCAAAGAAGAGGAATCCTTTATTTTCATGGAGGAGTTGGACAATTTGGAAGCATTCGTAAGTAATATGTATAATATGAGCTATAACAACATATACTATTTAGTTTCTGATCTGACATGGTATTTCTTAAATGACAATAAGAGTTAGTGCATTAAGCGTTATAAATAACAAAATTAATTTCAGGACAGCAGAATAATTTTATTTACATGCAATAGGCATCATGTTAAATTGTCTTTATACAGGTCGTGTATCTAGAACTTCTATTCTCTGATCGTTTATGATACCTGTTTTCTTCCTTCTTCTCCCTCATGCTTACAAGAAAAGTTGAAAATCTCATTAGAATTTTATTTCTTATTTTAAAGAACCCAATTTGCGTTCACATGTGTGTGCAAGTGTGTGTGTATACTGCTGTGTGTCTTTATAGTGGCAAAACAAGGAAAAAATACATTTTGGCATTTGAAATGGAAAGGCGTAAGAGATTAGATCGTGGCTCATGCACAAGAAAAATTCTTGTGCTAGATTTAACAGGGTTTTTTTGAGTTTGTTTTTTTTTTTTTAAATAACTTCTCATCTTCAATACCATTTTAGAAGTGGCAGCAGTGGTGCTTTCTATTAACTAACTTTTCAAAGAGGAGACCGAAACAATACATTGGTGTAAATTCCACGTTTCTTACTGGCAAGAAGATTCCCACAGACATAATGAAATTGTGAGCAATGTCCAGATTAGACCATGCCACAGTTAGAGAATTACAGTGTAGCATTAATCACAGAATAGAGATAAGAACTTTAGAATATTTTCATTCAACTTATTTTTAAAGCAAGTTGCAATTCCATTGAAATATTTTGTTTTACAGGGGCCTATGAAAGAACATGCCGCTATTTCGCTAGAAAAAGCAATTCAGTGGTTGTGTCTGTTGGGTAAGCAGAGTCAATCCAGACATACAATACGATAGTCATTTGTGCCTCCTTCTAGGTTTGGAAGTCTTTAATGCATAGTCACTGCAAGCCAAGATCCTTATAAAGTGCATACAGTATTTACATTTAATGATCACATGCGTTTACCAGCACTAATTACTCTTAGGAAGAATTAGTCAACTAATCCCCACTTGCTTATTTCCAAATAAAAACCATCATAATAATTTCATAATTTGTAGCCACCACTAAGAGGTGAGGATGTTTTTGTTTCGTAAAGCCATACCGAAACCACCTTAAAAGTTGAAAGCCAACACTGTGTTTGAAGTGTAACTGTTTCTGTTAAAAGCACAGTTGCCCAGACTACTAAATACTCATTTTAGTAGTAGTTCTGAGAAACTGGGGGCGATATCCACATTTAACTTGCAATCAACCTGAGATGAACATTTAAAATATTTTTCTGATGAGCTGTAATGCATTTTTAAAAGAACCAATTTTTTAAAGTTCAGGAAAAGAGTTGATGTCTTGGAAATTGATCCTGAAATACTTGAAGAACCATTAACTCTTATTGATTCTGTTTATAAAGAATTCAGCTTATAGAAAACCACTGAAAACCTTTCATATTTTCATTATCAATTTTCTATGCTCATATTCTCTAACAATTTGTTGGGAAATGTTCACTTCAATTTCTAACTAGAATTGCTGATTCATGCATACCTGGCTTGCCACCTAATTCTACAATAACTTGGCATGTGCCTTCAGTCACCTAAAAGATAGGTAAAGAGGCATTTTGCAAAGGTAGAATAGTGTATTGACTCCCCCAAGCATTAACAATAGTAGCAAATAATACATCAAAAGCAATAATTACGATCAATTCTATTGCTGTAATTATAATCTCAGAATATTTTCCTATCTTCAGAATGAAATATAGGAATGAAAAGATGACAACGGGATCATTCACTAGATATGACTATGTTAAAACACTTTCACTCCTATTTAGGTATCGCTTAGCTCCTAAGCATCCATACCCAACCCAGTTTGAGGATTGTCTCACTGCCACCATACACTTTATGAGGACTGCACAAGATTATGGAGTAGACCCTTCTCGCATTATCATCTGTGGAGATAGTAGTGGAGGTACACTCACTGCTGCTGTTGCCCAAGCACTGGTGAACAGGAGAGATCTCCCAAAGCTGAGAGCACAAATCCTAATATATCCTTTTCTCCAATGTGTGGACTTTAATTTACCTTCTTATCAGCAGAATGACGGAGTCCCCATTTTGTTAAAGGAACGAACCCTTGCTCTTGGTTTGAAGTATCTTAATAAAGACTTGTCAGTCATGGAAGCAGTATTTAAAGGTTGTCATATTCCAGAAGATTTGCAACTGAAGTATCAGAAATGGGTGAATCCTGACTACATCCCTCATGAGTTTAAAACAAGAGGCTACAAACCAATTACAACACATCCATTCTCAGAAGAACTCTATACACTGATCAAGCCTGTGTTTGACCCTATTTTTTCACCACTGCTAGCTGAAGACAGCGTTATTGCTCAACTTCCTGAGGCTTTCATTTTGACCTGTGAATATGATGTGCTTAGAGATGATGGACTGCTGTACAAGAAACGATTAGAGGATCATGGTATAAAAGTGACCTGGTGCCACCTGCAAGAGGGATTCCATGGAACAGTGTTCTTAGCTGTTTGTGGTAGGGTGATAGCATTCCAATCTGGAAGTAAAGGCCTGGAAAAGATAGTAAATTTTCTAAGATTGATGTAAAATTCCATTTCTTGCTCTCCTTTCCTGATTCCTATCTCTCATTGCTTGCAAAGATTTTTGAAAAACACCCTCAAATTTCCTTTTCTTAAATCATCATCTTAAATTTCTGCATTGCATCTGTCTTCTTTTTACCCAATAAATTGATCTGGTGATGGCTTTTGCTTTGTTTTCTCTTATGATAGGCAAAATCAGGTGAACTTACCTTTCTTTCCTCTACCACCTCTTCGGAGTTTTCTCCTGTACCAATAAAAGATCTGGTCCCGATGGCAAGTGTTTTGCAATGCAGTTTGGCTCAATAAAGTTCTGGTAATATTAATACACAAACCACAATTTGAGGACAACTTGGGGCAGGTAACAGGGCATGAATCTACAGGTTAAGTGTATAATGAGCACAGTCAATGATTTATCAAAGCCTGTATCTGGTGAAAGCTGAATTTGAGGCAAGCTTAAAGAGAATTGAATATAGCAGAAAAGATTTGAGCATAGACATAAAAGAAAGAAGTGAAAGGAAAGGAGAGAAGGTCAGGAAAAGGGTTAGGCTGGAACTACAGATGTTATAAAAAGTATTGGTTAAGGAATACAACATCTATTAAAAAAATCATGCATTTTATATATAGATAAAGATATATGGGAATATACAGTAATATCAGTTACTTTACAAAGAGCTTGTATTAACTGTAGGCCTGCACTGTCTGAAGCAGGAAGCACTTTCTCATAGAGGAACAATGTACAGTGACAGTATATCACAAATAAAAGGATTCAGGAACAGATCAGAACACTGTCAGGACCTGAAAACTAGTGAAATGCTGGAAAGTTCAGTACAGCTGGGAGGTCTTGACACTACTTGAACAGCTATGTGTTACAGGAAGATGTTAAAAGAAATCAAGAAAGGGAAAGCAAATTGTTGTGCATCATTCCAATCACCAGATGTCAGTATGCAATTGAGTTTTTAATGCCAGCAGAATAACCTGGCAAAATTCTTTGTGCTCGGGGCACAGAATATGAGTACCCAAAAGGCATACAAACGGTCAATCTGTGGTTTAGACTTAAATATTTTTACTGAACCTGTTGTTATGCCTTCATAGACTAAAGCTGTATGTTTAATAACAGAGCACGTTTCAAGCCATAACAATTTTAAAGTTAGATTACCTGTTCTAAACCAATCAAGTTACAGTGGTTTATTACAGAAGTCTACAACTTCAATTATCTTCTGCTTTGCTATCTTCACATTACTTCTTTGTGCCACTCTAGTTAAAAGTCAATATACAACAGCATGTATTTTGAAAAATAAGCAGGCAATTAGAAAACATTCCAAATTTATTAACTCTATTATTTATAAATAATATTATTTATTTAAAAGCATTTAACATTATTCTCTGCCTATGATGCACATTCTCTGTACTGCTCCTGAAATAAATAGGCATAATCCTGCAAACTATGGCTGGTTCTATTCCTGTCAATCTTCTTTCTCTGATTGCCCATTACCTCAATGATTCATTGTGTTTGCTGACTCTCTCATGATAGTGAAGAAACTGCTAACCTAAATATTTAGAGTAATGAGTCTCAGACAAATCTGGCCACAGCAAATTAAGGCCAATTGCAGCTTTTATATTTACATTCAAGCTTCTTATGACTTAGTAAGAATACATTATGGTGTGGTGACCTGTCATGAAATCGCAGGTGGATGTTCAAGAGCAGCTCATTTGGACTCCATTTGTGTGGAGCAGAGTTCATCCATTCTGAGGAACAGAACTGCACAGCCACCGAGACACGTATATCCAAGAACTTGTCCACATTTCAAAATGCTACATAACAAAAACCTTCTGTCGAGTCACCATTTCAAAAATGTACCTGCTCTGAACTGTACAGCACAAGATCTGAATTTCCATCGCTGAATGCTAATACATAATATTTGTCATCATTTTTATTTGATTTTTTTTAATACAGTACAGCTTTTTACTGCAGAATTTGTTGGCAAGTGTTTATCCCAGGAGTCATTTGGAAGGCATAGACTTCAAAGGATAACTTAGAGGAAGAAAGGTTAAAATAAAGATTTTCGGCAGACTGAATGAAAGATGGCTTTCAGTCATGAGTAAGAGCAAAACGCATAGGGAGTAGCTACTAATTTGGGTGGGGAGATGGAGATAACAAAAAGGGAGGACACCAAAAGGTATGTAGGAGGCAGGCTAAATGAAGGAGGAGATAGATCAAGGAAATATGTAGCACCTTTAAAAAACAGTATCATAGAGCACGTACTAAGCTGTAATTTCTTAAAGCTTCTTATTGTCACTGTAAAGGGCATACTAAATCCATCCTGCAGATCGGAAGACTAAGGCTTACAGGTATGAAGAGGACTGAGATGCTTTCAGTCATTTGTTTACATAAATACAAGAAAAGAAAAGTGAACTGGAAGACAGTAAGTTTCTTACATGCTCTACTTAGTAAAACCGAAGTTAGTTAAATTGCACTACAGAGTCTAATTGTCCTATTAAATTACCTGGAGTAAATTAAACAAACAAACAAACAAACAAACAAACCCCCCAAAACCAAAAGCCAAGCAAATCATATTTACCAAAGTGTTTCATTCTGAAATGTACATTTAAAAACAAAAAAGGAACGTATCAGAAGCTATTATTTCTGCTTTTAATTCTTCTTTGGAATACATTATTTTTTCCTGTTTTCTTAGCTTTATGCCTTCCAGTTAGTTATTAAGCCTGGCTATACTTGACTGAATTGATACCTCAGTCATTATAGCTGGCTACTTTACCATGCTTTAGTTAATCCTGGTATTATTTCCTGTATTACACATAGTAGCTCCGCAATAGTCAACTAGCTATAGGCTAACTGTAGGCTGTGTTAGGAAACACAGCTTACAATGAGAAGTGAAATGTTTTGCAGTTGAAAGACATTACAAGAAAAACAGTAACACATGACATTTGCATAATTCATTAGCACCAACTATCCTGACACTTTTGCCTATATTAGTGTTCGGTTTGAAAGCTGCCTGCCTCTTATGCTGATAAACAATTGATGTGAAGTTGATGAGTTTTATGCATTCTCAATCTACAAAGATGTCTGTGATTCCACACCTACATAAGCCTTACAAAAACCAACAGGTTAAGCGTGGGGAAAAAAAAGGAAAGATCATCTTTCTTTGAATAGATATTGTTATAATACTTCGGCTTCCCATCATAACTATGACCATTAGAAATACACTGAAAAATTAAGAAAAGAATGAATTTTAGAGGTGACTAACTTCTTGCATAAACGGAGGCTCACTGATCAGAAAATGGGAAGAATTTACTGAATTATCGTCAATTCTGTACTCACCAACTGATATATTAAACATGTCAGTCTCCAGCAACACTAAATTCAATGAATGAAGTATCAATTTTGTGAGCTCTGAGTAGCTGACTGTTTTATAAGAATAAAGAACCGTATGCATATCCATAATGCACATTACAATGCCAAACTCCAGGCTGTGTTAATTTTCTCCAGTTTAGTGGAATCTCTTCAGTCTTCTTTAGCTAATGCAAGGCTGTTCTCATCTATGGCTATGTAAAGACTTTGTGGAAGCTGGGGTTTTGCAATGAGCTTGCTGAAAGAATAAAAGAATGGATGTAGCAAAACATATCAGCAAACACCTACAGTTTAAAGAGCTACTACTAGTAGCTTTTTATCCAGGATGAATATCTATCTACTGCCAGAAAGAGAAGAAGCCTTTTTGTTTGCAAAGATGTAAGGTGCTCACTTCATGGAGTGGATTGAAAGGGAATAAAACATTTTTTGACAATTTAACACCTCAAAAACAATTGGGGAAAAAAACACCAAAAAAACCACTGACTGTTAGAAACATGAGAGACTGACAGTGATCATAGATATTTCTACCCATACATCTGCAGGTACAGGGATGGCTGACCAGACTGGAAATATTTGAAGCATCTCTGAACAAGCATCAGCAAAAAAGTGACACGCAGCAACAGTATTATTTGAGTCACATGAGCATTTTGGAATATAAGGCATCAAGTATCATGAAACAGTTGTGAATATGAGCATCCCCAGAAGGACCAAGTAGCTCTAAGACCATGGGATTTGCTTGATTCTGGAAAAACATGGAAACTGCTTATTTTATTTAAAAAAAAAAAAAGACAGTAAAGAAATACTCCTTCCACGCTATCAGATCCATCAAAGTTTCAAAACAGAGATGGCATCTGTGAGGTGTTTTGGTTTTGATTAAAGGTGTTTAATTATTGACTCACTGAATACTGTGAAGAAAAGACATGTCCTCTTTGGTATGAAGCTTTCATAATCTGAACCGATCTGTTCCAAATATCAAGTATTTTTAATTAAACTGTTATTGGTTGCTCTTAAAAGTTTCATATACTGCTACTGCAGTAATAAGCGCCTTTATGAGTTTACTATTCTTGATTACAGGTTCTTTTGAAAGCACAGAATTTTCCTCCTCTGAGGATTCAAACATAAGAAATGGTCAAGAATGCTGAAATACAATATTCAAAGCTGATCTCCATGTGGTAATTTATTTCAGGATATTTTGATTGATGGCACAGACATCAGAAATCAGCACTTAGTAAGAACTGTGTTGTTCTGTTGTTTTGCCAGGAATATATGGTGTCCTGGTTCCGGCTGGGACAGAGTTAACTTTCTTCCCAGTAGCTGGGGAGGGTGTGCTGTGTTTTGGGTTTGGTATAATAGGAGCGTTGATGGCCCATTGATGTTTTGGGTGTTGCTGGGTGGTGCTTGCACCGGGCACTTTTCGGCCTCCCATGCCTTGCCAGGTGCATGGGAAGCTGGCGGGGGGGAGCATAGCCGGGGTGGTTGACCCAGCTGGCCAATGGGGTATTCCATACCATGCAACGTCACGCTCAGTATAAAAACTAAGGGTGTGGGGGGGCTCTGGGTCCCGGGGGACGGGCTCTCGTCGGTTCGGCGGGTGGTGAGCAATTGCATTGTGCATCGCCTGCTTTGTATGTTGTTGTTGTTGTTATCACTGTTACTATTACTGTTCTACTTTGTTTTATTTCAATTATTAAACTGTTTTTATCTCAACCCACGAGTTTTCCTACTCGTGCCCTCCCGATTCTCTCCCCCATCCCACTGGAGCGGGGGGGTGAGTGAGCAGCTGCGTGGTGTTTAGGTGCTGCCAGGGTTAAACCACGACATGTGGCAAAACAAATACTCAATAAAAAACCCCACAGGCTGTGCTATAATATCACACTACATAAAAACTATTTACAGAACTAATAACCCAAAACATCAATAGGATGACCCTGATGTGTT
This sequence comes from Phoebastria nigripes, assembly GCA_035582835.1. Classification (NCBI taxonomy): domain Eukaryota; kingdom Metazoa; phylum Chordata; class Aves; order Procellariiformes; family Diomedeidae; genus Phoebastria; species Phoebastria nigripes. Next base: position 38,522 of record JAYKAV010001842.1, read on the forward strand.
GCAGAAAAAGCCCTATGGATAAACATTTAGAAGCTTAGGATGGAATGAGCACTGACCATGGGTATCTTCAACACTCTACAGTCTGACATTTGTAACTATTATCGCTAAATTTGTGCTCCATGTAAGAGAAAGGCAGCCCCAAATCAGCCAACTTCAGCAAAGAAAAAACCCTTACTGTGAACAGCTGAGGATTTGCCTATTTCACAAACGGTGCAAATCTACATTGCTTTATCCCACACATTCTTATCTCCACAAGCTAAAATTGTGCAAATCAGCTGTCATGATTGCTTTTCTTTAAATACTGTGCTAATGAAGCTAATGACTAATTCAGTTTTCAGACTGGAATTTCATTTTAAAAGCCAGGACAGGAAAAAAGTTTGGGAGCCGTAACTTTAAAATTGTGTGGAAAATGAGATTCCAATACGAAGAATACAAAACAGAAAAACTATTTCACCAAACAACTTCCACTAACTTTAATCATCCCTCACTAGTAAATACATGTATTCATAATGCCTCTACATTAAACTACAAACAAGAATTACAATGAATATAAAATTCTGAGAGTTTAATTAGTGAAAAGCTTTTACCAGAAACAATAGTGGCTTGAATCTACAAACACACCACCATGTATCTGGAGAGACCTTAATGTACATTAAGACTTGCACTGTGCATTCCACTATGAAACAAAGTTTATCAAAAAAATGTGGATTTGAATATTTTTCTTCTCAGAGAAGTATATACCTTGATGACAACTGCAAGTAGCCCCACATCACTAAAATTTAACGCTACAACAGGAATATCCATCCATAATGAATCCACAACAAACCAAACACAGACAATACTCAAATAAGGGCCCCTCTGAATAATCATTTCTCATTGTTAGTGAAGAACTCATGATATAAATCAATTCCATATACTTTGAATTCCCTTTTGTAAAGGGTAAAAACTTCCCCCTCCCCTTTTTTAAGTATAAGGAAGCATTGCCAATAACATCATTAGCAAAAGAAGGGTGGAGAAAATTAGGGTATTGCAACATTAATAAACTTTTTATTTCTGCTTATGAACTGAGTGCTTAGTCTCCTGTGAAGACACCTCAGAAACACTTGAAAACAAGACTTAAGACAGCATAGGTTTTTTAGCGTTCACTTCTATTGAAGTGAAATGGCATCTGTTTATACAACTTTAGCAATAATAGGAATGGTTTTCATTTCTCCTGTTATAATACCAGCACTGTTTTTTGGGGGGGTATTTTATGATTTTTTCAATTCAGAACTGCCACCTGGAATTGACCAACCTCTAAAGCTTCGTTTTTTCCATTCATTGTTGATTACAACCATGATCTCGGTAAGTTAACTTCCTTAAAACTGGGGATTTCACTTTTATTTTGGTAGGCTATTTGGCAGCTGGAAGATAATGGCTTAAGAAAAAAAAGAAAAGAAGCAGCAGCAAGTCACCCCCTGAAGCCTGTAAGCATTGTCATATGAGCCAAATCATGTTAAATTAACTCATAAAACTGATATGACTATTCTTAAAAGTTTATTTAGATTTTTCAGTGCATCTGTCAAACTGCAGCCACTTTACATTGGAAAACTGTTTCACATGAAATTTAAAAAAAAAAACCAACTATATATATACTGTACCTATTGAACTGCATGTACATAGAATAATGCTATCTATTCAGAAGCAAGCCTACATTACTCCTCTTCACATTTGCTTCATTCTATACTTATTATCCACAATCATACCTATATATTCATAGATTTATATACACAGTGTACTATGAACAATAAAATAAATAAAAAATAAAAATGGATAGGAATGGTGAGGTCTTTCTTCTTGTGTGGCTAGTTCAGAAAGTAAGATATAGGTGTATTTAAGAACAACGTGTTTAGGTTTCACTTATTCTTTAAAAATGCCTGTGTGTTTGTGTATTTACTCACATGATAGTGAATTTAACATAATTCCAATATATCCATTTCCATTAACTCCATAACATAAAGACAAAATTAAAAATCTTCAAATGGAAAGTGGAAATGAATTATTATGGAAAAAACATAAAAATGGGTTATTTTCAGTTTCAAAAATTTTGTCTATTTTTTCCAGTTCAAGATAATAACAAACCTACTCCTTTTCACAAAGTTATGGGGTTGACAAGTCATTTCTTGAATGCAAGTGTTACAGAATTAAAAAACTATCAAGATGGAATTTGTTCCTTCCATCTCCAAAGTTGTATGATACTGTCAGCATCATAGACACTTAGTACAGATTTTTAGAGAGAAAAAAAAAACCAAGATAAACCAAGTTCTTAGTGAGTGTGTTAAATCACCTTCTAGATCTATGTATGTTAGTCTTAAAACATCAATTTCCTTAGGCTAAAGGTGACCACTGAATCTGCTCCCTTACAAATAGCAAACTATTTTGATATTGGACTTCAAAACAGTTGATTTTAAAGTTAAGACATTATTGCGCAGCTTGAATACAGTAAGTCTCTTCTTTCCCACCAGACCTCAAAAATTTCTTCTTAGGGTAACACAATTTTCTTTGTACTTTTTCACGCAAAATATATAGTATCTTTAATACAAGAAATACTAAAATATCTTCTAAAATGTTACCCTCTTGTCATTATAGCTGTAAGAAACTGAAAAAAATGCTATTTGTCTTCCTGACCGTGCTGTATGGCAGAGCCTATGATAATCCCATAGATTTTAGCAGAGCCTACTTTTATAAACAACGGTTCTAATCTGCTTTCATCACCCTCACACCCATAGTCACTTCTAACACTTACTTCAAAATCAAAGATGAGTCTTCTCCTTTCCCCATATTTTCAGCTTAAATACATTTCTGATTATTTTTAGATTCACAGAAATAAACATGCAAAAATAAACAATGAGCAAGAGGAAAACTGGCTATGCAGAATGGGGCTGACATGTTACTTTCTGGCAATCTTCAGCAACATTTAATTCAATCAAAACTGTTCAATGACTTCTTAATAGTCACCATAACTCCACTGAAGCACTGTCTCCAGTATCTCCTGAAATACAACACAGTAAAATAAACCCAGGATTTTTTTTTTTAATTAAAGAGAGTTGGAACCTTTCACACTAATCATTTGCCAAATTCTTTCTTTTCAACAGGGAAAGATTTTGGAGAAGCTAGGGATCTGCAGTGATTTAAGCTTATTGCGAGTTGTGCTAGATGGAATACCACCATGGAGAGATTCAAAACTTCTTATCAAAGATCTCAAAGTAGATGAGGTACCACTGAGGATTTATCAGCCTAAATGGCCACCTACTGGCAAAAGAAGAGGAATACTATATTTTCATGGAGGCGCTGGCACGTTTGGGAGCATTAGTAAGAAATCAGCAAGTTTTATTTTTAAAATCAAATCCAAACCTTTACATTTTTACCTTCAGACATGTGTCAGTCAATATCTCACCTGTCCTTCCTAATGACAATAGTCTTTGCAATCTCAATACTAACTGCAAAGAACCTTGCCGAATTAAGAGTCTAGTGCACAGTTAAGGGTAATCGCATTTCTACTTCCTTTGGGCTACAGGCAAAGTTGATGAAAGCAGGTCTTAGCACACCTGAGACTTCTAAATCCAGAACTGTGATCCAGAAAACACTCAATCAGCTCAAAAACAGAGCTTTCTGTGATCCAGAAAACACTCAATCAGATCCAGTCAGCTCACAGCAGAGGGACTCTGCTCCTCCTCCTGTTGAAGCTGTTCTGAGAAAGATTCAGTTTGCTGGGGCAGAGAAAGAGAGACCATTAAAACAAAACACATATGCTTAGGTCACTGTGAGGGAAGTTCAGCTCACAGGATGTTCTTGTACCTTAACTAATGGCTAGCTGAAAATAAGATATACCAACAGTCCTGGAGGAAGGGTTGGAATCCATCTCTCCTCCCTCCTTCTCCTCTGTACTCCATCTTTTCTGGATATGTAACTTAAAATCCTTTTAGGCTGATACGGAACTCAGCCTAGATCTACTTTCTGGAATAATTACAGTATCATGAAAATGGCAATGGTACTGCTAAAAAGAATACATTCTGGCTTCATTCTTTGGAACAATGCTTTTGTTACTTCTCAAGGAGAAATTTTTAGTTTTGGATCTCAACTGGACTAAAGTGTTTCCTATAAGCTTGGATAGGACCTCAAAGTACAGAATTTGAGATATACTTCCATGCTCAGCACTCAACTTTTGTGTAGAAACACTACAAAAGTCAGTGTTTCTCAACTTTCAGTCCATGCATCAAAGGAAGTCTAAAAGATATAACATGGTGCAAGAAAGAATTTAAAGAATACATTAAAAAAAAATCTGTAAATATATTCCCATTCATGCAAACAAGGAATCAAAATTAAGGAAAATATAAATAATAAATGAGCATTAAAAATAGAACCAATTTTGGGGAGTTTGATTCATGTGGTAACACTGCACAGAGTACTTTATTTCTTTTCCAGAAAGGGAGACAACCCTTTGATTGTCTCAGTAGCTGCTGGCTCAGCCTCCTAACTGTTCTGGATCTCTTTCTGAGCAACCAAGTCTGTGCTTTGTCTGGAAGCCAAGGCACCTAACATGGCAACCTAGATTTCATTCCAGGGGTCAGACAGGGAAGTTTGTGGGTTTTGAATCCTTTACTGTTTCAAAGGGTAAGTCTCCACTTGCACTATGTTAGGCAGACTTCAGTTATCTGCAAAAGAGTTTGAGAGTCTACCTAGCTTCGTTTAGTATCATGCAGAAACAATAACATAACTTCTAGTAACTTAGGTTCCATTCTGCACTGTGGCAGAAATAATCTACCCTTGTTTTACTGCACAGCACGTCAGTTTGGGTGGAGTGTTAAGCTGACACTGGCTGTGATGCTTCTAGTTCTAGAGCTAGTTTGGGTGGCAGTGAGGACTCAAGAGATAAGCCTCTATGATCTAAGTGAAAGGTGAATTCCTTTTGCTGGACCAAAAAAAMCACACCACAAACTTGCATAGTTGTAGTTGTTGTTCACAACACAATTGGTGTTGCACAATCAGCACACTGAGGGAGCTATATCATGTGCCATGGCTTAATATAACTCATACCTATACACTGAATGTAGTATGTGACCTTTCATTTGAATTCCCGTTGGTACTTGGTAACAGGAAATCAAACAACATAATGACAAGTTTTTAAAAGGACTTGGGGAATCTACATACTAGTAAGCCCGAAGTCTGCAACTAGCAAATTAGCAGAAGCTACAATGAAGAACAGAATCAGTGGACAGATAAATATGACTTACTCCTTAAAATCCATACAAATGGAAGTCATGCTTCACAAATCAATGTAAGCTTTTTAAATGAGTCAGCAAATACATGAATAAAGGAGACTGAGTTGATAAAACCTACTCTGATTTCCAAAAGAGTCTCTTAAAGAGGCTGCACACCCATGACACAAGAGGGAAGGTCCTTCATTTGGATAAAAACTGATTAAAAGACAGAAAAAAGATGGGTTGTGGGAGGTTCCTGTGAGATTCCCATAAGGAGATCTGTGCTGGGACCAGTGCTAATCAATATATTCAAAAACAGAAAAGATGGTGAAAGCTGATATGATACTAAGTCCTTCAAGGTAGTAAATGGATGGCTGAAAAACTGCAGAATGCCTTTATGATAGCAAAGGATTAGACAATAAAATGATAGGCGTGTAGAGAAGTCAAACAGATGAACAGAGCATCCTAACTTTATAAATAAAACAATGGACTCTAAGCAGACTACTCCCTTGCAGGAAGATCATCTTGGGATTATGGTAGAAAATTGCCTAAAAATGTTGACTTAGTGCACAGAAGCAGTCAAAAAGCAAATAAAATGCTAGGAATTATTATTAGTAAAGGACAAAACAGGAAACTTCTTTATGCCACTGTCGTGGTTTAACCCGGCAGGCAGTCAAACACCACGCAGCCGCTCGCTCACTCCCCCCAGGTGGGATGGGGGAGAGAATCAGAAGGGTAAAAGTGAGAAAACTCATGGGTTGAGATAAAGACAGTTTAATAGGTAAAGCAAAAGCCGCGCACGCAAGCAAAGCAAAACAAGGAATTCCTTCACTACTTCCCATCGGCAGGCAGGTGTTCGGCCATCTCCAGGAAAGCAGGGCTCCATCACGCGTAACGGTGACTTGGGAAGACAAACGCCAGCTGAAACCAGGACAGCCACTGTAATAAATCCATGGTGCATGTAAATATAGTATACTGCTTGTAGTTCTGGTTCCCATACCTCAAAAAGGATATAGCAGTACCAGCAAGACTCAGAGAGAGGCTGCATAGGTGAGAAAAGTGCTTCTGTACAAAGAATAAGCGAATAGACTATGACTCTTCAGGCTGGAAAAGACAGATAAAGACAGATACACTAAAAGTCTACAAAATCATGAGAAGCAAGTTAAACAGGGAATGATTATCCACCATTTCTTACAGTACAAGAGTTAATGTCACCAAATGGAAGTAGTGAATGCCAGGTACAAAACGAGCAAATAGAAATGGTTCTTTACACCTTTGTAAACAAGCTATGGATTCTTCAGTGCACAAAGTTATTACTGTTAAAATCATGGGTTCAAGAAGTGGTTCAAATAATTCAGGGAAGAAACATTAATCAAGGGCATTAAATATAAAGACATAGTTTCTGCCTCAAAGGAGTGCCCTGAGCCTCTTCTTGTATGCTTCTTATTACTATATGCTTGTCCTCAGCTTATGCTTCTCCTTAGACATCTTTTGTTGACCACCAGCTGAGATGTGATACCAGCCTAGACAGACTTCTATTTTTTCCTAGTATTACCATTCTCACATGCTTATATTATGCCCTAACAGCCACTGACCAATAACCAGAAAATATGTTAACACGTAAGGACCGCATTGCAAAGCAGAAGTTACTCATCGTCTCATGTTGCACTGCCTCCCACAGAGCATATGTTCAAGGATCTATATTTTCATTTCAAAAGGATATTTGATTTTTAAAACATCATTTCCGATAAACTTTCTCTTTAGGAGCCTTTGAAAGAATATGCCGCTATATTGCCAAAAAATGCAACTCAGTGGTTGTGTCTGTTGGGTAAGTGCTACTTTTACATAGAAGTATTTACGGTAATACAGTTCACAGTTGAAACGTTTCTGAAAAATATGCTGAAAATATTTACTATTTTAGATTGTGCTCCCTATTTTTCGCTTTAGCCTTTCATTTAATTTAGAAATGTGCTTATAGGCAAAATATTCTAAAATAGCTGTAACACCATTAGTTTGTCTTTCCAATCTACACTAGTTAAAAACAAATATAATCTTTAAAATTTAGAAAAAAAAGCCTACATAACTACCATACCAGTCAATCATGAACAACGCAAATTAAATTTTTGTAATTACTTTGACAATAACCACAATATCTTTGACATTTCAGTTATCGTTTGGCTCCTGAACACCCATACCCAGGGCAATATTTTGATTGTCTCAATGCCACCTTATACTTTATGAGGAATTTAGATGAGTATCATGTGGATCCTGCTCTCATCATCATTAGCGGTGACAGTTGTGGAGCTAATTTTGCTACGGTTATTTGCCAAATACTGCTGAATAAAAGAGATCTCCCAAAAGTACGTGCTCAGGTCTTACTTTATCCAGGACTACAGGGGCTAGACTTTCATTTGCCTTCCTATCAGCAGAATGCTTCAGTCCCCATGTTGTTTCGGAAGCTAGTTATCTACTTCTGTTTTCGTTATCTTAATAAAGAACCATCAGTTTTGGAAGATGTCCTACAAAATTGCCATGTTCCTGAGAGTATGAAATGCAAGTATAAAAAATGGATAAGTGCTGACATTATTCCTGACGAATTTAAGATTAGAGGCTACGTACCACAGAAATCCACTTCATATAAACCTGAAGTCCATGAAGCAATCAAAGAACTTTTAGCAATAACATTTTCCCCACTTTTAGCTGAAGACTCCATTATTTGCCAGCTCCCTGAATCCTACATTGTGACCTGTGAGTTTGATGTGCTTAGGGATGACGGACTGTTATACAAGAAGCGATTAGAGGACAATGGCATTCAAGTGACCTGGTATCATTCTGAGAGTGGTTTCCATGGAATTTTAGCCTTTTTTGGCTATGGGGTTTTTTCCTTTTTATCTGGAAAAAAGATAATGGATAGTACTGTGAATTATATAAACAGTTTATAAAAGTATTTTTCAGAACAACGATGTAAGTCTTACATTATCCTTGACGAATTTATACTTGGCAAAGAATGTAAACACTTTTGATTTATATTTTGGATTTTGACTGCATTTTATACTTTCTAATTTCTGCTTCTGCAGTGACTCTCAAACAAACGTTAAGATTATTTAAAGCACCACCATTCTAGAAAACATTATTATAAAAACACCCCAAGAAGATTGAGATGCAAAAGCGAGGCACCTGGCACATACTGTTTCACTTCAACTCTAGGAATTCTAGTATCTCTGCACGGCTGGCACACATTCAAGGCAAGCAGCAAGAACATCTCTTCCTGAAGATTCTTTGACTGCCCAGAAATGCTGAAGACAACAACCGGGGTCTACTTTGGCCCTTGTGAGAGACAGGAGATGTTTAGGGTATCAGACGGAGAGCCCAATGACTCAGGTTCTGTGAAGTCTTATGTCAGAGAGTGAAATTGCAGCTATGCATTTTAATTTCTAGGGTTAGTTTGCACAAAGACTACACTTTTCATGACAAAGTGTAGTCAAAAGAAAGGCTTCTGTCTGAAGCAGAAGTTCTAAACTGTAACTAGTATGGGTTTGATTTTGTTTGGAATCTGAGAAATGATGTTTTCATTTTGGAACTTGATTCTTAAACTGGAATCCCTAAACTTTAATGAGTGTGTACATGTTAGGGAAGTGCAGAGGTGAGACTTCTTTTCCTTTTTGTACTCTTTGTCTTTCTTTCAAGATTATCTTGTGCTCAAGCCTACCTGTTATGCTACCTGTTACGCTATATTTGTTGAAAAATTCTGAAGATCACAGATGTAAGAAGGTAGAGAAGCACAACATTATATTATCACTGTAATGCTGTGGCAATTTTGTGATTCTTTCAACAACAAAAAAATAAAAACTAGCACTTCAAATATTTCTGTTACAAAAGCAAGTTACATTTGCTAAACACATACTCGCTGATAAACCTAAACACACACCTCATGGTGAAAGGAACAGTGCAATGCTGGCAGGCAGAGACCGCAATCTTGCTAATTCTACCTAGTCAAATCTGTGCTGTGCACAGTAATTAATTTACCAGACAACTGGACTATCCAAGACTATTGTATATGATCACATAACTGTGGAAACATAATACAAACTGAAAGTCCAGAGACACCATTGGGTGGGCTATTCTTTTTTTCTAATCTGGACTTCTGCTGTTTTTAAACAAAATATTTCCTTCTACTTCGGAATATTTTATGATGACCATGTGCCATATTAAAAACTCAACTTCTCACTGGAAAAAATTATGAAACTTCATTCTTTATAAAGTTTTCTAACTAAAATGACATGGTACTTTCCCCCCATCACTTACAATTTAACTTAAAAAAAAAAAAAATTATAACATGGCTGCTTAATGCAGTTAGATTTTTACCTCTTTCATTTCCCTGGGAATTTGCAATTTCAACAATGTTCTGACATCCTAGTTGTTTGAAGAGTTGCAAACTCAGATTCACAATTAATACCTCAAGCATCATTTAAACTACAGTATCTCTACATTAGCACAATCCCATTCTACAGCAAGAACAAGATAAAGCAGTTTGATTTGAAACTCTTTAATTGCTAATTACCTTAAGTCATTTTATGCCATACCTGTTGCACGGTGAGAGTTACTGAAGTTTACCTGATACAAGGTAACCTGATCATGAATCTGAACTCAGCCTTCTACGTTTTTTTTTAAACCATGTTCTTCTTTTAGAAGAAAACACAAATACTAAAAAAACTGATTGAGGTAATGACATAATTTTATAAGTGCACCTTTCCAAAAAAATATTGGTGACAATCCATTTGGCCCTTTAGAGTGATAATCATCATATGCAGGTTCCTATCTGCATAACCCTAGAGAAACTCTTCTTCTGAATAGTGTTTTACAGTGTCACAAACTCAAAGCATACAAATGCCCTGTGTCCATTTTCCACCTCTAATTAATTTAATATTAATGCAGTTTATTCATAACATTCTTCTCCCAGCTAAGGACTGGTTTCTTGCAAAAATTCTGAAATGATGCTGGCGTAGATCTTTTAACGAATTCAGGACTTTGACCAACTTATCTTTTGTGAAATAAAGCGAGGGGAAGAGAGAGTGGGAGAGGGAAAGATACCTACTAATGTATTTGTAAAAGGGAGGAGAAAGATTTTTACTAGGGCAACCTTATGACGAACAAAGAATCAGGAAGTAACAAGCCAAAGATATCTGGGAAAGTCAAATCAAAGACGTTTCAGATCACTTTGCTGCTCAGCAAAATGGCAGTTGTTTACACACTGCTGGTATTATTCTTAGCAGTTTTTGTTGCTGGATTTATATTGTTGGTCATGGGGGCAATTAATTTTGATTTCTCCAACTCAGAAATTCCTCCTGGAGTGAATCAGCCTGTAAAGCTCCGAATCATTCATATAATTTTAATAAGCAGAGCTGTGGTGGTAAGTTAACCTGGTGTGATTTCTGGGGGAAGAATGGTGAACCTGTAGATTTTAAACTTAATGCAATGCTAGAACCCTGCTTGGAATTAATTTTCAGAGGGGAGAGCAGAGCATAGCTATCATGCTGCATGTTGTATTTAGCTCAGTTTTGCTAAAGAAACCTCTACCAGATTTTCTACACTACACCGCGTTATTACAGTCCTGCCTACCTCTTACATTAGGCAGTATGTAAATGCTGCCTAACACAAGCATTTGAAAGTCTGACTGTGCTTCTACAATGAATTGTGCTAACCTAGCAATAATTTGCTTAAGAACGCTTATACATGTTGGATCATTTGTATTTCCATTCTAGGTTCAGAAAATATCAGATGTCTTTGGGCCATGCTTTCAAGCTTTTCTTGGACTTGGGGATGCGGAGTTATGTATTTATTTTGAAGATAAAATTAGAAACTGAACATTTCAGAATTGGTTTTGGGAAGGGGGAGTTTTTGTCACACAAGTGACAAAATTAGGTAACATTTCCCAAGAGGAGCTGAAAGAATTCCACCTCCCCTGAACACATATTTGTAACTCCTGCAGCAACTAAGCAGGCTTGTCTGATGGGAATAAAGGGTTCTGGCCAGCCCAACTTCTTCAGGTGAACTGCCCTGTAAAAGAGTGGGAAGCTAACCAGTCCAAAGAGTTGAAGCTCTTACCAGCACTCAACTTCTGGTGATCTCTGCTGACAAAGGATCTCACTGAATCAGGAGTATTTCCATGTAATGACAGATGCATAGATGCTGTGATGATGGAAGGTGTTAGAAATACATGAGATGATAGCAGAAGTTGTGCATATATTTAATAAATTACTTAAACACCTCCAAGAGGGACAAACTATTTAAAATGAAAAGAAAAAAAAAAAAAAAGAAAAAAAGAAAAAATTCTCTGTCAGAAATATTCTAGATTATAGTGGACCATACTAAAGAATTCTAGATATATATTCTCATGCTTTGGCTGCACACAAGTTGTAATTACAAAGTGATTACTTCACTTAAGCAGCTGGAAAAGCCAGTTCTCTTTTTATCATCTATACACTGCCCATTAGTACCATAAACCAGAATTGTATGCTGCAATGTAAACAACACAGGGTGAAAGAAACCAAACAAGTTGAATGTAAAGGTGAGAATATTCTTTGTTTGTTCCATTTCTGCTTGGAAAATAGYAAATACAAAAGAATAAATCATTTAATCATGTTTCTATACAATCAGAGACACTAAGACTACTTTCTATAATGAATTAAAATCAGTATGTTGCAAAATGTATTAGTTTCTTCAGCCTCAAAATCGGGCATGGAAAACATTATAAATAGCTGGAGTCACTGAAGAAAAGGTTTTTCATAGGTAAATATATTGAGTCATAACACTGTACAGACAGTCCATAAAAATGTGGCAGTCTAATAAGAAATATTCATAACAAAATATTGAATATTAAGAGCTTGATCCAAATCTTCATAAGGACTGAAGTATTGATTTGGCATGACTAAATAATGTATTTCAAAACAGAGGTTATGCTCTTTTCTTATTTTTGCAAAGTTATATTGGACCAGTAGCTCTCATTTGTATTCTTCTCATCTTCTGGTGCCTGGCATGAATATCACTATGGCATACAGAAAGAACAGAAGTTTAGGCCTACTAAATATCCCAGGATCTTCTTGCCAGTGCATTGCACACATCAGTGAAGACTTCCGAGATGAATCAAAAAGCAATTATCAAATATACTCTCAACTTAGTCAACTCTACTTTGAGCAAGTGTCCATATCATGAAAACCAGCACCAGAACTATCATCTTTTGCTATGTTTTCACATCTTCTCAGGGGCAAGGACAGAATAACCACTGAAAACAAAACTCCTTTTCAATGTTAGGTAAAGGACCTGCTGAGAAAGCAAAGGGATATATTTCACCAGTCTTTGTTAATGCTGTGTTGTTTTGGGATTATGTTCTTCGGTGAACACTGCTGTTCATGTGACCTCTCATGATGCTACTGTTATTTGTTCAGTTGTACTATACCTGTACAACCACTCAAATATTTTATGATTGCCCTAAAATATATGACTTACACATCATGAGTGTACTGCCCATACAGTTCCTTTACTTTGGAAAATACAGAATCTCTTGAGTGAACTCCCTATTCTCTTTGCCTTTGAACAGGGAAAGATTTTGGAAAATATTGGCATCTGCAGTCAGGTTAGCTTTGTCCGGCTCATGCAAGGTAGAAAGACTCTAGGAGTGGACCCGAAGCTCTTCATCAAGGACCTGTGGTTTGAGAAAGTGCCTGTAAGGATTTATCAGCCTAAGGTTCCATCTGCCAGCCAAAGGAGAGGAGTCATGTTTTTCCATGGAGGAGGATGGGTATTTGGAAGTCTTGGTAAGATATCTAACAGAAAAAATATTATAATTTAGTTAAAGAAGTATCCACTTCATAAATGGTAAAGTTGATTGTCGCTTGATCTGTAGCAGTTACGAAGTTCGAGTATAACCACAGATGCGCTCTCCTAAGTCTTGCTGTCAGAAGAAAGCATCTGCTGTGCATCATGCGCATTTTTCTTAAAGACAAGGACAATGAGATATGAAGGGAAAAAATACAGTAAGCAAATACTGAAATAGAAAGATGAGGGGGTACAAAAGATCTGAGGACCTATGTAGGAAGGGGCAGAGAAAAGTAGAGAGTATTTTCTTCTTGCAATTCTTTGACTTATGCAACAGACAACATTAGCGCTCTGGCAAAAAAAAACCCAAACCAAAACAAACCCAAAACCCACCAAATACGTTTCTTTCAGAAACCCATGAAAAGCTATGCCGCTCTATTGCCAGAGAAAGTGAATCAGTGGTTGTATCTGTTGGGTGAGTCTTTCCTCATGCTGTTTTTTAGAGATTATTTCCTATAGTGTAAATATCACCTTATAGCTTCCCTGATCATAGCAACAACCGTTCTGAGAGAAATGTTTCTGTGGGATTTGCCAATCAATGTTTTCAAATTCTAAACTCAAAATTGATAGCGAGCAGATAGTAAGCCATATAGTCTACTTAATCCTTATTCAAGGAAACTCTGCTTGATGCTTACAGAAGCACTATGTGAATGACAAGCTAATATCATCATCAATATACTGACATAACGATTCGGATTATGAGGACATAGTTGCACTGTAACAAAGACATAAAACAGAAGTATTGTCATTTGTATCCGACACATGGAAAGCTGTCGTGGTTTAACCCTCGCCAGCAACTAACCATAAACCACCTAAATGACTGTCAATAAAACCTAGACATAGTTGGCAGCTGAGTACTCCTGTGTTGTTGAAGACCTGAGGAAACATCCTAAACAGATGATATCCTAAGAAGTTAATCTGCACCACCTGGTCCAACTAGTCACAGTTTATTTATGACAACCTGTGGAGAAAGGGAAAATTCTGAGGTAATCAGGGTATTGCTGGTTGCAGGAACCAGTATTTTCATCAATACATTTAAAACTACTATTTCCCTCTCGTACTTCCGTTGTCTTCTTTTGTGTATTAGGTATCGTTTAGCTCCTGAACACAAATACCCTGCTGCGTATGAAGACTGTCTTAATGCCACCATACACTTCATGAAGAATACAGAGCACTATGGCGTGGATCCTGCCAATGTAATTGTCTGCGGCGACAGTGCTGGGGGCAATCTAGCAGCTGCTGTTAGCCAGACCCTTGCAGGTAGATCAGACCTCCCCAAACTACGTGCTCAGATCTTGATCTACCCAGGCCTACAGGCACTGGACTTCAATTTACCATCTTATCAGCAGAACCGAGGAGTCCCTCTCTTATTCCGAGAACGTGCCGCTTTCTACATGTTACAGTACCTAAATGGGAATGCATCAAATCTGGAAGAGGTCTTGGAGGGTTCCCATATTCCTATAGATATTAAATTAAATTATAGGAAGTGGGTGAGTCCAGATAACATCCCCGAAAAATTTAAGGTCAGAGGCTACAAACCACATGTGCTACTCGACTGTACAAACGAAGTTTATGAGACAGCAAAAAGATTCTGTGAGCCCAATCTGTGTCCACTGTTAGCTGAAGATGCTATTATTCAGCAGCTGCCTGAGTCTTTCATCTTGACTTGTGAGTATGATGTGCTGAGGGACGATGGCTTGCTTTACAAGAAGAGATTGGAGGACAATGGTGTTCGAGTGACCTGGTACCACCTCGAGGATGGATTCCATGGAATCATAAATTCATTTAAGAGTGATTGGTTGTCATTTTCATCTGGAAAAAGGGGTCTTGCCAATATCGTGAACTTTGTAAAAAACTTATAGAAACAATTTTCTTTCCTTCTGTAAGAACTGCCAATTTTCTGCGGTCTTTTATGCTTCTAAATTCCATGTAAGAGGTTTAGATAGGATAATTTGTTAATAAGCAATTATGCCAGTGTGAACATTGAAAAAGATATTTCAAGAATGCTATGGAAGTTTCTTTTAATGCTGTTTGAAGTATTCCATGTGCAGTCTGCCTATTTTAATGATCTATTTGGAGTAGGTACTTGCTACTCTCTCAGTAAATATTAAAGATGCAGCAAAATTTTAAATCAACATCTGGTCTGACCCATTTTATTCAATTATGATCTATGGTTTCATTCTTCCTAGAAGGCTAAGTGTGTTTTGGCAAAGGAGAAAGATACTGATATTACGATGCTGTAACGCAGTGCCTGTGCTATATACTTCATGTAGCATCTGAGTCTAAGATTCCCAGTCACTGACTTGCAGAAAATTTCTATAGGGCTAGGTAACTGGTATTTTAGACTTGAAAAAATGAAGTCAAAACTGCAACTGTCCCCAACAGAGATACTCAATTAACAGCTTTGTGTAAATTACTATGGAGGAAATGCTTGAAGTGTTCTCCTATGTTTATCAAACATACGAGTATGCTGAAAAACTTGTTCCTGTGCTTAAATACTCTAACAACAAAATAAGATTGATTCATTTACTTTTGTAGAGCACACGTTAGCCTTTTTTTTCCTCATGTTAGTTTCCGTTTTCTTTTCTAAATGTCCTTGTTAAAACTATATATTCCAAACTACTTAAAGAACGTCCACAATACAGGAAGCAATATGTTGTGGCTGCAGATCAGATGCAAGAGACAATTTAATCTCCACAGTAGCTGGCTCTCCTTGTAAATAGCAACCTGTCATAAAAACTTCATTCAGTACTTAACTGCTGTCTCTGAACAGTCATTTGTATCATCCGCAATCCAAGAATACCATGCAGAATACCAGGCCCTGTATCAGTCCCACAATTAACGTGAAGCTAAACAGGAAATTAAACACATTCTCCTCTGCCTCTTCTCCAATGATGTGATGTGTGCTGGCACCTTGCACAATATTTCCAAGGACTTTAAAGTGTGTGGCACCTGAGAGATCTGTTGTAACTTGGACTGCTCTAAGGTTTACTGTTATCTGAGAAAGCTAAATCAAAGACAGGCGTAAAGACACCTCACCTTTGGTTAAGTGAAATGGCATTTTTTTATATACTGCCAGTGATACTGCTGGTGATTTTTACTGCTTCATTCACACTAGCAATTATGGGAACAATTCAATCCAAGTACTCCAATTTCAGTATCCCTCCTGGAGTGAATCATCCTGGAAAGCTTCGAATTGTCCTTGCTTCTATGATTATCACATCTGCTCTGGTGAGTTACTCTGCCATGATTTCTGCCAGGAATGTGGTTTAGGTGTTATTTTTGTAAGGTTATATGTGTAAATACCAGAATCCTGCTGGCTGCATCAAGACTTAAATGAAGGCTTTCTTTTTTGGGGTCTGACTTTAGAGGACAATTTTTGTAAAATCATTTCTGTTAGACCTCACATAGTTTCAGTCAGGTTTTCCCTATTACATAGGGATGAAGCCAACCATAAGAGTCCAAGCTTTATCAGCTGAGCTTCCCTAATTCAGTATAAATTAATTATTTATAAAAAGTGAGATTGCTTTGATTTCCATTTTAGCTAAGCACAGATGATGTTTTTAGGCCATTCTTGGGGCTTTCCAGTAAGACTGATGGAAGGCCGTGTGCTTCTTAAGCAGATAAAACCTGCTCACGGGAAACCTTAGAGGAACAACATCTGGGTTGTAAGCCTGTAAGTGGTGGGAAGCTGGTATGAAACCCAAGGACTTGGTGATGCTGAGAAGGAAACACCCTTTTTTCTCCCCTAAGACATTTTGCCTGACAGAGCGTGAGTCGGACGCGTGGGCCTACCTGCTCAGGCGCACAGTACCAAAGCAACCATGCTCACCCAGGCACGTAGCCTCACAGGGGACCGCCACGGCTCCATCTTCTCCTGTGCCAGCTTTCTGGTGAGGACCAAACCGGAGCAGCCGCTAAAGGCGAGGGTAGAGGCAATTGGCTCTGGAGCAGGCTGAACCCCCCCAACACGAAGTCTGGGTGCCCCCTCAGGCCTTGCAGCAGGCAGGGGAAGGCAGGCGCAGGGTCTCCCTCATGGCAACCTGCCTGGCATGGTGCGTGGCAGCCTCCCCAAAGCGGCCCGTGGCTGCTGGCTGCCCCCAGGGAGGCCGCCCTCCACTCAGCCAGGCTCTCCTCCCTCTCTTCGAACAGGGGAAGATTTTGGAAAAGACGGGGGTGTGCAGCCAGATCGCCTTCACCCGCTATGTCCGCTCCGGGATGAAGCTGGGGCCAGACCCGCAGCTCTCGCTGGGGGACGCGCGGTTCGGCCGGGTGCCGGTGAGGGTCTACCGGCCCCGCACACCATCTGCCTGCCTGCGGGCGGGCGCCATGTTCTTCCACGGCGGCGGCTGGCTGTACTGCAGCATCGGTAGGGCGGGCCGAGCTGTCTCCCTGCAGCCGCAGCGCAGCTGTGCGCTGCCGCTGTTATCTTCTGGAGGCGGGGGGAATAATTCTGCCCCGAAACCTGGCAGAAGGTCTGAAATGTGGCTGAGCTTTCTTCGGCCAGCTTAGTGCTCTCGGTGAAYCACTGCTGCCTGCCTCGAGAGGAGGCGGCAGGGCTGAGGGGAAGAGGGACAAGGGGAGGTGAGGTGGTGTGTGAGGGTCAGGAAGGGCATGGCCAGGGCGGGAAAAGGAGGCTTCCACTTTCCTTGGTTGTTGCATCTGGAAATGGAGCGCACAGCTAACAACCCCCCAACTTTTTGCAGATTCCCATGAAAAGATCTGCCGTTACATTGCCAGAGAAAGCGAGTCGGTGGTTGTGTCTGTTGGGTGAGTTATGTCAGTACTACCCTATGGAAGTCTTTTTGTTGCTTTTCACTTCACCACAGTGTTGCACGTCTTGTGGGAACACTTCTCCTCAGTAAACCATTTCCCCAGGATCCCAGATGGTCAGACAGAATTTCAAGGGGACTATTTTCATTTCTTCGCCCCCCCAGTCTGCTAATGCAGGGAGAGTGCAAACAGACCCCAAAGTAAGATTCATGTATCTCACAACACAGAGCTATGCTGCAACCACACAAAAAGAAGGAATGCTTTCCAGAAGAGCATTCTTACGTGTTGAGAACTGACTAATAAACAAACTTGGAAGGTGGTGATTCAGTGATCTGTTTAATTAGATGTAATCACCCTGTAAACTTCAAGGAGTTTTCTAACAGTAAGAATCAAATGCTAATATATATTAATACTAAAAATACAGAAAAATACAACTCTGTCCCAGTTATTTAAATAAACAAAGGCAAATAAAATAATTCTTAAGAGGAAATATCCTAAGTAAAGGTGAGGTGCAGGCTGATTAAATTACTTCATCCACAAGCCAGATGCAGTCTACACCAGAAGACTAAAATGAACTTGTATCACCCAAGTTCTGATCAGTGCTGTTTCTCAGAAGAAGATCCCAGCTATGCTATGTCCTTGCAACTTCATCCTACTGGCTATCATTTATCTGTGATAACTCGCTGGACAAATACCTGTTTAGCAGGTAGTGACACTGGTTTTTTTGCTGAAGGAAAAATAGTCCAAACAACACAGGGAAAGCCAAGGTGCTGTAGGAAATTTGTATTTACAGTTATGACATTTCCTTCTCGTACTTCCGTTGTCTTCTTTTGTGTATTAGGTATCGTTTAGCTCCTGAACACAAATACCCTGCTGCATATGAAGACTGTCTTAATGCCACCATACACTTCATGAAGAATACAGAGCACTATGGCGTGGATCCTGCCCGTATAATTATCTGCGGGGACAGTGCTGGGGGCAATCTAGCAGCTGCTGTTAGCCAGACCCTTGCAGGTAGATCAGACCTCCCCAAACTACGTGCTCAGATCTTGATCTACCCAGGCCTACAGGCACTGGACTTCAATTTACCATCTTATCAGCAAAATCGAGGAGTCCCTCTCTTATTCCGAGAACGTGCCGCCTTCTTTGCTTTGCAGTACCTAAATGGGGATGCATTGCATATGCAAGAGGTCTTGGAGGGCTCTCATATTCCTCCAGATATGAGGCTGAAGTACAGGAAGTGGGTGAGTCCAGATAACATCCCCAAAAAATTTAAGGTCAGAGGCTACAAACCACACAAGCCCCATGAATTCAAGGCTGAAGTTTTTGAGAAAGTTAAAAGATTCTGTGAGCCCAACCTGTGTCCACTGTTAGCTGAAGATGCTATTATTCAGCAGCTGCCTGAATCTTTCATCTTGACTTGTGAGTATGATGTGCTGAGGGACGATGGCTTGCTTTACAAGAAGAGATTGGAGGACAATGGTGTTCGAGTGACCTGGTACCACCTCGAGGATGGATTCCATGGAATCATAAGCTTATTTGATTATTGTGGTTTGTCATTTGCAGCTGGCGAAAGGGGATTGGACCGAATTGTTAAATTCATAAAAGGCCTGTAAAAACAACTTTCCTTCTCTATGCTTCTCCCACTAATGTCTCTGTTTAGGCTCCCAAACCTCAGGTAGTACTTGTCAGCAAAAAAGTGATACCCTTTGATGTGTGAAATACCAATTTTGATACTCATGAACTTCAAATACTGTCTGAACACTGGTCTTTGTCCTCATGAGACTATTGACAGTTCAGTCTTTACAGTTTTAATGTTTTCCACATGCTGTCTTTCAATCCCTTTTCTTTCAAATCAGCATCTGATTGATTCCTTGTATTTAATTACCGGATGATTTACTTCGATGTAAATAATGTCTGTGGAACGATTTGGATTAAATAACTGCTGTGCATTACAGTCAGGATCTTTGTGTTGTCCATTTGATATGCTCCAAAGCATGACTTTATTTTATTTAGGTAAGTAAGTAGTACAAGTTAGGTATATAGTGAGCTGAAGGAAAGAGTTAGACAAAAGCTCTGGAAAAACAGGCAGAGATCAAGGTCTCAGTGAGGAGATTCAACATATATTCAGTGGGCACAGTAGAACCACATCTGCAAGAGCAGCAGTACGAGGCCTGAGTTAATTGGGGACACCTTGCTGGAGGCAAGTAAGGGCTGCCCTGATTTTGAAATAACCGTAGCTCTACAAACTCCTATTTAATTCTGGGATGTCTCCACTATGCCCACTGAAGCTCAGGGCAAGAGATACTGGTTGAGAGGGAACAGTTACGTCAGGTTTTAGAAAGATAGTAAGGATCAGTGAACAGGGCTCGATCTGTGTATACTGGAAGGTTTAGCTTAAAGAGACAGACAATATGAACCAAAATGTTTTCATGTTCTTTCAGAGAGTGGTTCCCCAGCATAGCTTTTTTAGAATTTGTGCTGTGATGCTTCTCTACGTTTTGAGTTTTCTTTACAGGATAAGGCAGCATATTCCTTGACATGATGCTTCACGATACCCTGCTGATGAAAGCAAGGAAAAACATTAGTGAGTATACTCAAAATAGTAAGACTGAGGAAATGAAAATCCTAAGGGAAAAAAAAAATCCCAAGACTGAGGAAATCAGAAATTTTTACAAAAACAAATGCTGTCTTCCATTTAGATTTCACAGTGCAAAGGTAGCCCTTCCTTTAGCTTCCTGCAGGCTGTCTTTAGACAAAGAATCCCTAAATTTAAGGACAAACGACATACTCCCGGCGATATGAAGATGAACGCAGGTGCCCTCCAACCCACTGGCGCTGCAGATTTTCCGGCTCTTTTGAAACGGCGGTACTAGCCACAAAGCCTGAACTTCAACCTCTCCGCAGGACGCAGCGATGAGCGCCTTTACTGAGCGCCCCTGATGCTGCCTGCACAGGTCACGCACTGCCTCCTTGAACCGAGATTACACCGCGCCTCAAGCCGGCAGCGCGGCCTCCCCCCGGTGCTCGCTGGCCGCCCGCACCATGACCCTGGCGGCGGCTTTGCAGAGCTGTCACAAACGGCCCGTGACGCCGCCGGCCCGGGCCGCGGTCGCGGCGCGGAGGGGGGCGGGCGGCCGCTGCCGGGCCCCGCCGCGGGCCGGGGAGCCCCGCGGGGCCGCCGCCGGGCCATGGCGCTGCTGCCCGCGCTGCTGCTGCTGCTCCTGCCCCTGGCGGCGCTGGCGGCGGCGCTGGCCACGGTCCTCCTCGGCCTCCCCAGCTACGACATCCCGCCCGGGGTGAATCAGCCCGCCAAGCTGCGCCTGGTCCTGGCTGTCCTCCTCGGCACGGCGGCCCTGGTGAGTCGCGCCCTCCGCCCCGCCGCCGCGCTTATCGTTTCGGGGTGCGGGGGAGTGTTTCCACCCGAGCCGGGGGGGGCTACAGGGTTTCGCAGGTCCGCCCCGGGCCGGGGTCCCCCGCGGCGAGGGTGGGCAGCCGCCGCCCCCCAGCCGGTTACACGAAACCTGGGGCGGCCCGGGCAAGCCCCGGCCCACGGACTGCGCTGGGAAGCAAAAAAAAAGAGCCTGTATTAAGATCCACATGGCCCTGCCGCCCTCATGTGATGCTTGCGGCTCCACATCACGGGGAGAGTGCTGCGGAGGAGCACCCTCAATCGGGACGCCGCTCATGTCATGGGCAAAACCCATTTCACGTTCAGAAGTAGCATGCTAGGGCTTGTTAGCAGAGATTGCCAAACGGCGGTGTTGATTTAAGTCTCGAATTCAGAGCTGAGCTGGTGTTTTGCCTGATAACTGCCCTCAGCATTAGGCGAAGTCACCTTGCACAAGGAAAACTACAGCCCTTCAACTGCTCCTGCCACGGCTGACATTTATGGTACCAAATCCGGTTAGGGCTGCTTTACTTA
Source organism: Phoebastria nigripes (assembly GCA_035582835.1). NCBI lineage: Eukaryota > Metazoa > Chordata > Aves > Procellariiformes > Diomedeidae > Phoebastria > Phoebastria nigripes. Next base: position 60,335 of record JAYKAV010001842.1, read on the forward strand.
ATCCCTGGACTCCCTTTTACAGCATTGCATAAACGGCATTAGAGCTCTCCTAAACTCTTCCTCTGTCACTTGCTGTATCTTTTAATTTTTTTAAATCTTCAATTTTGTCCTTCACTCCTTTAGCTACAACATCACCTTTGCTATCACACAGACCTTGTTTTCCTCCACACTGTTTCTTACACCATTTACATCCTCTTGAAATTTACTGACAAAGCTACCCAGCTCTCCTGAATCCCACTAGCAGGTGACAACAAGGGAATGGATAAAGACAGACTCTCATGGGGCATTTAAAATGGGGATCTTGTTTAGTAACTGAACTGTAACTGTTTATTTGTTTGATTCCATTAATTAATTTGGTTCCCAACTTCTTGTTTGTTCTCTTACTACATCAGATTTATATTCTAGCTTGCAAGATCATTGCAAGAGCACTGAGAAAGGAAGCTTCTTGATTTTGCTCAGTAAATCTGTTGTGCGAATAAAAAGCCGTAACTAACGTGCACAACACAACTCAGCACTTAAGATTTGCAAATTCACTGAGTTTTATGGTCTAATTCAGGAATATTAGTTTATGCAATGAAGAACTATTAAAGCTTTTATTGCTGTTTCTATATACAACATTTCATTGTTGTTATCAAGTATAAATGAAACAAGAATCAGCACAAAGGAGTGCAGGACGATATTGACAATTAAAATGTATACTCCAAGACAGCCAATTCGGATGGGCCTATATAAAATTTCTGATGTGATATTAGAATGACACTGGATTTGAGTAATGGAAGTAAATTTTTTACAGTCTGTAGGATGTGAGAGCTTGGGAAAATTGTTTTTCTCGAATCAGAGAGCTTTATTTTTATCAGACAGCAGGGGTCAAATTGCTGTATGTGAAGCCAGATTTTTCAATCTGATTCTTCAAGATTCCAGCTGGTATGATAAAAGGTAGAACTTCTCCTTTTTGGTAAAACTAATCTGGGAAAACTTAAAACAAATACTGTTTTTTGACTCTATCCTGGCATCTCCCAGTTTCTTAGGACTGGGCATTCCTATCAAGAAAACCAACTGTGGAGTTACTTTTCCTCACTGTTTTCCACAGCTTTATTAGGGCAAAAACCAAGGACTAGACAACCTATTAGAATGAACTCTCCTATCAGTACTTAGTATACAGGAAGCCATTTAGAGAGTGTTTGGGAAAGGCTTGCATAGCTGTTATCCTCCTCTATGAACAGTCCTTATGGTAGTTATTCTAACTTCTTGTGCTGTTATTATTATATCTTCTTATAGTGTATTCATATTTTACAACATTACCACTTTTTTTTTTTCTTTTTTTGGTAAGCTCTATGTTTCTTTAAAATTTCCCTCAAATACAGTTCAATGTAAGTATGATGCAGAGTTTTTATACCTTGGCTAACTCAAGACTTTAAAAGAAGCCTTAATTTCTTTTACCTTTAACAGGGAAAGATTTTGGAGAAGACTGGACTTTGCAGTCAAATCACTTTTGGCCGATACGTGCGACAGGGACGGAAACTAGGAGTGGATCCAAAGCTCTTTATCCAGGATCTGCAGTTTAACAAAGTACCTGTGAGGGTTTATCAGCCTAAAGCTACCTCTGATGCGCAAAGGAGAGGTATCATCTTCTTTCATGGAGGAGGCTGGGTATTTGGAAGTCTTGGTAAGAGATTTGCTGGAAGAATTATAGTAATGTAGAAAGAACATTCTCATCTTTTTATAAAACTGAAATAAGAGGACGTTTCAGCATGTGATTTGGGAGGAAGTCTGAAGGCAAATACATGCCTTTCTGGAATGAACATTGCCTAGCTGTCTCAAAGATTAGGGCAATAGCAAAGCACTAATAAAAATATTTCTTTTCCAGATACCTATGAAAAAGTATGCCGCTACCTATCCAGAGAAAGTGAATCGGTAGTTGTATCTGTTCAGTAAGTGAACCCTACCCAGTTCTGTTGTTTGGAGATTATTGTTGCTGTGGTGCCACAGCAGAGCTGCACTGCTTTTGGAGATGTTCTTTTTTGCAGAGAAATTTCTATAGAATTCAGTGAAGTCCATAAAGAGACAAATAGTGATAATGGAGATTTCACAGCTCTTAACTGTTCATGCCCTTATATACTCAGAAAAGACCCAAATGGAAATATTTGGCACACTAAGAAAATCTATAAAAGCCAATCAAAAACTTAGGTAAAAAAAGTCTTCCTTGTGCTGAACATATGAACATGTAGTAAGATGCTCCAAACAATTGTGATTTATAGAAAAAGAGAGAAAAATCACACTGTATTACTCCCATTTTACACATAGGAAGCAGAGGCACAAAATTATTAAATTATCTTGTCAAGAATACACAGGGAGTATTCAGCATGACTAAGAAATGTACAAAGTCTTGGTCAGACTCTTAATCAGAAGACAATCCTACTTTACTGAGTCCTTGTGATTGAATACACAATTTACAGCCTATCTGCAATCACTAACTGAGGAATGCCTGCTTAGGAGGTAATGAATATCCTGACCTGGAGGAAAACCACCCAAAATGATAGGGCTGGAAGGCAGCATAGGATAGCATTTCCTGACTAATACTAATGACACTTCCTTCTCTTATACTTGTCTCTTTTTGTGTATTAGGTATCGTTTAGCTCCTGAACACAAATACCCTGCTGCGTATGAAGACTGTCTTAATGCCACCATACACTTCATGAAGAATACAGAGCACTATGGCGTGGATCCTGCCAATGTAATTGTCTGCGGCGACAGTGCTGGGGGCAATCTAGCAGCTGCTGTTAGCCAGACCCTTGCAGGTAGATCAGACCTCCCCAAACTACGTGCTCAGATCTTGATCTACCCAGGCCTACAGGCACTGGACTTCAATTTACCATCTTATCATCAAAATCGAGGAGTCCCTCTCTTATTCCGAGAACGTGCCGCTTTCTTTGCTTTGCAGTACCTAAATGGGGATGCATTGCATATGCAAGAGGTCTTGGAGGGCTCTCATATTCCTCCAGATATGAGGCTGAAGTACAGGAAGTGGGTGAGTCCAGATAACATCCCCAAAAAATTTAAGGTCAGAGGTGTGAAGCCACTTAGGCCCACTGATTTTATAGCTGAAGTTTATGAGACAGTGAAAAGATTCTGTGAGCCCAACCTGTGTCCACTGTTAGCCGAAGATGCTATTGTTCACCAGCTGCCTGAGTCTTTCATCTTGACTTGTGAGTATGATGTGCTGAGGGAYGATGGCTTGCTTTACAAGAAGAGATTGGAGGACAACGGTGTTCGAGTGACCTGGTACCACCTCGAGGATGGATTCCATGGAATCATAAGCTTATTTGATTATTGTGGTTTGTCATTTCCAGCTGGGAAAAGGGGATTGGACAGCGTTGTTAACTTCTTAAAAAGCTTACAGTAAACATCTTAGATTCCACGAGTCTGTTTATGCATCAACCTAGGAAAATATCTTTTTAGGATATTTAATATCAGGTGATGAGTAGTCAATCAAGGGCAGCCATTGAAAATGATAAACAAGGCTCATCAGAACCTCATTCCAGCTATTAGTTGGAACATGGAATATGCAAACCTTATACAAGCTTGTACCATGCTGCAAGCCCTTATCTTTAGCTATGTCAATAAAGAACATCATTTTGAATGGACATCCTGGTTTGTCCCACTTGTTTAAAATAAAATGTGTCTGTCTGTGAAGAGAGACTGTGTGTCATGCAGGTATATGTGGTGTGTTGGTATAGAGGAGTATGTTACTTATATCACAATGTTTTGAGACATTCTGTGCTCTGATTCTGAACTCTATTAGAGAAAAAAAACCCAGCTGACTTTAGTGGGTTAGGAGCCACTGTTTTGCTCAACAGTAAATATGATGCAGCCTAGAATGTGGTTACTGGAACGACAGTCACCGTGGGGATAGCAAACACAAATGGTTCTATGGCCAAGCAGTCCCACACATCACTCATGTTTCTCAGCACACAGGCAGAAGTGGAGCCCCTTTCTGCCCTAGTTTTAGCACTGGACTACTGAGTAATCTTTCACCCACATAACTTGAAGGACAGTTCCAACAACCAGGGAGGGTAGTGCTCGTGAGACAAAGAAATATGACTGCATCGCAAAAAGATGGACAGGATTGGTGGAAAATTGAACCCAAATACTCTACTAAAGTTCTCATTGGAAACTGGCTGGAGGAGAGGCAAAGGGTAAGATCAGGAAGGAAGTGTGAGAGCARGAATAGAGTGAGTCAGAACCAATGCTGTGCAGGTAGTGTACTACTGCAGGCGTAAACTAGAGTCCAGGCTCATCTCAGAAGAGTAATAAAAGGGAGAAGGATAAGCATCTTGCTTTGCCTACATTAATTAATTTTGTTTATGATCTGCCATTCTTCTCTCTAAGCCAGGACAGAAGCAATGCCTGAGCATGGGTTATATTGTGTGGTTCACTGGATGTAACAGCCAATTAAAAATGCTATAGCACTTTTTATGGCAATCACTTCAGACTGCTATACAACTTACATGCAACTATACAACAACAATATATACAATTTAATAATATATACCAACATTATACAAGAGAGGCTTCATTAACCGTTCCATAAGTTAATACTTATTATTACTTGTATCAGAGGATCTTTAATAATTTGGCTATTGGTTTCATTTGCTTGTATAAAAAAGAGCATCTTTGCTAGCAGAGCCGCTCTATAAATTGCATGCCCTGCTTAAGAGCTGAGCAAAATTTTATCATTAGACATTTAACTTTGTCAAAACATGCCAGTTAGGTTCAATATCGAAGCTGTTAGGGCAAATCTTCCTGACTCTGCTAAAATTATTTCCTTTAGATTTCTTTTTTTTTTTTTCTGGAGCAAAATGCTAGACTATATTGCAGAGACTGGCCTGCTGCAGCAGGAGTAGGAACAAAGGGACCAAAAAAAAAAAGGGTTAATTTGTCCTTTTCAGATGCTAGTTCACATGGCAGGGGAAAGTATTTAACACCAAACCATGAATAATTTTTCAAGGGCTGTACAGTATCTTATATTTACACCAAGGAATCAATCCAGAATTTTACAATGGCTGATTATACCAGCTGACTTTACCATCTGAGAAAAAGTACATAGCACAGACTTCTTTCCAAATAAGTGCTTTTTAAATGCGTAGATGAAGAAGGCAGCACTGGAATAGAGCTTCTGTAATTATCAGATTGCCTTAGCTATACTGAGTGTTGTATATTTCTCCAGTTTATAAAAGACACTGGGAAACTCAGCAGCAGCATATACAGAACAGACTTCATTTGCTTCCCAGATCACAAACCAGACCAAACACTAAGGAGAACCATGAAGGAGAAATTTGAGGTAAGTAAAAGAAATTTCAAATGTAGGGCTGTGTGTGTCAACATTCCAAACAGCGATGATCTTTGACTAATACTTAAATCATATTTTATATCCTCAAACAACTATATGTGTAAAAGAAGGCACTGCAGCTCCGTGGCCAGTTTACATGATCCAGAGCTCCCTTGTATGTTTGATTAAAGTAGGATGCCTTTCAGAGGTAGACAAACGGCACGTACTTCTTGGTACTCTCTGTTTTCTGCCTAGTCTCTGCCTTGGAGGGTGACTAGGGCACATAAAGAAAATCAGCGTGTTACTACCAGCTAGGACTGGGTATTGTGTCTTCAGGACATTCCGTGGGCTATAACATGAGCTTGCTGGTAAAAGAGGATTATATTCATCAGCATACCTCTGATTCGTAGGTATGAACTGCACTTAAATGAGTCCCAGATCTTTCACAACAATACTTTCCCCACAAGTAACATCTGCTAGAATGTCCCTTTCTCCAAGATGCCGCTCCACCCCCAAATATTCTTATCATTCTCTCCTGACAAGGTAGTATATGTAATGCTAGTGCACAATGAAACACTTAAGCAGCACAAGACAATCAGCTTTTCATTTGCAGGCTTCTTAAATGTATCTGCAAATCCGTGATGCATGTGTTGAAATCAGACTAATCAGATCTCATGACATACAGATGTGGTTGCTTAATTTAACCGGAAATTTACTTTACTTGAAATGCAAATGCCCTTATTTTCAGGGATTAAATTAAAAGTAAAAGTAATATAAGTACTGACAAAATTTTGTGATATCACTGGTAGTACAGTCTGACTCAAAAGCATGCTAAGCCACCTGAATGCTATGTACAAAGACTAATGGCATGGTTTCATGTACATCTCATTTCAGGGCCTGCCAATGCAGCACTTCTTCACCCATCATGAGGAACCAAGAAGCCGAAATTTAGTATCGGAGTATGATGATAAATACAATAGACATGGTTACAACCCTGTGCTGCCTCCCCTCCGCAGCTGGAATGGACGCAAGTTTGCCTGGATTCCTCAGAAGTCAGATTTCCCCATTCTTGGTAGTTCTTGGCATTATTAATTCAATCAGATGGAAGGAACATGGTGCAGTGGTCAATATATACTTAGATACTATCAATACTTAGAACCAGGAATGTCCTTCTGTTTTAATTCTGAAAATGGATCTTGTGGTGACTTTCGGCTACTTTCTTACCCAGTCAGTAGCTTATTTTTCTGATTGATAAAGTGGAAATGTTATCCATAGAACAATACTTAATCACCACAGGAAGCAGTGAAGGATAGTGTCAATGAACAGATTTCTCTCCTCTGTGCAATAATGCAAGACACCCGCTGAAAACAAGGAGAGCTGTGAGATACAACTAGGAGGAGAATTCACAGAGTATTGTTATGTTTCTGAATTTAAGTGACATGTACAGCTCTGCTAACTTTTTAAATATCTACCAGAGAGACTATGAAGAATCAGGACTCCTTACATTTATACCATTACTGCTGTCCTATTGATATCAAACAGTGATTTTCCCTTCCAGCCAGAGGGCAGACACACATGCCCTGGAAACAAAAAGATCTGTTTTGTCCTTACTCTGCTGTCAAAATAGTACAAATATTCCCTACGACAACTGTGGAGTAAAAACACCAGGACAAAAAATTTAATTCTATCGTTTCTAACATTTAATAATTTCTTGTCTCAGAACCACCCACCAACTATGGCCTTCTTGATCACGTGATGAAAAAATGGCACAAGAAAGAAGCTGGAGTGATGAACAGTGTCTACACCATTTCCTATGAAAGCCCACCGATTTCTGCTTTTGCTACTTGTCAACTGAGACAAGCAGCTAAAACTCATGACCGCCCTTCCAACCAGGGACATGTTCCCCAAAACGTTAGTAGAATCCTGGACTATGAAGGGGGTCAGAAATATCTGCAAGCCATCGGCCAACTGGTGAGAGACAGAAAAGCAAGGGATGCCTCTGTGTAAACTGCTTAGGGTGATCTTAAGTACTACTTAATATAGCTCGTTGCTCATGTACATAAGAGTGATCTGTTCCATGCGGAAGGAATGAGAATTAGGTTATATAGGCGGAGGGCTGTCTACTAGTTAGAACAAGTTGCTGGGTTACATTCTGACCTGCAGATGGCTGGGAACATTTCAGAAGATATTAAATCACTGAAAACAAAATTTTCATCTGTTGGTTTCTAGTCAATGAACAGTTGCAGTAAGAAAAAAAAAAACAGAATGGGATTGAACCTGAAAAGATGTAAATCTCTTAATTGCTTTGTCCTTAGTTGTTTTTTCATTTTTACACAGCTTGCTACACATTTCTTTAAAGAAAGAGGAGAAAAGAAACTTGTATTATTCCATAATATGTCTGAAACATCCAAGAATAAAGTAAACATATGAAATGGCTGCATACCTAAGGACAAGGTGAACCAAGGTTTCTCCCAATGCAGTAAGCAAGCAGACCTTGATTGCCCTTGGCTTTACATACTGAATGGCACTTACTGGTAGATAAGCTGTAAAGTGAAGTACATTAGCTGACCTTACATTACCAAACAGTAAACCTAGAAGAAATAGCTGTAGGTGGTCTTTATACTGCAGGATAGGCCACCCTGATACTTTACTCAGTTGAGAAAGTATGTGAACGATCTACATAAAAAGTGCTGACAGAAGTCCAAATTCTTATTGCACTGATGTGCAACTTCTGCATTTAAATCACGTTTGGTCCAGAGGCGGTATCTGCAACGTTCAGCTGCTATTGGTCTGAGGCTCAACAATAAACTTGCAGCAAGTTAAAGGCTTAGATTAAATATATCTGGAATTAGTTCAATGCATATTTACTCTTCATCAATTTTGCTCAAGATTAGCAATAATATGATTATTTTTAGGAACAAGATAAAGCATATACCTTAGTCTTGGCATGGACAAGCCTCTGGCCATAGTCTGTACAGAGTTTTACCTCTGCAACATTTTAGTCACTGTGATTTAGGTTTGCTTTTTCAAGGTGTGATTTTCAACTGAAGGACATTGACGATTCAGACATGTGAGTAGACCAACAGTGGCACCTATTGACAAAGTGGTTCTTCACTAATCTGTGAGACATCCAAAACATCTGCGGGAAAGGTATGCAGACCCTCAGCTGGTTGCATGAATCAGAAAGCAGCATTGCTAATGAAATCTTTTAGAGATGCAAGAGCCCTGATAATTAGATAAGCATTATATGGGGTTTTTTTGGCTTCAAAGTCCCAGGGAGATCAAAAGCAATTAGAAAAAATTGAAAGCAAAATAAGTCAAAGTAGTCACTGAAACACAGCCAGCTATTAGTGCTGTGTTATAAAAAACACATTCTCTTGAAAAAACATATTTAAAATAATCCATAAAGGCATGCCTTACAACAGAATGAAAATTGGCGGATACAGAAATTCTTGTATCTACAAGGAAGTCCATCCAGATTAATTTTATTGCCAATACGACTATAAAATGTGTATTTTTCTGTTTGTTACCCATGTGCTAGTATCTTTAATGAAAATACCAATCAGGCATGCATCTTAATAGCACAACAAAGCCCATATAATCTTTAGAATACAGCTTAGACAATTATACAAAGATAGTCTTCATTTCACGCAACTCTACCAGTTTGCTTAAAAATCTGGTCATCAATCATTCATAATTATTAAATATTTATAGTAAATGAAACATTTATGACTGTGCTTCTAAAACCAAAGCTCACATATGGAAAGAAATGACCGGCTTGATGTACAGGGAATTACTGAGATGCACAAGTACCACCTATGAAATTTGTATGAAAACATTAATTCCAAATCTGTAAGCTGACTGGGCAGGGCTCCCCAAGCACAGGTATAATCTGTTCAACTACTGAGCCATTTACAAGTAAAATATACGACTACAACACCCAAAGGAACCAAACAAAGCATGCTAGCTAACTGGATGAAATGCATTTTGATAGAGAGCTTCTTAAATAGAAAAATGCACAACTCTACAGGACATGTCAGTTGTGATTAATAATACCCGGTAGCAAAATATCTGCTTTAAACTGTTTAACTGTTTAGCTTTTTTCACTTCAGCAATACTAAATATGCATCACAGATATCTAGCTAGCTTTTTGGTGACTCAAGCCTCAAGCTGAACTCATGACAGAAAGAGTCAAGGCTTCTCCATCTCTTGATCTGAGTTCAGTGAAGGTGGAATCAAACACCAACCAGCCAGTAACAAAAATTGAATGAACGTATCTTTATCTCAAACACATTGCTCAAATATTCTACAAGACGAAATTTCAGACAGAATAGCACTGATAATCAAGCTTTTTTCCCCTTTTTTTTCCTACAAAACGTAGTTGACCTAGATTATTCCAGACAGAACCCCCCAAAACCGTAAGGTCGAGCCATTGCTGAAAGCAATGCTGCAAACACATGGCTACACCAGGAATACCTCATTTATATTTTCTTGCTGACCATTTTGATTAGGTCATAATCCTAGGTTCTGATCCTGTACATCTGTTTTATTGCCAGTAGGTAGAGGTAAGCATATACACAATTTTTTCCAAGTACTATACTGCATTCGGCAGAAGTGCATTGAAGTAGGAATGGCAGACAAAAATGAAGGATACCTACACCCATAGTTTATAGACACTAATTCTTGCTGAGACAAACAATGCTGTTTAATCAGTTACAATATTACTGTGCTAGAGATTCCTTTAATAATAAATACCTTTGTTGTGTCTAACACAAATTCGTTTCCCAACTCCCTCGAATCTTCAGAAATTACAAGGACTTTTATTCAAGATAAAGCCACTAAAACAGAGGTCATTTTGCCTGTGCTTCAAGAACAGGTAAAAACTGAAACAATTAAGATGTTCACAGCTTCCATGGAAAAGAGATGAGAAAATCTGAAATTTCATCATTAAAAAATTTGCAATAACTCAGAAACCCATTTACTAGTAAATAGAAAATGCAGCCAACTAATGAAAACGTACAACAGAAATGCTGGGTTACACTATGAAGATGTACACTTTTCAGGAAGAGGGGATATTAATGATGAAAATAGCATAACCTTATAAAGAAAAGAGATCAACTTGAAATATAGACCTGGCGATAAAAACTCTTGAACTTGGAGACCTCTGAAATATGGATCCAGTTCAGAACTTAAGTACATTTCTATCAGACAAGTAAATAGGTAATGTTTATTCTGGTACACTGTGATGTTGTAAGGCATAATTCATTAATGCACAACAACCACTTTGGGACTCCTGGGAATCATTACAATATGCAAAAGACTACATTTTGCCAATGTGTCAGATTTATCAAAGCTTTTTTTGAGAAAGCTCAGGCCTTGTGGTCACTTGTGACTGGAAAGCAAGAGTGCACCAGTCTCCAATTTTTCATGGAGCATAGATGTTTTGATACAACTCTCTGTTATGAAAACATTCTAGACAGTCTTGATTGCATGAAATCAGCCTCATATTTGAACTTCTGTGACATAAAAGAGACAAAGTGGTAGTTAGAATTGATGCACATCTCTCAAAGCAAGCGTATTTCCTGCCTTGAAGGAGACTGATGTCAGCCTAGATGAGCTGCATAAACAAGAAGATAGATTCTTTGGACTAAGAATCTCAGTCAGGGTTGGGACTCAGACAAGGAACGCTGATTCTGGCTGGCAAGTTCTGCAATAATTGGGGACTGTGGATGCCAGCTGTAAAGTGAGGGTGGTCACAGAGACTAAATGGCAGGATTTCAGGGAGAAGAGAAACAGGCTGTCGATAAGAGGTTGTTCACATGGTCAGGAGGCCTCTTTCAGAAAGTTATAAATATTCCTTGGAAGGTGCTTAAAAAGAACTATCCAAGTCAGTTAACTGGTAAAACAGCTTCAGTGGTCTGAATTTGAGCACTACCTAACAGGGACACAATGGCTGCCAAGTCCTGTTCTCCAAATCTGCAAATTCCATTSCACTGATTTCTTTGAACAGTACCTTTAAGCACGCATAGCTCCTGGGACTGGGATTCAGACTCACCCTGCTCCCATAAGAATATAAAAAAGCTTTCTTTGATGGCAGTTACAAAGCTTGTTGTATATTTAAACACATCTTTTTCATATTGGTGATGAAAACGTCAAATTGCCATTAGTAACTAGCCTTTTCCTTTTCAAAATTTTTGTACTGTCTGTTGAACTGAGCTGAACTGATCAGCTCTTAAAAGGCACCATCTTAAAACTATGCCATTGATACTCTTTTTTTCCCTGTAAGTCTAAGCAGTCTAAACAGATTTCATTTGCAATACACCTATGATGATAATCTTACTGCCATATGGGGTTGTAACACTTCAGGCAAAAAATTAATTTACTAGCTTTTAAAAAGAATTTATATATGGTCCTGCTTTTCTAGACAGCGCAGCTTTCCTCATAGAAATACTATTAAACATCAGCAGGAACTACAGCTCCCATGAAGATTTTCATCGAACAAAGCAAATACCTGAAACAAAGTGCTGTATCACACAGCTCTTACCAGTGGCATAGGGGACCACGTAGGGGCACAGTCCCACTGCTTTCAATAAGACTAAGTTAACCATTAAGCAGGGTTAGGCCCTGCTTACTCACCCGAACAAAGAGTGCATAAACTTCCCCAGACATGACACATTCTTTGCAGAAACATCTTTCTTATCTATACTCCACATTCACATTTCAAAGGAGCCACTTGTCTTCAAGACTAGCTATAAGCAACAAAAGTGCAGCAGCATGTCATGAACCTGATTTGTGCTATGAGCTGTCTCTAATGAAGACATGCCCTTGGTTCTTTTTTTTTGTCTTGTTTTCTTATGATTTAAAATCTAAACAAGTTCAAAAGGCTGTTTGTGGGAATTACTTCACAAAGGAGTAAGTTTGGGATATAGAAGAACTGCTGTAGAATAGAATTATATTTTTCTATATGTAACTGTGAGGTAGCTCTTAAGCTAGTTGATGTAGAGAAGAACTCCGTCCTGACAGCGTATAAAGGAAGTAATTTTGTAGTTGCAGTGATGGGGGCATTCGCTCTGGGTATGGAAGGACCCGAGTTCTATTCAACAATGACCCATAAGGAAATTGTTATATAAATAATATACGAGTTGTTTTGGGGCAATAACGTTTGCTAAGAAGGAAAAAATCTCTAGGCACAGTCATTTTATAGGGAGTTGCTCTTTGTTGTCACGTACTTTTGTTCTTCAGTTGCAACAACCCCTAAGGACGCCAGCCTCATTGTGCAGAACTCAGTTGTAAACAGACAATACAAAGACAGCCCCTGGCCCAGAGAGCTCCCAAACCTAGGATTGTTTAAATACTCTGTCAGGATTTTGAAAAATACATTGAACAAGCTAGTCCATTTTTTTAAAATAAGAACTCAGGATTGGCTGCATAGATATGTACTTACCTGCTTCAGTGCTGTAAATATGTAATTTAGGCTGCTGCCTCATGACATATTTTGTGTCTAATTTAAGGAACTATATATTTGAACAAGAGGGTCTGGACACCTGTCAGGTAAATATTACAAGCTGTAAATTTTCACAGCAGATTTAACACTAAATTTAGTTAGCACTATATATAAAGAGAACATTAACCTGATGGTAGTCCTTGTCCTTGACAGTGGTTGGCCTGAGAGGTAGTTGAGGATCCCTAGAGGAATGCCACTGAAGTCTCCCTTAAGTTCCAAACAACTACATTCTGCCGTGGCAACCCTAACATCCTTTATATCAGCACTTTAACAGCTTCAGCTGGCCTGGAAGCTTATAGCCTTCTCCTCCCTAGTTCACCTCAAGGTAGGGAACACTCATACCAGACAGAAAAGTGCTTATGGAGAAGAGGCTTAGAGGCTAGGCATTGCCTAAGCTTCTTGTGTGTCTCAACCTAGCAGCCAATAAAGAGAAAATCTTGGATTTTTAAAATTAAAAATAAAGCAATTTTTAATTCCTACAGTGATACAGAAGCTATGGCTTTGCACATGCTGGTTGCTGATAACTGCCCACAGAGTCAGCTTTCTAATTTAAACTCTTCACTTTGAGATATCTAGAGGAATGCTAGAAAAATCCACTGGTTTGTACAGGCAAGCCTGCATTTTTCTTCTGTTCCCTCAAATGCTTGAGCTTTGAAAAGACCTTTAGTTATGTCAATGCTCTCACTGGATAGCCCACTCTCCCTCAATATTCCTGACATTTTGTGCCATCAGTAATTTTACTTTTAAATATATACTTAGCACAATCCAAGTATTTGCTGTTGTAAAACAGGTGTGGACATTCTTCACGATGTATATCACTACATACTGCATGGACACTTTTCATTACTGCTGTTACTTATAAATATTGAAAGCAAACCACTTAATCTAGCCTCTCAAGTGTTTTAGGCTTGAATACAGCAGTCCCACTGGTAAACACAATTCAGTAAAATCTCAACCAGGTTAGAGCAGACGAAGGCTTAGTCTACATTGAAAATAAGTGCTTACACTGTAGACGTGTAGGGAAGCAGCAGGTGGCAGATTTGCTCTGTTTTTGTACTCCCTGAAGACTGCACCATGGTGCCTTGGGTTCTCTGGCATCTAACAATCGCTTATGAGGAGCTGCCTCCTGGCCTCTGATCGGTGATAGCCCGACCATCTGTGGACACTGAGGTTCACTGCACGGTGTGCAAAAGTCTGAGTGCTAACCAAAGGACTGCCGGCAGTTGAGATCGGGTATACTCCCTCGTGGCCTAGAACCCCTCTTCGATTTAAAGGAAATGAGTACCCTCTCTTTCTTATGGGGAAGGAATTTCTACATGTTCCTTAAAACAGTGCCGTATCTCTGTTCAGAGGATGCAGCTTTTCCAAATGTTYTGAAATCCCTGGAGATGAAGGTGCCGTTGTTACTATTCTTTATTTCTACCACAGCAGAAACGAGGTCAAAGCAGAGTCGAAGGTAAACTGTGCTTGATTTTATGCAATCAACACAAAAAGCAGACCTTGGCACAGGTAGTTTTTAAATGGTACACGGCTGATAGACAAGGTAGCAAGAGGTCTCGCTCTCCTTCATGAATAGTATTTTTTTCTGCAAATAGTCAATGCACTTACTACAGGGTACGTGGAAGACAGAAAACATTGATGTAAGCCAGCCCAAAATGACCTGCAGTGTTTTAACATGAATAATTTGCACTGTCACACAAATTCGTGTGATTTACGCACTGGCCTCTTTCACCTTTCACACTCCATGATGTAATTTTTGAAGACATCGCTATATCCAAGAAATGTTGCTCCCACAGTTTTCAGGTGGAAACCCGCCCTTTTTTCGTGATTAAATTACAAGGAGGCAAGCTGATTTGCCTGCAGCTAGTCAGCAGGAGAGCTGGAGAAACAACACAGGCATTTTGATCCTTATTTCCATATTTTAAACACTTGACTAAATGTTCTCCCTACAAAATGTTAGTGTAGACCAAACTGTTCTGCTTGATTGTTCAGACAGCATTGTCAGCCTGTGTTTACATGATCCGTGTTAGGCAGGGTTGTTGGTCTGTACCTGTTTCCCCGATTAATGAGTTTTTTCTCTAGCTGGTCATTTCACAGAAACAGCTTCTTATTCTCTATTTACAGGGACTATTTGCAAAGCCATCTCAGTCAGCAGCATTGAAATCTCACAATCAGCAAACTGCTACAGGGAAAAATATGTTCCAATTAATATTAAATGAGAAATGTGCCTTTTTTTTTTTTTTTTTTTTCCCCTCAGAGCTGTTAATGAGGAAAATCAAAATAGCATCTTGCAGTGAACTGGTGGCAGATCTAAGGTGTTAAAAGTTTAAATCTGAACACAAACAAAGCACTCTGAAGCTCCCAAATACCAACCCCATTAATGGGAAAATGTCAAAAATGCCTGTGAGGTTTCAAGAATGCCTTTTAAAAAACTGAACACTGGCACCAAAACCCTGAAATAATGGACCAGCTTGTTACCAAGCTGGAATAAAGTTCATGTTTTTTTAAGGTGAATGTAGCTTTGGCTTATGGTGCTAGTTTGACAATCTTGGAGATCACAGTCATCTGCTTCTGCCTCAAGCTAAGACAGCAGGTGCACAGGCAGGGTGAATTTATTCAGTGCACTCTAATTTTATTCAGATTTGTTAGAATAAAAAAGTGTATTTAGCTTCAGACAGTGAGAAATAGCAGCTTTTAAATCATGTCTTTTACAGAGATTACTGCTGTGGAATCAAAATGGTAGAATTTGGGAGCTTCATAGTTAAAATAACATTTTTATTTCCTTAAAACATATTGAGTCATAGCAAAATTCCGGATGTTTTTAAGGCCTATTTTAAGGAGACCCACTATTGCTAATTATTGTCTTCCCTTTAGAATTCTGCAACAGTAATGTGCTGGTTTTGGCCGGGGTAGCGTTAATTTTCTTCACAGTAGCTAGTATGTGGCTATGTTTTGGATTTGTGCTGAAAACAGTGTTGATAACACAGGGCTGCTTTAGTTACTGCTGAGCAGTGCTTACACAGAGTCAAGGCCTTTTCTGCTCCTCACCCCACCCCACCAGTGAGGAGGCTGGGGGTGCACAGAAGCTGGGAGGGGACACGGCTGGGACAGCTGACCCCAACTGACCAAAGGGATATTCCATACCATATGATGTCATGCTCAGCATATAGAGCTGGGGGAAGAAGGAGGAAGGGGGGGACGTTCGGAGCGATGGCGTTTGTCTTCGCAAGTCACCGTTACGCGTGATGGAGCCCTGCTTTCCTGGAGATGGCTGAACACCTGCCTGSCGATGGGAAGTGGTGAATGAATTCCTTGTTTTGCTTTGCTTGCGTGCGTGGCTTTTGCTTTACCTATTAAACTGTCTTTATCTCAACCCACGAGTTTTCTCACTTTTACTCTTCCGATTCTCTCCCCCATCCCACCGGGGGGGAGTGAGCAAGCAGCTGTGTGGGGCTTAGTTGCTGGCTGGGGTTGAACCACGACAAGTAATTATTTCTTTATTTTCACATACCTGATGGAATTCCTATGTCAGGAGTACAACAGATTGCCTATATAAAATAAATATTGACATGCAGATTTACTGTAATACCAGCCACTGTATGACTAAGTTGAAATATCTAAGCAAATATTTGCTGTGAAACTGGCATTTATCATCGTAGGTCCTTAAACTCTGCTGGAAATGGCATCATAATATATATAACACAGCAGGGACCCAGACTGTATTTCCAGGGGGAAATTAGGAATTCTACAGCATGAGATGCATTACATACAACATGGTCCAAAATAAATTGAAAACAGTGGAAAGATTTCCAACTGTCTGTAAAAGACTTATGGTCAGGCTGTTAATACTTAATTCTTAGAACTACAACTCTTGGGATTACAAATAATTCTATTTCTGGACTGTGATGATTCACAAGAAATCCCCCTTTTCTTGTATCCACTTGTCCACCTGCACTTCAAAGTTTTGGGGGACATTCTTCCCCCTCCTCCCCTTTTTCTTTATAGATTAAATCACACACTAGCCAGTCTCAACCTTGAAACCAAGAACTGTCATTATTAGATTATGGTGGCAGATAGCTGCATAGCACCACCAAATGTTTTTCCTTCGGTTTCAGAGGAAGAGTCCCATTGTGAAAGCTGGATACACCCTGCTCCCTCTTCTCCTCCCAGAATGTTGGGACTTTCCATAAATGATCACAAGATGTTTTAGCAAAAGATACCGAGTGCAATTCATCTGTGTTTAATTACCCAAGAAAGCATGTGCTGGCAACCATGTAGACATGGGTGGGTCTACAAACAAGTCACTGATGAGAGTTCAGTATTAGGAACACAGCAACTTTTAGGTAGCAAACCTGTGTACTTGTGGCAGTCTAGCTATAGCGCATGGAGCTCAACTGTTTTGGTGGGGTTTGCAGCTTGTGCCACATGCTGTGCAGCTGTGATTAGACAATTTCTTTTCACCCAAGCTAGTTAACACTGCAGTCACAGTAGTGGTATGTCTTTGATCACTGCAAATAGTAATAGCACTCATCCTCCCAGCTTGTGTACAGCAGTATAGCATTACCGACTTCAGCACCAGCATTTCTCCTCTCCAAAAACTTTTAGGTGACATCCTGGCCACACTGAAGTGAGAGGTAAAAGTCTTATTTATCCAAATCTGTTAGACATGCAAAAAGATCCCCAATTTGTCATTTCTTCCCCTTTCACAGATAGGGAAAGGCAACAACTATCCATTCACTTGCACCAAAGCTTTTGCCAACTCATTTTGCCATGAGTTTGATTTCAGAGACAATTGCCTTCAGGCCTTACAGCAAAGTGCAAAATACACGTTTGAAGAAGCTATTTAAACACCTGGCCTCTCCACGGTACAACATGCCACCCAGGAAACAAATTCCAAGAACACGTGCCTTTAAAAAAAAACCTTTAAAAAAGACAGCTGTTGATGCTACACATCTAACCTCAGACATTTGGTCGGTCAGCCTAAACGTATGACAGGCTGTGGCCACCTACATATGGAAGCCATATTCCATCATCAGCTAAATATATTCATATCGCAATAGAGGCAGAATACAAAAAAACCTGCAAGTCTCCACTTACTAAACTAAGGGATCAATTCCCTAATTCAGCTGGGAAAAGTAATCAAAGCAGACTGGAATAGTCACATTCCAGCTAGCAGAGAAACAGGATTGTGTTGTGTGTGTATCCCAAAATAAACATCATGTGAATGCTCTACTTGGCCAAGAAAATGGAGGTAATTAGGAAAGGGAATCATTGTCTTTTGTATACTGATCTATTGATTGACGTTTTTTACCCTAGCATAAAAATGTGCTAAGAAGTGGAAATTACAGGTGTTCGGGGGCTTTTGGAGACAATTTTTACTCCTTTGCTGTTCAAAAAACTCATACAAACCTAGGGGGTTCTATCTAAACTTCAGGGGCTTTTATATTTGTATCCACACTTACAGCCAACATTTAAGTAGTTCCTCAGTTAGGGTGGAGGGAGGGAGTAAAAGAAAGAGAGAGAGATCTGAATTTGCCACACATCTAATTTCACCTACCGGGGCAAATATGTTTGCCTGAGCAAAGGCAGACAAGGCTAATGAAGTAGCTGCTTCACTGAATGAAGTGCAGAGAAATTGTTAAAATTCCTAAATCTAGAGCACATATTTATTACAAACTTGTTTAAAACAAAACTTATTTGTCTCAATATCTCAGAGCTGTAACAAGTCCAAATCAGGGACACTTAAAAAAATGGGTTTTTTTGGGGGGGTGTTTTGCTTTTGTGGGTTTGTTGGGTATTGGTTGGGGTTTTTTTTCCCTCCAATTCATCATCCTAATCAGATTCATATGCATGCTGAGCTCTTTACTGTATCACCTTGGGTATAACACAGCATAAAGAAGTGCTCCAAAACACTGCTAAAAGGCAGCAGAGACCAATATTTCTGTATTTAGGGGGCAGAATGTGCTTGAACTGAAATTTAACAGGAATACTAAGGCTTCCGAGTACTCTTACTTCTATGTGAAAGAGAATACACAAGCTCTCGTTAAGACAAGCAGTCAGAACATTGCTTATGAATACAGTAATCACAAAGTGCTGGTATTATAATTAATAAAAGCAAGAAAACTAATTAGAGATTTACCTGGGTTATCATAACTAAGAACTTTATCCACAAAGTCTAGAAAAAATAAAGTAATAAATATATTTATTTATTAGATAATTGAATAAAAACTTATTTCACCATGAAAATACCTTGCTGCCCACTGGTGTGATAAAAATCCTGCTGTAAACCTGAGCCATTTAATGCCTGCTCTTTTTTATTTTGCTGATTGTGTTACTCCATGAATAAGTTTAAAAGGAAGGTGTTTGGGGCAGGGACAACTTATCTCCATGTTATAACATACCCTTGGATGCTGACAATAATTCAGCAGGTGGGTTACTGCTATTTTGTATTTTGCAGATATGCTTCTTTTACTGGCAACTTCCATGCTTTCTTAGCCCATAAACTGCCTATTTCTCCTCCCACTTCTGCTTTTGTCATAATTGTTTATTTGAATCTTGTTCTCCTTTTAACTTGGGTACTGTACAGACATAGGAGATCCTGACCTTTGTCTGGAATGGGGAGGCAGTTCTGGAGAGACAGAACACCCGTAACCTCCTAAAGTGAACAATGTCAGAGGGGTAGGACAGCCTCAAGTTGATGATCCCTTTTGAGTGAATCTCTAGCAAACACATTTCGTTGAGTCACCAAAGGGAAAAAAAAAAAACCTAAGAATTTTTGCTGATAATTTTTTCTCCTCTCATTTTAGAGAAACATAACGTTTGGCTGGATACACTCAGCCAAATGTTTTATGAATTGGGAATCTCCCAAGCTTTTTTAAAGAGCTCTTGATATTCTTTTCCAGTAAGTCAGCATTACTGCAGTAAACACTGAGCCTTTCATAACCTTGCTATGTGTGATCCCTTCTGAAAGTCACTCTGCAATCAAATGTACTGGGATTTCATAATAGTAATTTGCCACACTGTCAGAAATAGGCTTATCATGCTGCTGTCATTGGTATCATGTGAACATCACTCAGTATGCTGTGCCCTTCAAATGAAAGCCAGTGCTCTGAGCCAGTAATAGAGAGAGAAAGAGAAAAAAAAAGGAAGGGTAAGAGAACATTAACTCTTTAAAGTCAAGTACAGCCTCTGTCTGAAGGAGGAAGCTGCAGAGCTACTGTATATGGTGTGGGCACCTGTTTAAACATCAGTAATATTGACTGGGTAATAAAGTCCACCAGTTTTTTCCCAATCCACCTGAAATCTCTGATAAATCTGTTCCTGTTGTCTCTCATTCTGTGGAGTGTAGCATCTACTAATTTCCAATGCCACTAGAAGGACATCATTCCCAATGCCCACAGGCCGTTAGCAGATCTTGACTAGTTGTTCAGGTTTTAAGAATATATTTCCATTCTTTTCCTTTCCTGCTTTTTTGCAAATGTTTTTGTGAGTAGTTTCCTAAGCTTTTCCTGTAAAAAGCCTTAGAGGTTTGGAATTCGCAAACAGAGCTTTATTTAAAGAAGCAATAGGTAACATCCTTTAAAAAGGGTTCTCACCTGCACTCACACAGCTGAAACAGTGCTTTTCTCAAAACTCTTTCTCCTATAAAGACACACACTCAGTAAACTCTTTAGTCATTTCCACGCTTGTGTCAACAAATCAGGGAAAAAAGAACCATCACGTAGCTTAGATTGACCAAACCAACTTGAATGATAGAAACTTGAGTGGATTTTTGCAGTGACAAGTGTCATTGACTGATGTGATTGCTCTTAAAGATTATCCAGAAGCCTATTTTTATTGAGTAAATAGAGAAAAAAATATTAGTCTGGTCAGTTCCATAAATTCTAACAACAAGCATAAACTGCAGGCTTAATACTGCAGGATTGTTTGGGCTATGGATTAGCTGCATTGTGCCTGAAGAGGATATATCTTAGTGGATAAAGCTTTAACCTTCATAACTGTTCAGGATATTTCTGAACAGCATGGGAAGGAAAAGGAAGAGGAAAAAGAACTCACTAAACTGACAAAATCCAAAGTCATAATATTGGTAATGGCTATAATGTCTCAGATTACATTTTTAAACTTTTTTCTCCACAGATACTCATTATTATACAAGAGATCCAGTCTTCAGGTAAAGAGGTAATGCTACTAATACTGAAGTTATCTGGATACCTCCAATACCTCTGCATTTTCCACACAGCAGGTGCTCAGCACTTTAAGGCCAAGTTCCTTGGGATTTCTAAAGTTGCACACTCAGAATCAGTAGTTACTTTAGAAAGTGTTTGCTTAAGTCATTTGGTTGTTTTAAGAATTCATTTTATAAATTGTCTGAGACACCCACAGTGATATTTAGGTGCTTTGGGGGAACTTCCCTGTGAATAAATCAGCGATGTAAAATAATCAAACTAATGTATTTCTAATGTCATAGTTTTGACACTCAGTGTGGATGTCTCTTCCAGTAACGCTTTTTGTTTAATTTAGACCGCTCCGGTTTTTTATCTGGAAGTCTAATTTTCTAAGTGACTCTGAAAAAGAGACAATAACAGTCTTATGAGCTAATGATTGCATCTCCTGTAGTAGCTTCATATCACATTGAGGTGTGTGTGTTCTTTATGACCTTATTTATCTACAGACTCAAGAAATTGCCACAATTTGGTCCATGGAAGTTTCAGGCTGTACTATTCTCCATTCTTCTGTAAAGAATGCACGTATGGTTTGAGGTTCTGAGATGGCACAAGGAAGGAAACCTCACAAAACTATGTATGAAGTCACTTCGCATAGTGGAACTGCACTTCAGACATTGCATCTCCCCTGCTGTGGAAATGAACAGTAATCACAGTAATTTTGTGTGGGTTTTGTGCCTGCAAAGCACACAGTGTGTCAAATTTGCTTAAAAGTATTAGGTAAGATTTGAATTCTGTAGCATATATTAGGCAATCTGTTCAAATATAATTAATCATTGGTTTCTATTTCTGTTGGCTGTTAAATATAAGCAATTATATTTTACCATAAACATAACTCCTGAATGACTCAAGTGTTTTATTAGTAAAATTAAGTATTTTTATAATTATTTTTGAAACTGTTGGAGGGCATAGGGGGTAGAGAAATAACATCGAGAATGATACCTGGTCATATTCCATGGACAATCAGCCTGAAATGTAATGCCAGGGCCTTCTACAGAAATTATTCATAACGAGCTCCCCATGAAGGTGTACCATTACTTCCTTCTTCTCTCTCACGGACCCAGGAAATCTGTTTTGTTGATAGTAGTCTACTTTGGTTGTTATAGAAATGCCTTCAACTGTGTTGTCCAGTTCCTTCTGATCCCAGGGTTAAATTAATTCAAAAGACTGCCTGCCAGGATAGAGGTCTGAGCTTGTGTCAACATGTCTTTAGAAATGCATTAACAAGTTGCTCCACATGTATAATTAATAGGGATGAAGGAACCCTAGACTGGCAGAAAGTCTGTAGTCCAACCCAGTACATCTCTTATGCTTCCTGGTACTTTCTTTCCTTTATGGTGTTATTTCTAGAACATTGATATAGTTCACCATATATTACTCTTGGAAATGTAAATCTTATAAAAGCAGTAACATCGTAGTAAAACTATTTTGCCTCTCCATGCATCTTTTATACAGTGAGCTCAAAGTGTTTTAACAGAGCTTGATTAAAAATTAAGCCTCTGTACAGCTGCATCAGGCAGGTAAGTAGTATCGTATCCATTTTATAGATGGTTAAACACACAATAGAAAGGTTAACTGCCTTGTCCATGGCTGCTCACTAAGTTAGCTGCACTGTTGGGAGTGAGAACCCAGACCTGAATAAATAATCAATTTCTTGATTTGGTAGCTAATGCACAAATCAGAGAAATGGTGTTTTCAGTTTCATTAAAAATAATTTTCTTCTAATGGCTCTTTTAACCAAATGAGATACAACTAAAAATTTAATTTTTGTCAACCAAAAAATTCAGTTTCATCTCAAAGGAAATCATATTGAACTCTTTTGCTAAACTTTATATAAAGCTTAGGTCAAAGTCAAAGAGAAATCTGACATTTTGAAACCACAAGTTGTTTTCTGAGATGACTCAGTTGGAAATAATTTGTTTCACCAGTGAGTTTTGACAGGTGAACTGGCTGGTACCTGGAACCACTTTGAATGATAGTGCTAGCCTAAGTCAGCAGTGACAAGTTCTTCTTCAAAGCGACGGTATTCATTAAATAGATTTGACATATTTAATATTCAATCCCATACTGAATACAGAAGTTTGTTCTTTCTCAAAAACAGCACTACAAGCAGCAGGCTCAGAAGATAGGACTTCTGCCTTCAGAGCTACTTTTCCAACATCTACAAAAACAGATTCCAAAATGCCCTGCTTTGCAGCTGTAAAGTATACAGCAATGCACTGAACAGCACATTCCTACCTGTGTCTTGCATGTAGGGAAACAAAGGCATGTACATAGGTTTAAGCCTGAGCTCTTGTTCCTTCCTGATTTTGGGACTTCAGAAAGCATGTTCCAGGTAAGGCAAACTCAGCTGCACAGTGCATGCTGTGCTGACAATTCAGAAAGAGAGATTTCTCCCTCCATGGCTCCAACAGAGCCAGCTATGGACCACACAAAAGCATCCCTCTGTTGAGTTTATGCTGTGGTTTTGGTGAAAAGACGAAGGTAGAGAAAACAAGTGCAGCACTGTGGAAAGTGGGATTTGACTGAGTGATTAAGTCTACCGTCCAGCTGGCAGACACAACGGCTGTTACTATTGCAGTCCTGATAGCATTTCATTTATTTTAAAACCCTATCTTAAAGCTTTAATATCGCATCCATTTTAAATCACTTCATCTGAAGGTGGCAGCAGGGGGGATCATCCAGTAAACAACATGGAAAAAAAGACACACAAGTCTTACATGTCACTTTATGAGACAAAGCTTCTTACACTTTTCCATTTAAGATTGGATGTCCCTAATTTTATAGCACTGCAATAGAAGACAGACCAAAATCGTGGAGACTTGACAAAGGTTCATTTTTGCTAACAGTAGGCAGGTGGAGAGCAGTTTTATAACCCAAAAATTATTTCCATTAATGAAGTGAGTGCCCCCACTGACACTTTCCCTTTCTGAGCCATCCTGTTAAATAGAAAAATGGACAGCTGCCATAAAAGTTTAAGAATAAAGTCTCAGGAATCTATGGTGATATAGGTATGAAACAGGCAAGGAGAGAAGTTCATCAGGAACTGCAAAGGAAGGCTTGGAGAGGTAGAATAAGCACTGGGTTTCCCCTGTTGCCTGTAGATGTGGGCCAGGGTCTTCACCTTGCTGCAAAAGGGGTATGGGATGGAGGCTTGCAGGAATAGTGTATCTTGCTAACAGTGAAATCTCAATTCCTGCATCTAAGAAAAGAACAGATGGACTTCAGGATGGGTAAACAGGCAACTAACTGAATGGCAAGCTTTCCTTAAATAAATACATGTCCATATGTCCTTGGAAGAATCCAAAGGCATTTGGCTTGATAAAAGGTAGGGGGTCGGTGGGGGAGTCTTCTCTTCAGTAGCCGTGTGAATTAGATCAGGTTCTCAAAGATTCAAAGTGGTAAAATAACAGGTAAATTTGAAATCTATTATTTTCTGTTGAAACCCAGCTTTGGAACCGATTCCCTGCGTGACTGTGGGTTTTACAGAGAAACTATGCTAAGCCTCAGTTTCTGTGCATGTAATATAGTGAAAGGGGTGTGTAAAGTATTATATGCAACACTATGCCAATGCATGCTACCTTACATGTGTACTTCATACAATGAGGTAGCAGTAATGACCCCATATCTTAAAATCTTTTCCACATATATCTATTAAATCAAAGATCATCTAAACAAAAAACCAAGCAATCAGTCTAAAATTCCTATCATTTGATATAATATTTGGAGAAGTAATAAATTAAACCAGCATGGCAGAGATACTTCTCCAACAGCTTAGTCCAGACAAAGCAACTATCTCTTATTTTTGTTTTAATCAGATCATCAATCCTATGTGCAAGAAAATCCTTCCCTTCATACACCATAGAAGTTAAACATTCCCATACCTAACACATCCCTCGAGATAAGTGTGTCATCTCTCTATGATTCAGCTGAGAAGCAATAATACTGAAGTTTGGTGCCTATGTTCAGTGATACATAGCTCTGAGGTCTGCAGTAAGAGGGATGCAACAAAATAGGAAACATCCATCTGATCCTGCCCTCTGCATTTTAAGGCGGCTCTCCGAAAAATGTCTGCCTGTCTCTACTGAACTGTACCACCAAGGAGATTCTACAGATGACCCCTTACAAGACTGGCTAACGTAATCACTACTCCAGCCCCCTTTACAGCCCCTGCTGAGGACATAAGTATGTCTATACTACTTGCTCTGACAAGCCTTTATTTTCCTCAATGCAAAGGTTATTATTGTATTTGACTGTGGTGCTCTCTGCAACCTGTCTTTCCTACTGGGCATTCCCACTGAGCTAGGTTACAATTTTGCTTTATTCTGGTGGGAGAAGATGACTCACTATTTGTTCTGTAAGACTACAAGGAGACACCTTGAAGCAAAAAATGGCTTTGAAGTGCCAGCTTGCTCCACAGAGCAGATGGCTGGGCTAGGCTGAGGTTAAAGATGTTCATTATAAATCCATCATCAAACTAGGACATAGATGTACAGTGATTATCAGATCGACGGAATGTGCTTAGAATGACAACTTCTATGTTGCTGCCTGAGCTACACAAGACTGAAGTCAAGTTTTGGTAAGTAGGGTCAGATCCTCCTTTCACAGAGCAGGGAGCAATACCACTGAATCCAGAAAGAATGTGGAAAAGCTATATGGCCTCTCTTTGCACAGGATGTCTGCGATCTCCAAATAATGCCACCTGTAATCCTAAATAAAATTAGCATTCACCCTCTGTCATGGTTTAACCCTAGCCTGCAACTGAACACCACGCAGCCGCTCGCTCCCCCCCCCACTCCGGTGGGATGGGGGAGAGAATCAGGAGGGCACGAGTAGGAAAACTTGCAGGTTGAGATAAAAACAGTTTAATAATTGAAATAAAACAAAGTAGAACAGTAATAATAACAGTGGTAACAACAACAATAATTAGAATATACAAAGCAGGCGATGCACAATGCAACTGCTCACCACCCGCTGAACCAATGCCCAGGCCAATACGCGAAAGCCCGTCCCGTGATGCCAGAGCCACCCCCACAATTAGTTTTATACTGAGCATGACGTCACATGGTATGGAATACSCCATTGGCCAGCTGGGTCAACCACCCCGGCTATGCTCCCCCCGCCAGCTTCCCATGCACCTGGCAGGGCATGGGAAGCGAAAAGTGCCTGGTGCAAGCACCACCCAGCAACACCCAAAACATCAATGGGCCATCAACGCTCCTATTATACCAAACCCAAAACACAGCACACCCCGCCAGCTACTGGGAAGAAAGTTAACTCTGTCCCAGCCGGAACCAGAACACCCTCCAATGCAGAAACCACAAACTCAGGTTACTAACATACATACAGATCACCACTACAAGAGGCCCACATAGAGTTATTTTCTTTCTTTCTGTATGAAAACATAGAGAATAAACACACACACATACACGACTGCAGAGTTTCCACTGTCCAGGCAGTATCTTCATTAGGTAAATCAGCATATCGCAGTAGTAAAGTTAATGGAGCCCTATCAATCTTCACCAGATAAGGACTGGATCCCAAATAATTTAGTAGTGAAATCAGAATCGAGGCCAACATACAACTACAGTTATTTTTGTGAAAACATCCTTCAGGTTAAACAGAAAGCAATTACTTCGTTTGATGCACTTGCACAGTCTCACAAAACCCCCGCTACTCAGTGGTAGATAATCTGCATCCCATACGCCAATATTGAAGAAATCAGTCTGCATGAAATACTTTCCTCTGAAAACAATACAAACTTCTCAGCCTAATGAATTCTGCTCCCTCAAGGAGTAATATAAATTAGACTATATTAAATCTGCAGTCATTTTCCTGTCATATAGTATAATGTTCATGAGTTTATGGTTAGAACACTTTCTGCTTTCATTTAAAATCCTACATTGCAGGGTTTATTTTAATTTGGTTGTTAAAAAAAGCCATTCCAGACTGAATAATCTCTAAAGCAGCTTTTTCTTCCAATTTTTGTTTTAAAGAAGATTTTTTTTGAAGCTGTGGACAATATATCTAACTTTGCACTCACAACATTATACCACTCTTGGAAGCATAATTTACAATTGGATTTTGAGAATTTCCAACCTCAAGTTACTCTACGATAAAGTATTTCTAGAATATATTTATATATCACTGCCCTGTCACTTCTTACCAAACTCTTACCTGAGGTCAGTAAATACAATGACATTTAGGACTTGCCATAGGAAGAAAGCAGTGAATCCAGTTACAGAACGTTTCCTTGTTCTGATGTTGAAGATGCAAACTAGGTTTTTKGGGGGTTTTCTGGTTGGTTGGTTGGTTTTGGGTTTGTTTGGGTTTTTTTAATTAATACAATCACAAGGCAACTGAATTATTCTGAGCAAAGCAAGGGTCTGCATAGTGAATCAGCATTGCAAGGCAGATGTTTCAGGTTATTAGTTAGGACACTGCAGCTCTAAACCCGTAACTAGTGCTAATTTATAGCCAATATTCCACACTTCCCTGCCAGTATATAGGCTTTAACATCCCATGTTAAAATTAAGGTAAGTACTCAACAAAGTAACTAACTGAAAAATAATGGTCACCTATGAAAATACTAGTCAACCTAATTATGCCTCAGTTTCCTTTCTAATGATATTTACAATACATCTGTCTCATCTCTCTGTTTAGCCTTGTATTTTTAAAAACATCAAATGACATATTTAAATGGAATCTTCTGGAGTTCAGAGAAATGTTTTCCCATCTTCAAGTATACAGTTCATATTGTTAATAAGGGCATCTCTATGCATTTGCCCAACTCACCAAAATGACCTTAAGGGATTTATTCTGGTCATTTCCTCCTGTGACCCAAATTCACATTTGAAACCAGATCTTCAAAGGATAAAGAGTAATACTTTAACCCACTGCAGATTGTAAACTTAATCTACTCTTAAGAGCGCAACAGTTTCTGGATTTGAGAAAAACTAGTGGGCAAAAATAAACTAGAATTGTTTGTCAAATATGTTCACAGTCATTTCATTCCCTGTTAAATACCATGAAGACCAAACATTATTTCTACTGCAAAATCTTTCAACACTTGCCCTAATTAAAGAGCAAAACCCCCACACAACGACAGCAAGCTATGCCTTGGAATGTCAGTTAGCTGGACTGTATCACATTTAGATTTTAAGCGAAGGTCATAAAGCTGGCTTTCCTGCTCAATTCTCAATTATTTTTTGCTCATTCTTCCAGCTAAGGGAGTTTCTAAGGTGGCATACAACGCCTGTATCTTGTACTTTGCTTAGCTATTGGTGAGTAGCATGACCAGGAGAAAATAAAGGAAGAGTCAAAATCCAATCACTTATAATCCAGTGATGTCAGCTTGGAAGAATGACCTCACATACCGAAACAATTGAAGCATATCTTGCTAGCACCATTATCTGGATGGATGTTTTTGACTTTCTCAGTTCTGAGTTGATAAGAGATTTTTGTACAGCCTACTAAGTGACATATCACATTTCAGGTTCCAATTAAAGCTTTTAAATAGGCAAATGGTGCTTTGGCTGGGGGCAGTAAACATCAAAAATCCAGTTGACATCAATTTCTGCTTGAAATAGACTATACTACTTCATACCCGGGTGTGAACTGGCTAACCTTTAGACCTCACCACTGCTAACAGAAATTGGTGAAAAAGCAGCTCTGAGATCAAAACAATGCTGCTTTGAAGCAAACTTGACTCTACTGAACAACTCTGGCCCAAGCTGTTTCACTCCTTATTTGCTGCTCACCTCCCTGCAAACTTTTCACTTCCCACAAAACTAACAGTAGAAGCCTGCTCTGAAGTGTTTACTCGTATGTTTTTTGACAACCCCCAAAAAAGCACATTATGTGCTGCTAACCCAATGTTACACAATTTCACATGGCTTCATGGAGCTCTGGGTGGGGTGTGAGAGCTGATGGGAGCTGGAGAGACATCAWAATTCAGGCATTTTGCTTTGCAACAGAAGGTCTCCTGTTGCGCTGTCTGTCAGCTTAAAATTCAATAGTTTTTTTCCTGCTAACTCTTTACAATCATAGATGGATGGTTGGTCAGCATAAACAAAACTGTGTTTTTCCTAGTCTGCTAGTTGGTTATTGCTGTCAGTGATTTGTATTGCTGTATCATGCAGAGATAGTACCAAACTGGGATTCTGTTGTTCTAGATACAGTCAAGATATGAAGATACAGAAACCAAGACACAATGGGGAAAATGATGGCAAGATGAGAGTAGGAATCTGATTAGAAAACCAAGTACTTTTATTACAAAGCATCAGCTATCATTAGATGATGCATTTGAAGTTCTTCCATAGCTATTTTCTACAATTCTATGACAAGGTTGTATTGCTCCAATGTTAATAGATAGGACACGAAATAAATGTTTCTGGTGGCTCATGCGTATCATAGGCTGCTTGGCACTCAGAGTCCATGGCAGATCTTACTCTCCAAGAAATTTAATTTCCTAATGTATATTTCTGGTTTCTTTTTGGAAGGAGTATGCAAGGATTCAGCATTTCAACATCACCTTCACCACAATGAATGACGATGACTTACCTCCACAGTAAAGCATCTCAGTTGCTACCGGAGGTCAGTAAAACGGGTTGCACCACAAATTAGAACATCGTTCTCCGAGAGGAATTGTCAGATTCGGAAGCTAGCAAAAACCTTGCTCCTTTGTTTTGGGGGACATGAGTTGAACTTAGAAATGTGCCAGCTAGCAGCCCTGGAAACGAAAGTAATTTACTCACGTAGCAGGTAGGCAGCACATGCTGAATCAGTAAAAGGTCCTGCACAGAGTTGCTCCCGGGGGTTTGAAAGCCAGCACAGAGGAACCTCCGCTAGGGATGAAGGACTGTCTCAGGCTCAGCATCCCCATCAGGCTTCAGCTGTTCCACTGAGGCTGTCTACAGGGGTGATAGTTACAGCAAGCTCTAGTATTGTTATACACACACCTTCTCCCTACCGCACAAGCGTGCACACCCTATCCACATATATAGGTGATTGCACACAGTTCTTCCCACAACCGAAAAACGAGACCATTTTGGGTCACCTCTAAGTATGCCAGGCTAAATTTTAGCTGTCAGTGTACAATGGTTCACTCTCTACTATATATCTGAGGTAGGCAAGCAGTACGCTCCTCTTTATGAGCTTCCAGAACCATCCCTTCAAGGTACTTTTCCAATGCATTTTTATGCTGCTCTAAAAAACGATCCATTAATATTCACATCTGAGTAAGAATCACAGCAGGACTGAAGCTGCCTCAAAAAGATGCTGGCTGACTGAGGATGAAATGCTAGGTTTGGACAGTCACTTCAGGTGATCTTTATTTTACTATTCTGTGGATTAGAGTTTTTTTAAACCAATGCGCACACTTCTAAGAAGTCAGACTCTATCTCAATTACATCATGCAGATTTGCTTTCTTGCCCGTTTTTTGGATCCTCACACATACCAAGATCCAGCATTTCATCAAGGAGACGTATCTGGAGGCAATGTGACAGCTGCTTCCTGGCTCTTTGAGCCTGCAACATTTTATTTGGGTCACGCATAGTATCTTTCCTTCCCCTTGAAGCAGGTAAAATGTCTGCTCATTTCTGACAGTGAGAGATACCACCACTAAAGTAAAGCCATTTTAGAAGGAAAATTGTAAATGAGGACAAACTTTCTACTGCACATTTATAATCACCTACAGGCAGCGCTTCTTGAGCTAGCCATGTATTGCACAGGGAGCTAATTCAGCTCTTATACTTGGCAGCATTGTAACTTCACTAATCTTAATGGGGGTTACCACAGTCTGAGAAGGGTGTGCAGACTCACTAGATCCCACCCACAGAAGCATCCTCGCACGGGAACACTTCCCATGTCCACGAAACTGGAGATGGGATTACCTCCATGTTACTACTTCTGTGGAGGTAAAACTGCAATAATAATGCAGCCTTCAGGCCACTTTCTATGCATAATGAAATTTGCTTTCAAAGTTTTGCAGTGGATCATTATGGTGATCACTAGTTCTGGCAATATTCCAACAGGAGAATGTTTTGCTCTGAAGATTACATAAAATAAGAAAAATCCCAGTAAGAACTAAATCAAAGTTCTGTCTCACTTACTAGCAATTAGAATTATGCAAAATCAGTATTAATAGTAGGTAACTGCTGATGCTTACAATGAATAAATATTACTAACTGAATGAGTTCAATACTTATGAAATATACATTACTTAGTAGGGGAAAATATCATTGAAGTTTCTTATCCGGAAGAAAACATACTTTGCAAAATCACTTTGATGTGATGGAGTATCCAGAATGGCAGCTTCATAAATAAAACTTTACTAAGCCTTGCTCTGCAGCTTGCACTGGATTATGTGGGTGTCAGCTTGGTCTGTTCCTTGCTGTTCTGAGGGGTGCTAAGTTCCAAATATAATCAGTGCTTTCAGGGCTTTATGTTGGGTTGAACAAAAAGCTACAAACTATAAACAAATCTAGATCTTCATTTTGAGGCACCACAGTAGGATGAACCTGCAAGTAAGAGCAGAACCCAGTCAAAATAGTTGAGTTTGAGATGTGACCTCTGCAAAATTACTCAGCCTTACAGGATAATGAAACAAAATCATAAATTCGTTACCAAAGGAAGGGCAGACATTTGCTGAAACATTCACTGATGTCTCACTGAAAAGTTTAGTAGGACAGATCGTTTTGTTAACTGGTTGCAAGTTTTGAGTCCATAATAAAACTTGCAGACAAAAAAGTGTGACCCAGTTTCTTGTTCCATGACTGAACAATTTGCACAGCTCTAAATATAAACCCGTTGATAACATATCCGTATTTGTTGCACAGGGAGCGTACTTCATGAACTGCACCGGGCAACAAGTTGTGTATTTCCAACCATACTGCAAAACCCCGCTTATAAATGATGAGAGAATCAGGCATGGTTTTTCTCCTTTTTTCATACCCACATACAAATAAACATGAAAGCCCATGTTGAAATTATAAATATATTTGTGTTATTTATAATCATGGCACTACACAGTGAAAATCATGTCATTTCATTTTTCTTGAAAGAATCAGAATAGAATAAGACAGTATTGATACAGAATATCCTCTCACTGTCCTACTTAATTCTGTTTCAATGTGTTTTCAGAAATAATAATCTTAACAATGGTAGCATTAAGTCGCATTGAATAAGCTGTAGAGAGCTAACAAATAAACACTCTTGTCCTGGTTTTGACCTCAGCATGGTGCAAACTCCATTGCAAACTCTGTTAGCCAATGGAGTAACTCCACTGATGTCAGTGAAGTCATACTGATATAAGATCAGATTAGACCTACTGCATAACATATGCTTCGGCCTAACATATATAATCATTATACATAGCCCCAGTATAGTGCCCCTCCCATTGCATACCTCAAAGCACTTGAAAAAGATAAATAGTTATTATGATCTTCATTTTACAGGTAGTGAAACTGAGGCACAGACAGATAGTAATTTGCTGAAGGTCTTCTAGCTGATCACTGTTAGATGGGGACAACACCCAGGGTTTGAGTCTTAATCTTGTACCCTATCTACTGGACCATATTACCCCTTAACACACACAGTGTAATTCACTCCTGTCTGCCTGAACAATTAGCACAACAGATACAAGAGATTTGGAACTAACTGTCCATAAAAGACCATTCATTATTAACTGAGCAAGGCAATATTTTAACCAAAGAGTGTTCTTTAAGAAATAATAGCATTTACAGTAGTTAAATAGATGCTACTTTTTATCAGATCTAATTCTTTTATAATAGCATAGTCCTTAGATTGTTTATTACTATGTTATTCATTACTTTAAGCCCTCACAGCTACTCTAGATAATACTTTAAATACACAGAGCTTTAAAAAAATATTTCCATTAYAAATATTTTAAAAATATACTTATCCTAAAAAGCTGTCCAGCACTATTCCAAAAATCTCTTGTAATAAATGTCTTTTTTAATTTTAACAAAAATATCTGCCGTTATATAGAAGAGCTCAAGTTTTGACAAATCTATAATACAGTCAGAAACATCTTGGGCCAGATTCCACTCTTGTTTATACAGTTGCCAATTTGGATCATTGTGTTCACTTGTGTTACTCTAGTATAATCAGGAGCAGAATATAGCCCTTAATGTTTTAAAATAACTAAATGGACTGGATACTGCAACAGTTACTTGTGCCTAGCATTACAGGGAAGGGAAATCCTTTACTTCATTGCATCTAAAAATGCAAAAGAACGTTATATTTAGTATTTGTGCCATGACCAAAGAGGTGCCAGGCAGCTGCAGCGGATGACTTGGACGTAGAATCGTATTCGCTTATAGAAAAAATTTTTTTTGGCTAAATAATGCCTGCAACTGCTGTCATTAAATGGAGGATGAATGTTTATAGAGAACATTTGTAGAGAGAAAATGCCAACCTTCCGATAATGCTTTCTACAATTCTACGAATCATTTTAATTGCATTTTGTTACTTATAAAGTTGTGTGAGCTTAATAGAATCTCCCACTACTTAGATCTGGGAAGGACACTATTTTAAATTGCTTCCTTATTTTCCAGCTGAAATGCCTCCATCTAGCCAGTCCTTTTCAAAGTGCATTTAGAACAAGCTATTAAGCACTTACAGGAATCTGCATCTCATCAGAAGGACAATCTGGAAGCTGTGAGTTAGTCTTTTAAAACACTGGAACTTTTTTTTTTGCCTTCCCCCCTTTTTCCTCCAATCTTCAAATTTAAATGCAGTGTTTGGTTAAGGATCATAGAAATTAACCCAGTCTCACTGCATCAGGTTACATATGTAAGCAAAGCTAACAGTCTCAGATGCAAACTGCAATTCCTACCTGTGACCATCATGAGATTAGAAGGGATCCTTACACATTGTGATTTCATTTAATTCATGTTTAAAGCTTTTACTCTACTTGTTTTCTTCCTAGACTTTGGCTGATGATCTAGTAACTTATAAACCAAGGAACCTTAAGTATATAGACTAAGTTCAGTCCTCACTGTCGTCTTCATCATCATCGTCATCTTTACTGGGAGCACATCTTTGGAAGCAGTGTACTAGAGTTGCTAAGAAGAAGCTTGACAGAATAGCAGCAATGGAGACTGCAACTCCAGAGAAGATGATGATAAAAAGGTCCGTCAATGACAAACTAAATTTGCATTCACTAAAGCTGACCTCAGATAATTCATTCAGGAAGATTCTTCTATTTTCTACAGGCAGGGAACACTGGATTTCATGGAGACCTGCAAAGAAGAGGAAAGGGAAACAAATCAGTGGAATATTGATGAATCCTTCTGTTGCTCCGGTCAGAGACTGAATGGCTGAATAAAAGTTTTAGGATTAATTCTAGGTTTATGAATTTGTACAAAATTCAGGAAAAAATGGAACAAAATCTGTCACTATCCAAAAGCCATTACATAATCCCCTTGAGTGGCTCCTGGAAATTAAGTTATTTCACCTTCAGTCTTCCAAGAGGTCAGGTATGACCTAGGACCATGATTTTGAGGATTTAAAAAAGTGAGTGTTGAACCCTGGATACATCTAAATCTGGAAACCTGGAAGCAGTTCCCAGCTACTCCATCTGAACACAAATTCTGACTCCAAAACAGGGTAACAGGGATACTGAAGTTCCTTCCACACCTTGGTGCCTTCTACACTACTTTTTTCCATGTAGTTCCAAAACTACAGTTGTTTTTTTCTTCTGGTCAGAACAACAGCTTAGGTTTAATGGATGCTTGTTTGTCTATGACCTGCTTTCACCTTTTCTCTCTGACTGTCATAAGGACATGCAGACTAACTGGGTTCTTCGTAGTGAAAGCAAAAAAATCCAAATTTAAAAACTGGTGAGAATATAGTTTGATACTGGACAGTAAAAGCATACAGTTCACTGCATACGCCCAACTCCCTCTTCATTCGCAACAGGGGAAAATCAGGAGAGTATATTAACAGGGCTAGAATGGAACAAATAATGAAGTGATTTAAGTCTGTATGGCTGTTGGCAAGATAGCTTTTATCTTGCTATTAAGGATATGAATGTAAAGGGGAAATAGAAGAATTGTGTATTAATGACACGAGAACTGCTGCTGGTTTACTTGATACACTTTTACTCTGTGTCTGCTAATGATCACAGAATGGACTCCCAGTTTTTGTCTCTGCATTGCTGTGTGCACACAGTGTATAGGGCGTTTTCATCACACAGCTCTACCATATAACTATTATGTCACTTTAAGTAAGGAATGTGTGACAATAAAATTTCCTCTGCTTTTGTGAGTCCCATTTTTCTTGTGGCTGAATAGCTATGGCATATGATGTTTTACTATTAGACCCAGGATCTCCTAGGGTTAGTGGTGCAAACCTGACTGGTTATCTGGATCCAGCCCAGCTGTTATGTTGATTTCAGAGGGAGTTTTAGCTAAGTTTACTATGGATCCAATATGGATCCTGACTTACCTGACCTTGTAATGATGATTGTACTAAATTTTGATCCCTAAAAGCCATCCTGTATCTGTCATATTTGCCTAAAGTTCTGTTGTCTTCCTTCTTTCTCATGCTCCTCTCACTGACAACGTAATAAAAGCTGCCAGCAGAATAGGACAACAGTCAGCATGCTCAAGGCTGAATGGTTTCCTCTAGGCAAACTGCCACCTGAATACATGCTACATTTTTTCTCTGAGCCTGGAGTGCACTGGCGATGTATACCAGATGGTGAGGCAACTTGCTTTGCAGATCTTTGAAACCTCCTGTCTACGGAACTGGCCCAGAAGGTAAAGGAGCCACATGGCTTCAAACATCCTCTGAGACTTTTGGAAATCTGGAACCTGCAGTATTCATATATATCATGTCTTGTATACAAGCTGACATACTGGAGCACTTGAGTGCGCCTGTGACTGCACAGATGGCTAGAGGAAGTACATACTATTGCATTCTATAGCTTGTGATAGAGCTCTTTGTACAAACCTTTCTACTGAAAGAAGTGATAGTTGTTCACCAAATCCATATTTTCTTTTCATTGAGACTTGGGAATAGCAACTCTAGGGGTTAATGGCAGTAACAAGCAAAAGGGGACACAAATGGATATCCTTCCCTATTCAAAACCATGAGAAATAAGGGAGGAGTGAAAAGCCATAGGCTGGAATTCCAAGACCTGTGTCTTTTTAATCAGATTTTAAAAAGCAAACAGTTTTCAATAAATCAACATGATGTTGACAGTAATCAAAGCAGTTACTGCTGTTGTGTAGAAACAGCAAGAAACCAAATGTAACATCGCAAATTCATTTGAAGAGGAAGCTCCTTGCTAATAGGAAAAGACCATTGCAGTATTTTGGCAGAAAAGCCTGGTCCAAGTGAATATGGCACCTAAACAAATTCCATTTCACTTGTAGCAAGCGCAAGAAAAAACAAGTTTCTATACAACTGTGTTTCTGTAAAACAACCAGCTGTTGAGACCTCATGAGAACTGCTGTTTTCATAGCAGCTGAGCCATGCTCGCAGCATGTCTAAAGAAAGAGTGCACGGGTGACCATAAACAACTCTACTTTTTCTATTTCTGACCAACTGCAAAAGAAATTCTCTAGTGTCCTCACCTGCCAGCTTTTAAAATGACCTCTGTACTGGAGTGGCCTTGATGAGCTGGAGTATCAGATCTAAGCTTCCATAAGGAAGGAAGTAGAAAAAGAATATATTAAAAAGAAAGAGGCAGAGCAAAAAAGACTCCAAAAGAAAACTATTGTTCTAAGCAGTTCTACATACTGCAGCCCTTGCCTCTAGAAATAACTTAGTATGGTAGTATTTGCCCAGGATCCTAGAGATGGAAAAATAAGAGCCCACTTATTACCATTACCAACAGCAGTTTTGCCATGGATCAAAACTGAGCCTGTAGACTGTGAGCTCTATTCCTATTTCCCAGATGCTTTCACCTAACATCACAACACACAGAGTACAAATAGAAAAGAATCTGCAACATACCAAGTCACTTAGAGGGTATTTCTTACTATGAGAATCAGTATACTGTAATGATTTTGAGTCTGATTATACAATAATGAGAAATAAGAAAGCTCCTCTCCATGTAGCCACGGGTACTGGAATCTAGGTCATGTTCTCAAACCAAATAGATTAGATGGGAATTTTCTACTTGCTTTATTCTGTGATGCTCCAATGTGCTAGCTTAGCCTCAAGTTTTTACAGAATTCTTAGTCATTGAGAATAATAGATGCCAATAGGCAAAATACAGCATCATAAACCAGGGGCCAGTACAGAGGCCTTGCCAGCTCCCAGCTATAGTTTCAGCCACCCTGTGTATGCACTATCTTTTCAACAAGACAGGAATGAACTGACCTCTCCTATCCATACACAAGGCA
Organism: Phoebastria nigripes; assembly: GCA_035582835.1. Lineage (NCBI taxonomy): Eukaryota > Metazoa > Chordata > Aves > Procellariiformes > Diomedeidae > Phoebastria > Phoebastria nigripes. The sequence goes on from JAYKAV010001842.1 coordinate 97,770, forward strand.
GTCTGCTAAAATCGTACTGGAAGCAACCTAGAAGGACTGCAGAGCTCGGTGGAAGCACATGCCAGTGACTGAGGGAGAGAGGAACATTTATTAGTCCATCCTGTTCAGTGAATGTTTTTTTTTGCTGTGTCGTGACACTATTGCAAAACCCAATACAGTTAACAGAAGCTTTTCTTTTGACTCCAAAGAGAATTTGGAACAGACTGTTCGTTTGTAACAGTAGTAAGACTAGTGACTATTATCTCTGGTGGCACAAGGAATTTCTCCTCTCAAAGCTAATGCAGTGGTTATTGCACCAGAGCTTCTAACTGCTTACCTGAAAACATCATAATCTGAAGGTCACAGGCATGTCTGCTCAAGATGACATATGAACAATACGATTTCATCTGCTTCCTTCCATAGCAGTATGTTACTTTCTTTACATTATTTAAAAGTAGGTTGTCCTTATGACATGAGAGTCCAGTGTGTGTGGAGAACTGATGTTCTGTACTCCACCTGTCCTATTACATTCATGTCTAGCAATAGATCCAATTTTGTTCTTTGCTTGGGCAGGAAGTAATCCCAGGTCATCATACACCCTCTGCATGAACAATGAAAAAAAGAATGGCTTCTATAAGTGATCAGTATTAATTATAAGGTGTGGKTTTTTTCCTCTGGGTGACTCCGTTGCATATAGACTGGCTCAATCAAATTACCTGTCCCCACACACAAGACTTCCAGAGGACAGGAGAGTTTAACCTTAGTGCTCTACTTTCACACACTTTAACCACTTGAATGGTATTATTTATGGTATTATTTTTTATAGTGTTTTTGTTTTTTATTCTGTAGAAACTGTTCAATTTATTCTTTTAAAAAATCAGCCAGGCTTCTTGTAAAGGGTATCTCAAAGAAGTTTGATATTTAGTGCTTGGCTGCAGCAAGGAAACGTTTAATGATAGTTATATATATCTCATTGCTCCCACAACATGTTCAAAGAGTTGCTTCTTCATACCAAACAGATCTGTAAATGAAATAACAAGTGTGAGTGTGTTATAAATATATAGCTTATGTTATTTTGGTCAGGGCCATCACATTATCTGTAATAACTCCAGCTGTCCCAAGGACAATGTCACATACTCTGTATCTTTCTGCTACGTCATCTGAAGAAGCAGATGTACTATAATGGCAAGCTGTAATGTATTGTTTGCTTTTAAAAAGGGAATGCTTTGAAGTACCAGTCAAGGGACAGGTGCTAGATTCTATATAGGCTTGTCTCTTAACACTGAAAAAATAAGATTAAAATATGGGTCTGTACCCTGAGGAATAGATTGTCTAAGTAACATGGGAAGTGTGAAAATGCTGGAATTCTAGAACGATAATGTTAAAATGAGAGGCATGGTTTTGAAAAGAAAAAAAAAGATACATATGTTTATAAAGAAGTGACGCAGGAGGGTTCCAGGTAGAGTTTATTTCAATGAAATTCCCTAATAGCTTTTAGAACCATATGACTTTGAGATGCCTTCCTGTTAGAGGATTATAACTCCACTGAAGTCTAGCACTTAAACCTTGACAGTAAATTGTAGGCAATTAAGCTGCAGCTAGATCCTAATAAACACTTTGCATTTGTTTCTCTAAAGGACTATGCACAGGCCTACTTGTCTTGTAGAGTCAGAGGCTTAAATGCTTCCCCTGTAAAAATGAAGCTCTTCTTAGAAAATGGATGCAGCCTGAAACCAGTCTTTATATGAATAATAATTTCCTTGTAAATTAATGAAAACAGACTGACAATGCTGTAATGCCCCAAGTTATAACTGTACTGATCTTCCCATCTCAAAAAACCCACAAAACCCCAGATACCAAGTTTCATTAACATTCTGCTGGTACCTTGTAGCCATAACTCAACTATGTTTCTCATAGGTACTGTTTGATCAGGAATTCTCAAACAGTACATTGGCTGGACCATCGAGTCCATTGAAATTGCCTGCTCTTGGATCTGACATGGGTTTTCCCTAGATATGTTGACTGATGATGTATTGTATTGTGAGTTTCGTTTTATACTTCTCCAGCTAAAGACAAGCAGCAAGAGGCATCACTTACTCCAGGTCTACCTGACTCTGTTTTGAAGGACTCCTTGTGTATTTCTGTCTTTGCTTAATTATAATACCTATGCTAACTGTATCTTTTATTGCAGAACTTCTGAAATTCATTATTACTTCAGTATTATGGTCTGTCTGTTAACACTCAGAGCGAGATTTCCCAGCTATAATGTTGAATGCTGAGTTTAAAAAAAAAGGAAAAAGAGGACTCAATTCTGCTGGGTCGTTGTAGAGTTCACAAAAAACAGGTATCAAGAGAAATGGTTTCCTAACATTCAGCAATGTACAACAGTGTGAGGTAATGAAAATGCCCACTCATACATACACTGGTAGGTATAGGAAATACATCAGAAAAATATCTGAAGCCATAAACTTTTAAGTGAGCTTCATGCACAGGTGTTCATTACTATCTATGCAATAAATGCGAGAGCACTATAATACCCTATTTCCTTTTTTTTTTTTTTTTTTAAAGTGAAATTGGTATTTGCCCTTTTGGGTGGAATTTAGCTGTTCTCTCATGTTGTTGAATGTAGTTGACACAGACTTGAAAAGTTTAAATGCGGCATTTTATTTCTTGCATGGTGTTTTGCCTCCAGCTATAGTTCTCTTTAGTCTACTTAAACACTGTCACTAATGTATTAGATGTATTAATAAGCAGTGAGAGAGGCATTGCCTCTGAAGAGATATGAAATTTCATTGGAAACAGCCTCAAGCTATCAGAACAGTAAGGCTTAAAAAAACCTGAAGCCTAGATTTAGGTCCCTAAATAAAACTTTTTATGGCCAAGTGCCCTAGAGTCTCACAGATGAACATTAGAGGGTACTTAACAGTTTGTCTCAATGCCTAAATATAAAGTTTAACATTAGGTGTTCACATCTGCAAATGCTGTCCTCACATCTTCAAATCCGTGAAAGATGGAAGTACTCCAAAATACCTTAAGATGGAAGAAACAGAGTGAAAAGCCAGTGGCAGTCAGATCGTTTTACTGAAAATGACTAGGATATCAAATTATATATTTATATATGTATATATATATGTATATATATTATATATATGTATATATGTATATAGAAATAGATTTGATGCACTTGTTAGGGAATGTAATTTCTGTTAGGAGTTTCTGCTTGAACAGAATAAAAGCTGCTGAATGTGTGAAATGTCTTAAGGCTTTTAATTCCTTTCCAAAAAAACGGATATTATGTTCTGTACTAGTGATGTGCTAGCATGTGCATGATACTTAAGGAAGAACTGAAATGGCTGTAACGGACAGAACAGCCTGTCCTTTTCAGCTGAAGCTTGCTCTGGTTCTATATTAGTACATGAAGTTAAGGCAGCCTTCTCTACATAGCAGATGAATAAATAGGTACTGAGAAAGAATGATAAGTCAAGAGGACTTACAAAATGCTCAGTTGTTTCACTGGCTTTTAGTTAGGTTAGAAGGTCAAATGAAACCTGTACTCTCATGTAATTATGATGCTTTGTTTTGAAGACAGTGTTTAACATTTTCAGTGAGCCCAGGGCTACTATAAAGGCCTGGACTAATGAAGTAAAACATTATTTTATTTACAGAATAAGGTTAGTAATAGAACTTAGATTGTAAAGGGATTCTAGAAAGAGCCCAAGAAGCAAGAGATGATGGCACAGTCCTTCTAAACAGGCTTACAAAAATCATTCCATTCTTCTCACTACACTGATTCACTTCTGAATCTCATTAACTGCTTTCTTTTAGTACTGAATTCAGTCTGAGTTTCCTGTTCCAGAAGGCTGCTTATAATAGAATCATAGAATCATCAAGGTTGGAAAAGACCTCTAAGATCATCGAGTCCAACCGTCAACCCAACACCACCATGCCCACTAAACCATGTCCCTAAGCGCCTCATCTACACGTCTTTTAAATACTTCCAGGGATGGTGACTCAACCACTTCCCCAGGCAGACTGTTCCAATGCTTGACCACTCTTTCAGTAAAGAAATTTTTCCTAATGTCCAATCTAAACATCCCCTGGCGCAACTTGAGGCCATTTCCTCTTGTCCTATCGCTAGTTACTTGGGAGAAGAGACCGACACCCACCTCGCTGCAACCTCCTTTCAGGTAGTTGTAGAGCGTGATAAGGTCTCGCCTCAGCCTCCTCTTCTCCAGACTAAACAGTCCCAGTTCCCTCAGCCGCTCCTCATAAGACTTGTTCTCCAGACCCTTCACCAGCTTCGTTGCCCTTTTCTGGACACGCTCCAGCACCTCAATGTCCTTCTTGTAGTGAGGGGCCCAAAACTGAACACAGTATTCGAGGTGCGGCCTCACCAGTGCTGAGTACAGGGGCATGATCACCTCCCTACTCCTGCTGGCCACGCTATTTCTGATACAGGCCAGGATGCCATTGGCCTTCTTGGCCACCTGGGCACACTGCTGGCTCATGTTAAGCTGGCTGTCAACCAGCACCCCCAGGTCCTTTTCTGACAGGCAGCTTTCCAGCCACTCTTTCCCAAGCCTGTAAAGTTGCATGGGGTTGTTGTGTCCGAAGTGTAGGACCCGGCACTTGGCCTTGTTGTATCTCATACAGTTGGCCTCAGCCCATCGATCCAGCCTGTCCAGGTCCCTCTGCAGAGCCTTCCTACCCTCGAGCAGATCAACACTCCCACCCAACTTGGTGTCGTCTGCAAACTTACTGAGGGAGCACTCAATCCCCTCATCCAGATCATTGATAAAGATATTGAACAAGACCGGCCCCAAAACTGAGCCCTGGGGGACACTGCTCATGACCGGCCGCCAACTGGAGTTACCTCCATTCACCACAACTCTCTGGGCCTGGCCGTCCAGCCAGTTTTTTACCCAGCGCAGAGTACACCTGTCTAGGCCATGAGCCGCCAGCTTCTCTAGGAGAATGCTGTGGGAGACAGTCTCAAAGGCTTTACTGAAGTCCAGGTAGACCACATCCACAGCCTTTCCCTCATCTACTAGGCGGGTCACCTGGTCATAGAAGATCAGGTTGGTSAAGCAGGACCTGCCTTTCATGAACCCGTGCTGGCTGGGCCTGATCCCCTGGTTGTCCCGCACATGGCTTGCGAGCACCCTCAAGATGAACCACTCCATAATCTTCCCCGGCACCGAGGTCAGGCTGACAGGCCTGTAGTTCCCCGGATCCTCCTTCCGGCCCTTCTTGCAGATGGGCGTCACATTGGCAAGCCTCCAGTCATCCGGGACCTCTCCCATTAACTGCTGATAAATGATGGAGAGTGGCTTGGCAAGCTCCTCTGCCAGCTCCCTCAGCACTCTCGGGCATCCAGGTGGTGTAGCAGGTCGTTCACTGCTTCCTCTTGGATTATGGGGGGTTTATCCTGCTCACCATCCCCGTCTTCCAGCTCAGGGGTCTGAATACCCTGAGGATAAGTGGTCTGACTATTAAAGACTGAGGCAAAGAAGGCATTAAGTACCTCAKCCTTCTCCTCATCCTCAGTGGCAATGTTCCCCCCCGCATCCAATAAAGGATGGAGATTCTCCTTGGCTCTCTTTTTGTCATTAATATATTTGTAAAAACATTTTTTATTGTCTCTAACGACAGCAGCCAGATTACAGTCTCATTGTCACCTGCTCTTGCTTTTTTCCTACCTCCTCTCACTGCCATCCTTCTTTCCTATTCTTTTGCATAGACAGTCTTTACCTGGAAATATGCCAGAATTTACCTATCCATCCATACTGAGGAGGTACTAGCTACAGAAGTCTTGAAAGTAGCTAAACAGCATTTGTATCAGTACTGGCACTAAAAACTCCTTTGAGTATCTTAAAAATTTGTAGTCTTGTGCACACAACTTTCCAACGTGGGGCAACATTTGACCAAATGAAGTGCACTTCCCCATGCACTGACACGGTGCTAGCTAATCCAGTCTATAACAGGGAAGTCTAACACTGAGCACCGATCATCACTTAAACTTGAGCTACTTTAATTTCAAACATTCAGAACATCTATTTCCTTTATTTATCACACAGGCAGCACAAATCTATTTGAAGTCGCTGGCCAATTCTGAATGAATTTTTCATGTCTTTCTGGAAATATCAGTATACACAGGCTACCCATAAAAATGCTCAGTCTAAACCTTCTCATCAAATTGCTAAAAGTCTTTCTAATACCGTTTTAATAGAGGGCAGCAAAATTTTTCATTCTTGCAATGGATTAGAGTATGTATTAAACACAAATGGTTGAGAAAACACCATTGCATCTAGCACGAAAAGCATAGACACTGACTATTTCTTGCAATCCCACAAACTCTACACAACTTCCCAAAAAGGTTTTTTCCAAAGATTCTGAGAAGAAAAAAAGTAAAAAGCAAAATGAGGGCAAGATGACAGAAAGGAGACACTACAGCCACACTCCAAGGAATACTTAAACTCTAATTAAAAGTAATGCTAAAAATGCATTAGTCATTAGCAAACAAGGTCACAGGCACAGCTGCCCAAAGCGTGTTCACAGAAAGTAAAAATCAGCAACAGAGATCTCTACAAAGCACTTCAATGCGGCCACTGCAGACCTCTTGTATTTCTTTTTGTTACATGCATTTTATCTGAATCCGATCCCTTCATCGAGATGAGATCCTCAGAGGGGTTCAAGAAATGTCTTTTGCAGTTCTACGCACTACTTTTAAACAGCACCTTTCACCAAAAATTTGTTCCATCAAAGCCATTTGTATTTAAACACCGAAGTGGAAGCGTTCATAAACCTTAGTTATGTAGGTCATGTGCACCAGCGACAACCTTTTGCTGGATGAGCCCCGAGTTTCAAACAGTATTACTAAAAGAAGTAGGTGAAGAGATGAGGCAAGAAAGGAAAAGTGCATTTTTAGCCAGGATAAAATGTGATACAGAACAAGCTCTGAAAGCAGAAGAAAGCCCTTCCAAATATGAGAAATTACTGAGTGTATTTTTGTAGGATTTCCCACTCCCATTGAAGCAGAAAATGCAAGAAATATCAAAGGTGACTCTTGATCTCAAAAAAATAAATGCCAAATTTCCTTAGACTTCACTGAACTCAAAATTTTGAAACATTATGCCCCAAAATTATTTAACTCAAGCTATAACCATCCTTTCCTTTATTCAGTACCTCTCTTGCTTTTATTCATTTTTCTTAATTTCTTCTGCCAGAGTCCAAACAAACTCTCTTCTTCCTCCTCTACTTTCTTCAATTCTCACTTTAGAGAACTTCAGCCTTGACAATTGTTTTTTGTAAAATTCAAGATGATGGATCAAATATAGGCAAGCAGAGGATAGAACATAATAGCATACACCTCAGATATAGGATTTCCTTGAATTCTTTGAATAATACGTTTAAGACCAACTTAGACCTTTGTTCTTTCAAGATATTTTTTGTTCTGAGAGTTTGCATGCCCCCCATGGAGTAAAACCTTCTGTGAAAGTTTTTACACCTATCTTTGAAGGGACAGAGATCTTACAACAACTTTTCTGTTTCCAAAAAATTATCCAATATTCTTAATCTCCATGCTCCTCCTGATGGGAAGCCTTTAACATGAATCATTGGCCACCATGCTGCCGTTCAGGTGTAACAAATGCCTTTAAAATCAAACATCCTTCTACAGAAAATCTTTATAAGCTTTATAACTTAACCATTTTGACCCATAGTGAACACTTTGTCTTCTCTAGGAAAAAGAACAACTGTTATATATTCTTCACTTATCACCATTCCACTGATCTTCACAGTTCCTTTGTCTACTTTGCACTACACACACTAATTTGTTTTTAATCAATTAATAACCAAATCAGAGGGGAAAAAATGTGGTTTGGTTTTGGAGTATGATGAAAATGCTGGTTTTAATATCTCTTTACAAGTGTAAAAATATGTTTGCTGTTTTAAAGTGCTAAGTTTGATTGCAGGTAAAGTACTGAGTTTAATTGCAAAACTTTTAGTGCAGTTTCTTTAATAAGTCTGCCTGCAAATCTGGCATGCGGGAGTATTCACTTACTGCCAATTAAGCCTTTATTTAGAAATTTAGGTTAGATATAAATGCTGGGATCTGTAGAATGATTCAAATTCCAGCTGTGTGTGTGAAGTGACAAGTTAGATGTGCAAAGGCAGCTCAGCTGGGAAGAGGCTTTACAGTCAGCTAGTCAGACAGGTCAGCATAAGTTATAACTTTACAAGCTATTTCTGGTAGCATGCCAGAAAGAAAATGGACCTGGCTTTTGCAAAACTAATGAGTTGAAGTATGGCTTTTGTTCAGATCACTGAGTTCTCCAGAGGCCTTAACTACAGAGGTAGAGTGCTTCAGGATCAATTATTGATATTTCAGTTCACATTGACAAAACTCCAATTTTTAAATCAACTTGGTATTTCTTTTGCAAAAAACAAGGGTAGCTTTGACTAACATGCCATTTTACCACAGTGCTAAAATTAAAAGGTGAAGCAGTGGCTGGGCTTAGTAAATTGTTAACAACTTGAGTGATTTCTCTCAGACATGCAGACAGGACACATTAAACTATTTCAAGAGTCATTCAAAGTGAGGAATCAAAATGAATGCCCAGAACCTAAATCTATCTGTCAATGTATTTCTCCCAGCCATTTATCTCCTGTTTCTTGCTACCAGCTCTGAATCTTGAGGGACTGCTATGCTACAGTGACACTTGCAAATGGCAGCCCTGGGTTCATCCACAGACTGGGTGGAGCGTGCTGCTTTTCTGCTTCAGTATATCCTTTCTTGTCTAACCCATTCTGAAGCATCCCAAGCCAGCATAACACCACAGTGTACAGAGCCTTTAGTTTCTTTGCAGTGCTTTGTATTTTTCATGAAAGGACTGGGGATCACTGATGCATGTTTACTGTCATTCACCCTTCCACACAGTCTCCCTTCTCAGTAAACCCAGGTTACAAAGTCTGCCATTTAACGGCTGCGGAACTTCAATCTGTCATGGAACCATTCTGTACTGCTAATCACAGTTTATTCTTAAAGAAAACCAAGAGAAGAAAAACACCAGCCAACTCCTTTTCCCTTCCTGCCATTTCCCATTTGTATAGGCCAAGCAATCCAAATGCTTGAGCTGCTGCAGAATTATAAAGGAAAAGCATGCAGCCAAAGATAACTAAGCTCTTTTCTTGGGCCCTGAAAATGTATCCCTATCTTTTTCTTTTGCTGTATTTCCAGACATAATGCTTGCTGCCCTACTTATCTTGATGTGTTTGCTGCAAGGATACTTCTGTCTCCAGCCTTACAGCAGTATCATGAGGAAGCCAGGGAGTCTGAATGCTGAATCTTTCAGTGAGTTGCTCTTCCCACCCCTCCCAGGAAAGGCCAAGCGAACATGGCTTTGGACAAGTATAACCAGGCAAGTAATGCTAATGTGATTAGTTCCTAATGGGTATAATGTTGCGACATCATTAAAAACTGAAAACTGGATATAAAATGCAATCAAATCATAATTCTAAGAATTAGTTTTACACTGACTTTCCARAAGTTGTTTGGAAAGGCACTCAATTGTGGCCGTATGGTTTTAAAATGTCATTGAGACAGCCTTTCCTTTCTGGGTTTAGTTTTGCCCTCACCCTCGTGAATAATGTTTTGCTAGTTTATTAAAGGAGACCGCCAGTATTTTTGTGGCAGCAGCTCACAACAAGCAATGAAAACGCTGACTTCGCACGCTTTTCTGCATACCTGCACTAGATCTCACTGATATGACCGGCTGCAAAGATATCATGGGACTTGCTCCTGGGAACAAATGGAAATCATTTGCTTAGGCCACGTCAGGGGGACAGCTCTGATAAAACCAACCATTGGAATATTTGCTCCTTCCCTCCTTGTCTTTCCAAATCAAATCTAACTGAAAGTTTGGAAGACGCAGATGAGCTAGTAATTTTTTAGCTATTTGGCTGAAACACAACTGTGGATGAGAGAAAATGCTGTGAGAAAGCATTTCTAAGCTTGCAAGACATTGGGGAACACTGGCAATACTATGGGAAAGCTCAATCACTTGAGATTCCCAGACATGAGTTCAGATATGCTTTAAAACACTGACAGGGCAGAAGAGAAAAGAGAGATGGGCTGGGATGGACTCTCAAACTGAACAGACTCAGTCTGGATAAAGGGGAAGGAGTTAGAAGTTCATTAAAAGAGATGGAAAGCACAGGGAAAGTGAACTGATGTTTAGCATGAGAGATGGCAAATACTTGGTTGAAATAGAGCAAACTTCAGCTAAAGCATCAGGGAAGGTGGGAGAACAGGCCCAGGTTTGGTTTAGAAAGAATCAAGATGAAAGTTTCACTGAGACAGACAGGAAGAAACCCAACACTTTTTCCTCAAATGACTTCTTCCTTAAACAGCTGTTTTACAGCTAAGAATATTTAGGGCAACCTAGATGAGTATATTAAAAAAATGCTACCCAAGGTCATGAGCATAGGAAGAACTTGAATAACTGACTACAGACTGATGATCAAGAAAGGAGAGAAAAGACCTCTGAAATTTGTAGGCTCACTGTGTTTTTCCCCCTTTCTGTCTGAATACAAAGAAATGGTTACTTGACCTCAACCCATCCTCCTGAGCAATTCTGCCCCAGCCTTTTAGCTCTCACCATCTTCTGCACAGACATCCCCCCTCAGACACAGCCCAGACACCAGTGATTTCATGTCAGGTAATACTTGTATACCCTCTGTAGCCCTTACAAAGTTTTTATGCTCCAAGCAGTTTGCCTTCTGTGAGCAGCTGGGCGGCTCAATGGCATGAGTTTATGCCCTAGTGCTTGTTGGGAGGCATGAACTGTGAGATGATCTCCTGCTAAAGCTGGATTAAGAGAGGCTTTGGGGTCGGGTGGGAAATGCAGAGCAAGAGTTCGGATTCCCTATACATGGCAGTCTTAATACTTCCCCCCCCCGCCCCCGCCATGCTTTTCTGAAAATTACTGGCCCAAATACCAGAATTCTATATCCTGCATTTTGGGGTGTTCCAGAGCCATTTCAATGTACTCCTAATATTGGAAGCAGTGCTATTGTAATGAAAAGCTACTGAAGAGAGTTTCAAACACAGGGTATCACAATAAAACACTTCCAGGAAAGGGCTGACAACCACAGTTGCATAAAATGGGGATTTAACTCTTCTGTAGCAGCTTTATAGCTGATCAGTAAAATGAGAGAAAAATCAGTTTTCCTAAGGAGCTGGCACAGAATGTTTAGCTGCTCAAATGGCTTATTGTAGAAAATATATTTACCAGAGAGAATATGAAGTCTGGAAGAGAACTAGCTCTGGGCTGAATGAATTGGAAAAGGCTCTTTCACTGTCTATGTAAGTTTAGCCTATAAATCAAAATTATTAGGGCTTAATTTTTAAATTTTATTTCTTAACTGGGAGGAGGACCTACTGCTAAAAAGAAGCCAACATAATTTTAATGGACTTATTTGTTGAAAGCATGCAATTAGTTTGACCAAAATGCAGTTTGAGTCACTGCAGGCAGCACACAGACAATTTGACCAAGAACCCTCCTTCCCTCCAAGACACACATACAGAGAAACGTACATACTGCACTGTAAGCCACCGAGCTTTACCTTTCTGGAGCTTAGATGCATTGTCCTGTATCCAGCTGAAAAGATTGGCAAAGTCACAGTCACAAACCCAAGGGTTGCCCTCTAAGCGTATAGTCCGCAGGGAGGGAAGCGCTTCTAGGGCTGCCACATTCAGGCTTTGTAAGTTATTGTCATTCAATTCTAACACTTGGAGCTGTTCCAGGTTCTCAAAAGCAGCCTCGTCCACATCCACCAGGTTATTGTTTCCAAGGCTCAATTTTATCAGTTTTTCTGCTGATTTGAATATCCCAGCATCAAGCTGTGTTAAATTATTGTAGCTTAAGTCTAAATACACCAGTTTGGTAGAACTGCTAAAAGTGCCCTCTTCTAAAGAGGTGAGGGAGTTATTCCTGAAGTCCAAATAGACTAGATCTCCATAAAATATAAAGAAATCAGCTGGTATCGCCTGAATGTTGTTATCAGCTATAAGAAGTTTCCGTACATCCAATGGAAATGGATTAGGAACACTTGGGAGTCCTTGATCCCGGCAATCTATGGTGTGGTAGTCCATACAGCTACAGACAGCAGGGCAAAAATGACCCACAGGTAAGAAAAGCAGGCAGACAAAGACAGAAGAAGGCAGAAGGTAGAAAGGAAAGCATGGCAACATCGTCAAGGATTTGAAAGCTGTGATGAGCACCACTTCTACGAGAAAGACATTTTGCTCAGCTGAGCAGCAGTGCCCGATACTTGTGTGTGTGTGTGTGTGTGTGATTGTATCCAGGAGATCACATATCATCACAGATCCGATAGCAGCAGTCTTGGGAGGGAGGAGGGAGAGTGACTGAAGGAAAGAGGGAGGGAGGCAAATGTGAGGATTTACACTGTCAGAATAGTATAATGCTGTACAGTGTAAGGGAAAGCAATGATTGGGTAAACGGAGGATCTTTCAAAGGACTCCCTTGCTTTTGTGAGCTAAAAAAAGCTGAAAGCCTGTTTGCATATTTGCTGTATATTCCAGCAAACAGGAAATCACACCTGATCCTGTGACTCTGACAGCACCAGCTTATGCTTAAAAAACCCTTCAGGTAATAAACCCTGATGAAATCACTTATTTTGTTTCTTTGCAGGAGCCTACATCAAGGAGACCAATACCCTATGGAAATGCAAGCGAGGGTCAGGGAAGTATCCTGGTTGACTGCTAAGGACTGTTTTCCCTTTCATTTGTAAAACAGGGAGCAGAAGAGCAGCAAGGGGGGAGCCCAAAAACAGGGAACGCCGACTTGTGCTGTTTCTGGATGCCTTCTCAGCTTTTAGAGCAAGCATGTTAACATTATTTAAATATGACTCATTATCTTTTAACCAAGAAGTATAACCTACTGTAGCAACAAGGAATATGGTCTCAAAAGTGAGGGTTTTTTTTCCTTCCTGTTTTAATGACCAAAACAGCTACTTTCTAATATGGCACCGGTAATGTCTGTTGGGCCACATAAAAGTGCAAATTGTGGATCAAATCTTCAGCTAGTTAAAACTGAACAGATTTTCATCATTTTCAGGGGGGTTGAAATATTTGACTGTCAATCTGCCCATCTCCCATGGGACAGCAGAGATCATTTTGCAACAAGGCATCTGTGTTTTTCTGACATCCCCAAATCCACACCCAGAAAGGCAAGTCCTCTGCCAGCTGCAAGCTTAACTTTTAACTCCATCCCCTCCCTCTTTATGCATGTTGTGTAAGCAGACAGAAATGGGACTCTAGTGCTTGGGCCACACCTATGTGCTATGAGGGAAGATTTTTCTAAAGAGACAGATTGTATTTGGGTGCATGTGCCCTGAAGATTACAGCACAAACTCAAACACCTTTGGAAAGCTCATTCCTAGGTCAAAGAGCGGCCAGTAATCTTTGAGTTAAGGTCATATTTCATAACTGATATCAGAGCATCTTTCATCCAGGACTGGGTACAAAAATTTCCTTCTAAGATAGCCTATCCTCCCAAGATACCTGCACTTAAACACAAATAATGAAAGCAGTATTATCAACCTCTCCTTCAGTAAGTATGTAGAAACACTGAACTTCTGGGAGGGAACGAAGAGGGAGCCAGACTGTTCTCAATAGCGCCCACTGACAGAAAAAGAGGCTATGGGCACAGATTAAAAACCATCTGAACACAAGAAAACACTTCTTTTTTACTGTGAGGGTGGAACAGGTTGCCCAGAAAGGTTGTGGAGTCTCCATCTGCAGAGATATTCAAAACCCAACTGGAGACAGCATTGGGCAACCTGTTTGGACTCTGCTTGAGCAGGGGGATTGGACTAGATGATTTCCAGAGGTCCCTTCCAACCTCAGCAATTCTGTGAACTGCTGTTAGGAAATGAACCCCAGGAAGGGTTATACCTTTGAACACCTCTCTCTCACATTTTGCAACACACCTTGTTTCTAATTCATAGGTCTTTTAGCTAAACCACCTTGAGCCAGCCTCTAGATCCCTCCCATAAACACACATCCTGCTCCAGGTGTCTTTCATGTCTTGAATTACTTTTAAAACACCACCCAGAAAGAAATGGGCACAGCTGCCTCTAAAAATCACCACGGCAAAGCCCAATTAAATTCCTGAGATGATTATTTAAAATATTTACCTTTAAATTACAGAGGAAGTGGAAGTTCGATAGGCTACCTCTGAATAAAAAAAAACATGCAAAATAACTCTTGTGGTCAGGATTCAATGAATCAGCATCAACAAGTAACTGCAACTGGTATTTCTTATGCAGAATTGATCCTTTTTAAACTTTTAAGGCCGTATCTTGCAAACACTTGCTCCTGCTGTAATTTACTGTTTTTCTGCCCCTAATTCAATTAAGGCTTTAGGTCAGAGATAAAGCTGTTCCTAACACAGGAAAGCAGAACTGACTTGGTATCTTCTAGTAATAGTAACTTTATATAGAGAGATCTAGCTCTCTATTTAGTGAAGTTATCAATACACAGGACTTAAGGGTCCCTATGGCTCCTCCTTACACAGACCCACTCTTTTTCTATCAAATGTACAGAATCAGACTCTGACATCTTCTTTTCAAAGATGCCTCAGCATTATTATGCGTATTTCACAGATGGGAGACTACAGACAATAAGGCACAATTTGTGAAAGATCCAAGAACATGTTAGTGGCAGGGACAGGAACAGGACTCAGCTTCCCTAAAAATTCCACCAGCCCTTGCTAAAACTACCACTCCTTTCTGTAAGAAACAGACCTTCCTTTTGCTCAGCAGCTCACATGTATTCTTTACATATTACCCCCTGCAGGGGAAGCACTGTAAGCAACACTATCTTCACAGCTTATTCTGCACACTCATATGCAGTTTGCAATTTCTCCACAGAATCTGTGGAGCTTTCCTGTCTGAGAGGTTTGTGAAGGGGTTGGCAGGAGACTAGGGATTACTATCAGGCTCTGGATATTTTGGGATAGGTATCCCGTAGGTTTGTCAAACATCAGCCCTGCTCCCACAGCATCCAGGCAAACAGAGTTTCACTGCCAACGCGTAACAGCACCGATCTTCAGCTACACAAGACCAGCTGCAGTGCCTGCCATCACAGGCCACCTGCCATGGTCTGACACCTTTCTCTTGCTGTCTTTGATTTCAGAAAGTTTCTTCCTGACCTGTCTTTCTCTATATAACATTTCCTGTTTCATTTTGTCTGTTCAACTTTCTTCATTCCTTAGCTACTGCTTATTTCTGTACCTCACCTGCTTCCCTCACAGCAGAGAAATTCCCTTGAATCTTTTTGAAGCTTCATTCACTTGCCAGACATTTCAGGCAATTTTGGATAGCAGGAAGGAGATTCTGCAAAGCTTTCTATCTAATAAGATATTAAAACTTTACTTCTTCAATCTTTTATTTGCATCAGTCAGTTACAGTAACCTGTACTGCTAAATAAGGGGTTTAGCCTGCTATCTGCTGAGTGCACAGCACCCTCTTGTGCCCTACAGGACAGCGGTCATTCCACAACCACTCTGGTCTCTTCCAATAAGCTATTAGCAAGTTTTACCATACTCCTGTAGTTTACCTATACTCTGAGCTTCACTTCTTCGTCTTCCAGTGGCCTATTAAAGAAACCCCAATCACTCCATGCAAGAACATAGAAGATATAATCCAGGTGGTGTTCTTATGTGCTATTTTTAGAGAGGCGTACAGTAAGACAGCAGAGGTGTCACAAAGCAAGCCTAACTAATGCATAGACCTGAGAAGGGAAGCAAATGCAAGGAGTAAAGCAAGCTTCTAATTCCCTGATTGCAGTAAGTCAGAGGAGCCAAATTACAAACCTACTGTATGCTGCTGCTCCTGTCATTTGAATTTCATTCTACCTGCACACCCTGTCATACCTTTTGGCTATCTGTTACAGTAACAGGGACACTAGATCATAGATTGCCAATCACCTACTGGATCTGGATTTTTTTTTTTTGAGGAAGTTTTAAAGTGCATCGCAATAGATAATGCGTATCAGGACGTTGGCTTCCACTGACACTATGGTAAAATACAAAATTGCTCCAGTGAGTAGTCTCAGAAATAAAGATTTGTTTATAATCTATGGTTCTTCAGTACTCCCAAGCAAAGCCCTCATAGCTTTCTCATCTGTTATCCAAAAATACTTCCAGTACTGAATTTTAGTTCATATATAGTTTTGAAAAAGCACAAGCTTCCCAATTAGAAATTGATGCCAAACAAAAACCAAATATTCTTCTCTCCACACAGATGGGATCCCACATAGATCAAATCTCAACTATCACCTCATTTATCTATGATCCTGGCTTGCCGGCTTCCCTAAGGCAAGAAGGACAGGATGGGTTTGAAAAACATGCTTGTAAAACAAACAGGGTAACAATTTCATAATCAAAGAACTATGGAGAAATTTGTGTCAAGTCCTTTTGTGGAGAATGAGGAAGCAAAAACAATTTCTCTCCATACCTCCTAGTTGTAGGAGTCGAATACGCACAACAGTAGGCAGGCTTTGGACAAAACCAACAAAGATCTGGCTTTCCATTCCTTTAATTTTCTATTCAGGACACTACTAAGAGAAACCTCTAAAAGAAAACAGGGAGTGACAAGCCATACTGGTCCTGGACCTTTAGTATGCTTGCAGTACTATATCATGGCAAGTAATAGGAAACTAACAGAAAAACCATTCACTTCCTTGCCTAGTGAAGTAAGAAACAGCTTTGCAGAAAAATGACAGAGGTTTCATCTTTCCCTTAGAAACTTCCAGCCCTCCCCTTAAAAGTGCTCAAAACTTCCCAAAATAATTTGAATAATGGAAGAAAAAAAGAAAGAGCAATCACAGTACAGACACACATGAAGGATTCAGATCTCAGCCAATAAATCCTTATTTACAAGAAGCTGAAACTGAAAACTGTCCATCCTCATTCATATTTTTGAACAGCTAATTAAGCATATTTTTCCATGAAGGAAGCTATTATTCCAGGCTTATGCTTCATTGAGTTAAGGTACATGTCATGTCTGAGGCTGCTGTACCAGGTGCACATAATGATTGCAAAGGGTTTTCCTCCTCATTATCATATATTAGCAATGTGTCATGGGACCCAATGTCCAAACTTGAATGACTAACAGTATGTTAATCAATTAATCAAACAGTGAAATCAAGTACTAAACAACATCTCTGAACAGAAGTCCCATTTTTATTCAGATATTTACCATTTTGGTTTTAGTGCTTTTTTCTTTTGAGAAAAATCTTCCCCTGCTATGACCAGGCATGTTTTTATGGATGCAGCTAAGGGGCACCTTCGGAGTTTTCGCTCTGATCTTACATCTCAGAAGGGCTGAAAAAGCAAAAGAGAAAAAGGGTATATTCCTTTGTCTTACAATTTATGAGATGATAGAAACTGTGAACTGAAGCTTGTATTACACCTGCCCAGTCCTTCACTGCTGCTGTCGCTGCTGCTGCCATGCCACTGGGAGGGAAATTACATCAAAATTAATCAACGTGGCAGCAGCAATGATTGAATTTGAAAACTTCAGACATTGCAGTTCAGCAGCCAAATGAGACCAGCCTAAACCCATCAAAAGATTTCCATCATCTGCTCTAGACAACGCAGACATGTGGTCACTACCTTATTGCAAACCATTTACAATCACTAACAGCATTCACGAGAAATGGAACAGTGTAAATTATATTTCCTTTTTCCCTCAGGAAGGCGTTTTTATCCAGCCACTGCAGTGTAGTCAACGGCTGCCCTCTACATAGTTTATATACTGATCCAGTATTACCACAGCTTTAAAGCAAATTAAAGGTGACTAAAAGTGAAAGTTCTCCCAAGCTGTTAAACAGAGACATGCTCATGTATATCAACTGCTACTCTTGTATGTCATAAAGTCACAAGTAAAGCTGGTCTCAGGTTTCTTCTCAAACACTATTTATCTAGTCAGATTCACCAATGGGTCTGTCAAGATCTAAAAAACCTCGGGGATATCAGAGATTCTTTAGAAGCTCAGAGTTTCTAATTAAAAATATATATAAGAAATCCAACATAGATTTGTAGAGGAAAATTTATGAAAGTCAGTGACTTCAAAGTAGCAGTTGGAGTTGAACATAAGTTCCATATCTGAAACTTGTTTCAACCGGCAGCTAAGTTTCAAGCAGTGAAGCTGAATAGAGAAGGAAGTTTGAGCAAATTCTCAAAGCCCCAAGATACCACAAAATTTAATCCAGCTCTGATATAAAGCTAAGTAGATTGTTATTTTTAACCCATGATTGCCATTATAAACATGGCATATTTGCTTCAAAAGACAGGAACTAGTAACTTTCAGGAACTGATTTCCTCCAAATCATGCACTGCACGCTCATTCTTGCTAGCCCTTCTACAGAGAACAACTGCTAAACACTTTATCAAAGCATTTAGAGGCTGAATGCGCCACTATGCAATGTGCCTGAGCAGAGGGTAAATGGTGTATGTTCTGGTGAAAAGGAGGCAGGTTTTCCTTTCCTGTACGGAAGGAAAACTAGAAATTATTCTGAAATATCTGGGAAACAAATTTCAAGATCAGGTTGGACGGGGCTCTGAGCAACCTGATCTAGTTGAAGATGTCCCTGCCCATGGCAGGGGGGTTGGACTAGATGACCTTTAAAGGTCCCTTCCAACCCAAACTATTCTATGATTCTATGATTGTATTCTCTCAGTAGGAAGTATATAGTTTTATTTTGTACTCTGTGCCACCTAGAAAACCCTTTGGAGAGTTCTCTTTGTTCTAATGAACAGCAAATAGATTTAACAGCAATTAAAACAGTTGACAGCTAATGTTTATAAAAACACCACGTATATATTCTTTGAGTATAAAACCCCTCCAGATCATTAGGTCTGCATGGTACAGCAGAGGGTAAAATAAAAAATAAAAATTAAAACCAAACCAAAACAAACAAAAAAGGACTTGAATTCATTTGGCTATTAACATTAATGGGCTGAATGTCTTTTCCAGACCAAAGAAGACGTTGCACTTGTGAGGATTTTATGCAAACTCATACCAAATATACACCCAGCAAGAAAAAAGTTCCATTTACAACGGCACGGCTAATTTAATTGGAGGTCAAGGTCTTTTCCTGACTCCTCAGTTTGCTTTGATAAGGGGATTTCACAAAGACGTTACAAGCTACCTTCCTTGGCTGTATTAATTTAACCTATTTGATGTGGTATAAGCTAGTCACAACAGGGGGGAAAAAAACAGGCTACATCTTTGAGATCTTTTTTCTAATGCAGAGAAAAAAGCCTCAAGACAGTCATTTGTGCTTACTTCCCTTCTCCCATCTACCATACTGACTATTACTGCATACACTTCATGGATTTAAATATGCAGAAAGCATGTTTGTGTCAGTGGGAATTCCAAGCATCAGATGAGTGGCAGAAATAATGGAAATAATTATTACACCCCTCTCTGCTGCCCTTTACCATAAAAATACTTCATGAAAAATATAATTAAGTGCTTAAAAGATCAGACTGTAATTTCAAAATAGGGCTTGAAAACGGCCCTTTGAAGTGCATCGCATACTCATTAAATTTCCGCAAGTGTGCAATTCCATATTTTACAGGTTAATTCTGAACAACTGGC
The DNA here is from genome assembly GCA_035582835.1 of Phoebastria nigripes. Classification (NCBI taxonomy): domain Eukaryota; kingdom Metazoa; phylum Chordata; class Aves; order Procellariiformes; family Diomedeidae; genus Phoebastria; species Phoebastria nigripes. Next base: position 117,441 of record JAYKAV010001842.1, read on the forward strand.
TTTCTGCAAAATAATTACTCCACAAAATGCATCCATCTCTGCACTGGAACCATACAGCGCTAAGAAGTACAAAGGGACAACAAACAATAGATTAGGACTTGAGGCAAGACAAAGAACACTAGAATCTTGCACTATGTTCAAATGGAAGTAAACTGACAGAATAAGGGTAGGCAAATATATGTCTGTGTGTATGTGTCCATATCTGAATGAATGCATGTGCAGTTCCTTTTTTTTTTTTTAAAAAAATCAAATACGGAAAATCCAGAGAGGGCAATCTAGTGGAAACAACTGAAAGTTTGGCCCTTACACTTTATCTGTAGAGCTCTTTCTGTGGACAGATCTGTCATTCTTTTTAATCCTATGTTAAATAAATCAAATGCCCTTTCTAAATTCAAGAAATACCTAGTTCTTTTATACCCACRTGAAAAACAAAACGAAACAAAATGGTGACAAAGATCCTTGAACCAACGGGATGAAATCCCCTGGTGCAAAGGACTTGTTTTTACCTTTAAAGTATAAAGTAGATGTTGAAAAGGCCCATACACTTTACTGTATGCAAAAAATGCTTGCAAGATGACAAAAACTCATTGTAGTTACCAATCTCTTGGTATAACTGAAGTATCTACAGTCCTGTTGATAGTAGATGATCCTGGTCATTCACTTGTCTTCACTCTGAAGTGATCTTTCTATCCTCTTACAAGTTTTTCTGGCTATACAGAAGTATAGTGTCCCTTAGGGAATGCAGCATATTTTGACTTAATGCCTTCTGACATTTCACTCGCCTTGTTAATAAGATGGGTGAAATGTCAGGTGAAGTTATATCAGTGAGTGCAGCAGTCCGCAAAAGGGAGATGTTTGGAGCCTTGTAATACTGCCTCTGGATTTGCTTTTCAAAAACATGTTGATAACCAATGCTAATTATTACAATGACTAGCTTTCATAATTGCTTCAGAAATTACTTACCTCACTGACAACGAATTGGGGGTACTTCTCTGGTACGCAGTGATATCAGACATAACCTCCAGAATTTTATTACAGTCACACTTTGAATGGTGCATTAGTAATCACTAGCTCTCTTTAACACAACTTCTTTCAGCCTACATGCTGATACTGCAGTGGTACGTAGTAGTTTTAAATACTAGAACTTCAGTAGGACCCTTAGTATAGGGAAGTGGAGGTGTCTTAGTACTTGGTTGCACAGTTCCAGCATCCAGGAGTTGTCCCACACTACTACATAGTGCTATTGTGCAAGGGTAACTCACTGCCCTTTGTCAGGAGACATATCTGTTTTGTGTATATAATTAATGTTTGGATGAACTCCTTCATACATCTGCTTATACTGTCTTCTACAATTTTGGGGGCTGCCTCATTTCAGAGATATTAAAGCTGAGAAACATCACCAAAAGAAGGTAAACCRCAGAATTTCCTCCCTGGGGAATGTTAGTGAAGTTAATGGGCATTAGTGCTGGCAGTATGCAGAGTGTAGTTCTCAGTCATCACAATCTCTGGGATGGTTCGACATCTTTTTTTTTTCTTCAGTAATACCAAAAATAAATCAATCTCACAAAAATGGAATAAGTGAAGTCTCTTAAATTTCAAATTTGAAAGGAACCCAGAAGAAAAAGTATGTTTGCTTCAGGCTCTTGTAAATATTTCAGGAAGTTAATGGCACAGAAGATGAATACGGTAAAAATATTGTTCACGTGGTAACACATGGAATGTACTACACTCTCCATTTTCTCAGGCTGTGCTATAAGCAAAAAGATATTTTTAGGGATCATGGAATGGCTGCAGACTAAAAATAGAGAAGCTAAAAATGTCCAACAAAACACTTTCAACAAAAAAATAAAATTGAAAAATCAATTTTAACTGCTAATTTCTGTTTTCTTTTTAGAAAGTGTTTTCAGTTTTTAACCAGGGATTTAATTTGTTAATTCTTACATTTTCGCTATGATATTCCTCAGTAGGATATCATCTTCTGAGTCTTCCAAAAAGTCATCTCCTGTAACTTATGGTCCAAAATGTCTTATCTAAGCATATAATGAAAGGCTTCAATTTATTTCTTGACACAGACACTTATACAAATTACTTAGTTCCTTCTGCTGAAGCTAGGCAAACACTTGCTAAAATTATATGTGTGGCTTCTTCTGATACAGATTTTATGTTATAAACACTTATTTGCTTTTCCTGCAATACAAGTCCAGCTTCCTGCTTTTCATTTATCAAGAAGGTTTTATTTGTTTTAAGGAAGATGGTTTGAAGTTGACTTCTTAGTAGGTGCATAAGCAGTCCAATTATTCAAAGCTACCACAGACAGTACTATATCAGTATCAAAGCATTTATGTGACTATTGTGGACGCAGGCATGGAATAGCTGTCAAGGCATTGATATGGCATCTGTGCAGTCCTCCTTAAAAGTTACCCACCAAGAAAAAACTTCGGAGTGTTTGGAGTTACTAACAACGAAAGATTTTTATGGTGGTGGGAGGGGCACTTAGTTTAAAATTACTTTTTGTTATATTGCTTGTTATATTGCTATATCCCCCCCTAAAAGTGGGACCTTTCTTTTCACCAAAATGACATAAGTCGTCACGTTATCCAGACAAGCATCTCCTCTGGCTACTACTCCAACCAGGTATTACATGCTATTCTGTGGGATGGCCAAAGGAATATAGTTACAAGTTCTACCACTGAGAAGTGTTATAATGACTAGTTTTGGAGTAAGATGAATCATTCTAGATGCACTTTTGATGCTAAAAAAACCCAAACACCCAATAAAGTATTAGTTAATGCAAGTGTTCAGTAAAGCCCTAATGATTTTTAGTTTGCTTTTAAACTTGTCACTTTTCAGAAAATATAGTATACTGAAATATTGTCACTGATAACATGGCTACTGGGCATCACTCAGAGCAGACACCTTATTGTTACTTTTAAAAAGTACTGTCTGGTACTGCCCGCTGCCTTGTGGTACATCATTATTACCTTAAGTGACAGAGGGCAAAAGCAGAAGGATGCAGGGTCACAACTGCTGAGCCAAAAATAAAGCTCCGTAATTCCTGATGAGCTTTCTGGAAGATTTATGTGCACACAGTTTTATACAACATAAATATTCTACATGTTAATAAAGTACAGGTCAAACTCCCTGGATACAATTTCTAAGGCAAAAAAAAAAAATCTAAAAACCAGCGTTTTACCTTTACTCACACTTACAATGTAATACCTCAGGGCCTCAATTTCCCTTTTTTAAACAGGGGAAGAGATAAAAGTGCTATAAGACTTCCAGGCTATACAGGGTATAAGATATATGGATCTAAATCCGTTATTTTAGGAGTAATCTTCTTTGCTATGAAAGATGCTGTATTATCAATAGTGCTTGCAGGCAATTAAAATTATTAATATTCTTTGTATTGTACTTGGTGTACAGCTGCCTACGCCTATAACAAATACATGAATCATGGTCCTCTAATTCAGTTTCCTGCAGTGAAACCAAGAAGATAGAAGATATTAACATTCCAATAAAGAAAAAAACCTCTTAATTCACTACCTATATTTAATGAAATAATTTATAAAATAGAAACAGTGTTGGCACTGGAGGGAGAATCTGCAATACTTATTTCCACTCCTGATCTACTGTGTAGCCTTGGAAAAGTCACTACAGTGCTCAGTGCCTCAGTTTCCCCACTGTTTCATATGGAAATAACTAGAAGCAGCAACAGGATGGAGCTTTAAAGTTAGATAATATTCACCTCAAAAGCTTTCAGCATTTCCATTTTAAAAGGCATGGGCTTTTAAATATTTATATTTTAACAATACAATAGTGCCTTGATCCAAAGACACATGTAGATGGCTTGGGGCTATTAAAGTGGTGAGCAGGCCTCCAAGAGAGCAACTATCTCATTCTCCTTTGTGTCCTAGAATTAGTTTATGCAAGACAGGTCTTGCAAATGCAGAGCAAAGCATAAAACATTTATTTCCTAATTTAAAGCATGAATCAACTTACCCCTTAGATAGGAATATCCTGCATTTGAACTGCCTTCCCTTCTCTCCCTCGAGTTATTACTGACAAACTAATATCACAAAAAGTGATCTCATACAATGGTTTGAGTAATGCAAAGATAAGGTCTATCTCTGTGAATTCCGGTTTAATCACATTCCTCTAGGTCCACCTTCTACACTCAGATTGAGACTCCACCCCTCTACACATTCGCAAGTCATCATTTCATTTTGTCCAGACATAAATGACTTATAGTGTAGTTCAGATAATAATCAAGCCCTGAATCTAATAATTGTTTTAACTATGATGAATATTCATTAGATTTTTTGGTGTCCTTTGTTGTTCTTGTTTCCCTTGCTATGATACTTTATTTTTCAGGAAAACAATCCAGTATTATAAATATTTGTCAAAAATACTTGTAAAGCCATGCTATTGGTCTAGTATTTCTCTTAGACAAAGCATTAGCAGTTGCAGCTGAGACCCTTTATTAAATTCAGTGATATAGTATTTCATTTTAAGAGATTACAGTACATGATTCAGCTACATGTCAGTGGAATAATATGTGAATGAATCCAGATTTTGCAAGATAGCTGAAACATCCATGATCCCCCCCCTGATTTCAGTGCTTGGTTCCATTTTCATTTGAGGTATGCTTTGTCCCTTAATAAAATTCTTCAAATTGCTGCTATCTGTTGAATTTAGTTGCCAGTCAGAAGATAAGCTGGGGTCACTACAACGGCTGTCATTTCAAGAAAACCCACAGTTTCTACTGTTCAAAGATCACTATGCCTTATTTCTCTCACTGAACCCTTCACTGAAGCATGTATTTTCATACCCATTTGGAGATGTAGCCAGGGTGGAGAAACATGCTGCTGCTTGAAGATGTGGCAAAAAAATTGCAGCCCAAAACCTTACTTGTCTGGAGCATGTTTCTCTGCTCAGTTTCCTCACCGGGACTAGGGAAGTGGTGGAATCCAGCCCTGCAGTGAGCGCATTTTAGACAAAACAGTACCTGTGAACATATCACTCCCTCTGGTGGCTGCAGAGTACTACGTAGATGGTCTCTTTCTGTTTATTCACTTATATTTTTTGCAGATAAATCCCAGTTATATGAAATGTGTCACAGAATCAGGAAAGGCTGCTGGAGAACATCACTCTGCGCTCACTCCTTCTCCACATTCGTAAGTATCCATTCCCACAATCAGCCTGCTTTTCTGCCCCCGTTTGCCCCCCCCCCGCCATTTGAAGCACAACTGTTCTTTCCACCAGCTTTTGTTCATCTTTGCACTTCCTTCATGAAGCTGCTTATTCTTGGGAACATGCTTTGTATACAGAAAGGAAAAGAAACCACATTCTTTTATATGTGATTCCTCCTTAAAAACAGAGTTGAAATGGGAATTTTGTCATGGAACTTAATGGGGGTAGTATTTCTCATTTAGTCATCCATGTGCATTTCATTTCTTCTAAAAGACACACAAGCTTATTCAAAAGAGACAATTACTCATTTACAGAAAAACTGGCTGCACCCATATGCTGTGTGTGGCTTAGTCTGTCCTTCTCCTTGTAAACCCAGGCAAACCCTGCCCGCCGCTGAAGATGCCCAGACAGCTGATGGCCTGGCTGCTAGGACACAGTATGGCTTCAGACTGTACAAGGACTGTGCTGGGTTCTGCTCAAATTCCAAGCAGGTGTGATCTCAGCCACGTTGTCAGAATTACAACATTTCTTGGTGCATTTTCAGAACACTAACACAATGTGTATTTTAAAAAGTGAGGACATGTAAATTCCTAATGACAGACATTTGCTTTATCTGTATAAACTCCCTATAAAAGCAGTGAAAGTCTTTGAAAGTATTAAGAAATAAACTCATAGAACCATTCTGTAATAAATGAGACTGAGTACACAGTATGTGTGTTTTCCCCCCTTTTGGCTCCATTGCTGTGTTGCTTTCCTTATATAGCTGTTCTAGTTAAAAGAACACTCCTGACCTAAGAAAACCAACGTCAACCTTATAATTTTTTGTTAAATACATGGTGGTCATCCACAGGTTTAAAAGTAGTAAAGAGTGGGCATTCCATATTTAACTCTGAGTCACTCCATTGTATGTCACGTAGAGACAACTGCTGGCAGACTTCAGAAAGACTTTTTCTGGATAAAGTACTTACTGACAGAAATCCCAACAACTCCAGTGTGTCCTTGGGAGCATGCCCACTCCCTACAATCAGCTCTTACACCGTATGTAACCTGTTGCATTCAGTGAAATTTATGTTTTCAGGACTGTGCCCCCAGAGAACTTCACTCTTGCAGGAGAAAGCTTTATTGAGAAAGCAGCTGAGAAGCTGGGATGGGAAATCTACCTCGACCCTAGAGGCATGGGTACGTGAATTGCAAGGAAAAACAATCACAAAAGGAGATTCTTCCAGGAAAACTGCTGCTCCAGTTTCCAGTGAGCAGTTTCCCAGACAGAGCAGAAGGGCTGATCTTACTCCTGATCTTAATAAAGGGACTTTTGATTCGCATCTACAAGAAGTGGGTAGTGAATATGATGACCAGGACTAGAGGGGCCCTGCCTCCAGCCAGGTGGAGGAAAGGGACAACCAGGTTTACTGGACTGTGTGGATTCAGTGGCCTGGCACATCAGACCCACAGGAGTATAAGGCTCTTGTGGACACCGGTGCACAGTGTACCCTGATGCCATCAAGCTGTAAAGGGGCAGAACCCATTTGTATTTCTGGAGTAACAAGGGGGTTGCAAGAGCTGTCTGTTTTGGAGGCCAAAGTGAGCCTAACTGGGAATGAGTGGCAAAAGCACCCCATCGTGACTGGCCCAGAGGATCCATGCATCCTTGGCATAGACTACCTCAGGAGAGGGTATTTCAAGGACCCAAAAGGGTACCACTGGGCTTTTGGTGTAGCTGCCTTGGAGACGGAGGAAATTAAACAGCTGTCCACCTTGCCCGGTCTCTCAAAGGACCCTTCTGTTGTGGGGCTGCTGAAGGTCAAAGAACAACAGGTGCCGATGGCCACCACAACAGTGCATCGGCGGCAATATCGCACCAACTGAGACTCCCTGATTCCCATCTATAACTTGATTCGTCAACTGGAGAGCCAAGGAGTGATCAGCAAGACTCGCTCACCCTTTTAACAGTCCTGTATGTGTGGCCATTGTGGCCAGCAGGAGTAGGGAAGTGATCATGCCCCTGTACTCAGCACTGGTGAGGCCGCACCTTGAATACTGTGTTCAGTTTTGGGCCCCTCACTACAAGAAGGACATTGAGGTGCTGGAGCGTGTCCAGAAAAGGGCAACGAAGCTGGTGAAGGGTCTGGAGAACAAGTCTTATGAGGAGCGGCTGAGGGAACTGGGACTGTTTAGTCTGGAGAAGAGGAGGCTGAGGGGAGACCTTATCGCGCTCTACAACTACCTGAAAGGAGGTTGCAGCGAGGTGGGTGTCGGTCTCTTCTCCAAAGCAACTAGCGACAGGACAAGAGGAAACGGCCTCAAGTTGCGCCAGGGGAGGTTTAGATTGGACATTAGGAAAAATTTCTTTACTGAAGGAGTGGTTAAACATTGGAACAGTCTGCCTGGGGAAGTGGTTGAGTCACCATCCCTGGAAGTATTTAAAAGACGTGTAGATGAGGCGCTTAGGGACATGGTTTAGTGGGCATGGTGGTGTTGGGTTGACAGTTGGACTTGATGATCTTAGAGGTCTTTTCCAACCTTAATGATTCTATGATTCTATGATATGACCAGTGCGAAAGTCTAATGGAGAGTGCAGACTAACAGTAGACTATTGTGGCCTGACCGAAGTCATGCCACCACTGAGTGCGGCTGTGCCAGACATGCTAGAACTTCAATATGAACTGGAGTCAAAGGCAGCCAAGTGGTATGCCACCATTGATAGCACTAATGCGTTTTTCTCAATCCCTTTGGCAGCAGAGTGCAGGCCACAGTTTGCTTTCACATGSAGGGGCATCCAGTACACCTGGAATCAACTGCCCTAGGGGTGGAAACACAGCCCCACCATTTGCCATGGACTGATCCACACCGCACTAGAACAGGGTGAGGCTCCAGAACACCTGCAATACATTGATGACATCATTGTATGGGGCAACACAGCAGAAGAAGTTTTTGGGAAAGGGGAGAAAATAGTCCAAATCCTTCTGAAGGCCAGTTTTGCCATAAAACAAAGTAAGGTCAAGGGACCTGCACAAGAGATCCAGTTTTTAGGAATAAAATGGCAGGACAGACGTCGTCAGGTCCCAATGGATGTGATCAATAAAATAACAGCCATGTCTCCACCAACTAGCAAAAAGGAAACACAAGCCTTCTTAGGCATTGTGGGTTTCTGGAGAATGCATATTCCAAATTACAGTCTGATCATAAGCCCCCTCTATCAAGTGACCCAGAAAAACAATTTCAAATGGGGCCCTGAGCAACAACAAGCCTTTGAACAAATTAAATGGGAGATAGTTCATGCAGTAGCCCTTGGGCCAGTCCTGGCTGGACAAGATGTAAAAAATGTGCTCTACACCACAGCTGGGGAGAATGGCCCTACCCAGAGCCTCTGGCACAGGGCACCAGGGGAGACTTGAGGTCAACTCCTGGGGTTTTGGAGTCAGGGATACAGAGGATCTGAGGCCCACTATACTCCAACTGAGAAAGAGATACTGGCAGCATATGAAGGGGTTCGAGCTGCTTCAGAAGTAGTTGGTACTGAAGCACAGCTCCTCCTGGCACCCCAACTGCCGGTGCTGGATGTTCAAAGAGAGGGTCCCCTCTACACATCATGCAACTGATGCTACATGGAGTAAGTGGGTCACACTGATTACACAACGGGCCCAAATAGGAAACCCCAGTCGCCCAGGAATCTTGGAAGTGATCACGAACCGGCCAGAAGGCAAAGATTTCAGAATATCCCCAGAGGAGGAGGTGACGCATGCTGAAGAGGCCCCACTGTATAATAAACTACCAGAAAATGAGAAGCAATATGCCCTGTTCACTGATGGGTCCTGTTGTCTTGTGGGAAAGCATTGGAGGTGGAAGGCTGCTGTATGGAGTCCTATACGACAAGTCACAGAAACTGCCGAAGGAGAAGGTGAACCGAGCCAATTTGCAGAAGTGAAAGCCATCCAGCTGGCTTTGGATATCGCTGAACAAGAAAGGTGGCCAGTACTTTATCTCTATACTGACTCATGGATGGTGGCAAATGCCCTGGGGGGGTGGTTGCAGCAATGGAAGCAGAACAACTGGCAGCGCAGAGGTAAACCTATCTGGGCTGCCGCATTGTGGCAAGATATCGCTGCCCSGGTAGAGAACCTGGTTGTAAAAGTGCGTCACGTAGATGCTCACGTACCCAAGAGTCRGGCCACTGAAGARCATCAAAACAACCAGCAGGTGGATCAGGCTGCTAAGATCRAAGTGGCTCAGGYGGATCTGGACTGGCAACATAAGGGTGAATTATTTATAGCYCGGTGSGCCCATGACACTTCAGGCCATCAAGGAAGAGATGCAACATATAGATGGGCTCGAGATCGAGGGGTGGACTTGACCATGGACACTATTGCACAGGTTATCCATGAATGTGAAACATGCACTGCCATCAAACAAGCCAAGCAAGTAAAGCCTCTCTGGTATGGAGGACGATGGCTGAAATACAAATATGGGGAGGCCTGGCAGATTGATTATATCATGCTCCCACAAACCCGCCAAGGCAAGTGCTATGTGCTCACCATGGTGGAGGCAACCACCGGATGGCTGGAAACATATCCCGTGCCTCATGCCACCACCCAGAACACTATCCTGGGCCTTGAAAAGCAAGTCTTATGGTGACRTGGCACCCCAGAAAGAATTGAGTCAGACAACGGGACCCATTTCCAAAACACCCTCATAGACACCTGGGCCAAAGAGCATGGCATTGAGTGGGTATCACCAGCCTCTGGGAAAATCAAATGATACAATGGTCTGCTAAAGACTACACTGAGAGCAATGGGTAGTGGGACATTCAAGCATTAGGATACACATCTGGCAAAGGCCACCTGGTTAGTCAACACTAGGGGATCTGTCACCCAAGCTGGCCCTGCCCAATCAAAACCCTTACGTACTGTAGAGGGGGATAAAGTCCCTGTAGTGCGCATTAAAAATATGCTGGGGAAGACAGTCTGGGTTAGTCCTGCCTCAAGCAAGGGAAAACCCATTCGTGGGATTGCTTTTGCTCAAGGACCTGGGTGTACTTGATGGGTAATGCGAAAGGATGGGGAAGTCCAATGTGTACCTCAAGGGGATTTGATTTTGGGTGAAAATAGTCAGTGAACTAAATTGTATGATGTTAATTGCTATATAATACTGTATGTCATCACTTCTATGGTTACTATATGCCATATCAACAATATTACACCATAAGAATCACCCAGATTAATGAAGAATGAACTTTGATGAAACTRARCAAAGTGCAGYRGTGATGGAACCAGAACTGGCTTCAGCATGCAACAATCCAACACCACACACCATCTCTCCTGCCCTGAAAAGACTGTTATGACAGATGGAGCCCAAAATCATGGACTAAATGAACTCAATGGATGTTTTAGAGGGGTGGCCCACAGTCTAAGGGAATGATATCTGTGAGTATATGACATAGATGGTATAGAATAAGGGGTGGCTACTGTCCTGGTTTCAGCTGGGATAGAGTTAATTTTCTTCCTAGTAGCTGGTATAGTGCTGTGTTTTGGATTTAGTGTGAGAATAATGTTGATAACACACTGATGGTGTAGTTGTTGCTAAGTAGTGTTTACACTAGCCAAGGACTTTTCAGCTTCCCATGCTCAAGAAGCTGGGAGGGGGCACATCCAAGACAGCTGACCCAAACTGACCAAAGGAATATTCCATACCATATGATGCCATGCTCAGTATATAAACTGGAGGGAGTTGGCCAGGAGGCAGCAATCACTGCTCAGGGACTGGCAGGGCATCAGTCAGCAGGTGGTGAGCAGTTGCATCACTTGTTTTTCCTGGCTTTTGTGTCCCCCCCCCCTTGTTTTCTTCATTACAATTTATTATTAGTGTTGTTGTTATTGTTATTATTATTATTTTACTTCAAATATTAAATTGTTCTTATCTCAACCCACAAGTTTTCTTACTCCTGCCCTTCACATTCTCTCCCCCATCCCACTGTGAGGGGAGATGAGCAAGCAGCTGTGTGGTGCTTAGTTGCCAGCTGGGGTTAAACCACAACAGCAGCTCTGCCCTCGGGGTCTTTATAAACAACCAACATACATATCCCTCGAGAAATGCAGTGTAGACTGTCTACCAAGTATGTCCTACTCCCTTGAAACCAGTATTTTGCTTCAGGTAGGCAATGGTGTTACAGTTAATTAAAAAAAGATTAAAATTTATGCTTTTGTGTTAAACAGCACAAATTCATTTSCTTCTAATGAAGAGCCTTAGAGTATGAACCAAAAACAATTTCTATCTTGAAATGACAAAAGCAGGAAATAAAGTCATTTCAACATCAAACCACAGACTTTGAAACATCATAGAGAAGTCTCGACATTTTATATAGATCAAGTCGTTCTTACATAAAACTACTGTGTAGCCCTCTCTACCCTTTCCGTCTCCCAGCCCATGTTAATCAAGTCTTTTCAGGACTGACTAAATAGCATCATGGAGAAAAGCAGCTTGTACAAAGAATGATTGCCCATAAATCTAAAATGAAACTATTGAAAGTGCAGATCCTTACTTCTTTTCCCTTAAATACTAGTTTATTTTGAGAGTCAACTCAATACATCTGGATTTCCTGGCTAGGATGGGACCTGGCTGCTTCAGAATTGCTCTCTCTCCATCAGCCTGCTGTATAGCCCAGAGATACTGGCTCAGTGTGTGCCCATTTATCAGATCATAAAATATTTTAGGTTGCCTCTATCCCCCATAGATTGGAGCACTGGTTTGTGAACACTGGTATATATTGATTTTGGTGAAACTCTATCAGCTGAAAATCTAGCTCCAAATCTAAGGCTGACTGATAAATTTCGTTACTATTCTAGCTTAAGATCTCCAACTTCAAGCACTGTTGCAATTCTCTGATTCAATAATCTCTCTTCTCTACATCTGACAGCTACAGTTGCTCACACATCTGTGCACCTAATATTTTAGAGTCAGGACCACAGGTGGTCAAGGAATAGGATTTGATTTATAGTTGCTTATCTTAAAAATAGCTGCATAATATGAATATTTGAGTTTGTCAATACTAATATCAATCCCCACACACATTTTACTTTTCAAACAGTGACTTCTTCTGTCTTACATCAACTGCAAGTCTGACTTCACATCGAAAGTGGTGTCCCTGTCAGTCAGGAAAAGGTGCCTGAAACATAAATAGGGCGAAAGCAGCATCTTCCGGTTCTCCCATTCCCTGACACCTGCCCAATGAAAAACTTCTGGATTGCCATTTTAAAAGCTAAATAGAGGCTAATATGTATTCTCATATCTTGTATATGAAATGCATTTCCAGACATTAGAAACTAAAAGCACAGTGACTCAAAACCAAAAGCTACCACAAAGCCACAGCTATTTAAGGCTTATGCAAATCAATGAAGAGATATGATGGACTTCAACAATTTGTGAATAGGGGAAGGTAAAAGCCATTTCTGAAGGCAAGGGTCTGTATTTCTGCAAAAGCCTTCTAAGAATCTTTGACTTCCATGCAAATAACTCCATAAGATGGGAACATAATCATCCATACTTTCAGTTTAAAGTCTACTATGTAGACCTGAGTATGTGCATGTACATATATAGATGACTTCTCTATATATACACACATAAAAAGGCCACACAAATGTCTCCTCTCTTGAAAGAGGAATATTCAAATTACCCCTCTACTGTCCCACAAAGTCCCGCAAGTTGTCAGAGATTGTAGCATGGTGACCGATTTGAATGTCCTGGCTTCTGCCTGACTTACTACAGAATTTTCCATGAATGGGCAGCTCCAAGTGCTGCCAGAATTTCTCTTTCCACAGAACCATCTCCAGTACAAGTGAAATCTTAGTTTACAACATCTCCAGTACATAGAAAGTAAACCCATATTTTCCCTTCCTACTCTTTCACTAAAAATACACCCAAAAAGTGTAAGTTAAGCATTCAATTTGATGATATCCTTTGCAAATCTGCTCTGTAACTAAAAAGATACTGTCTCTTTCTGTTGCCAAATTTCCTGTTTCTGTACCCCAGGGGCAGCTGTGGGCCCTGCAATATTTGGTCAGAAGCATAAAAACTGTTTTCTGCAAGCTTTATTAATTTTCAAGCCATTTCCTGTTTTCCCTTTGCAGCCAAACCCACCCTTTTTGGCAGGTACTGAAATACAAAACCACCCGATTCAGTTTGAGGAAATGTTCTATTACTTGAAAGAGGAGGAGACCCAGAATGATAGCTACAATTTTTCATTACCTGCTTTCAACAAGGCAACTTTGCTTTACTGCAAGTAAAGCAAATCCTGAAGTAATCTTTCAGGAAGTCCTGAAGTAATCTTTCAGGAAATCATGCTGTACAGAATTGCCCATCTCAATTTTTGAATCCTTTACATAATAGATCTAGTCTTAGAAAACATTGTATAAGTCACAAGCAGAGAGCATCCACAAAACAAATTCTTCTGGAAGTGGAAATAGAACGTGAACTTCATTCATAGGTTGCATTTTTCATAACTGATGTTTAGGCAGCTTCTTTTGATATGTAACCCAAAACAGTAGAAACCTTCTGTCCAGTTTGAGACACTAGAGCCTTGGTTTGCAGAAGGGACAAGCATGCACAGGCTCAGACAATTTACAGGAGCTCTGCATGCTTGACACTCCTGAACATCAGTCCTAGAAGACACAGGTGTCCTCAAAGGGCTTCTAAAAAAAAAAAATCAAACATGAAAAAAATCAAATATCAATTCTGGTGATACGGCCCTAAAAAGTTTAGACCTTGATATACATAATTCCTTGTGTTTTAGAGATAGCTGTAGTGAAAAGGGGAATAATTCCTGAGATATTTCAGGAAAATGGTAATAATTTTGTTGTCATCCGAGATGAAGTACAATTAACAGATTCATGCTACACCTGGAGCTCTAACAGTCCCTTCTTCTCTCCAGCCCATTTACCCCAGAAGCTGAATCAGCATTGTCCCCAGAGTTCATTGTCACTTTGCCTTACGTAGTATTCCTTATTTTCTGGATCATAGTGATGTTCACTTGCAGGGAAAGGAAATCTGGAGCTAGGTTTTTGCAGTGCAAGTGAATTAAATGTACACACACATATTATTTCATTCAGCAGARAAATGCAATCAATTCCAGGATAAAATGCCAAACAAACTGCCAATTATAAGGCCAAACCAATACCAGGGAAGAGATCATCATAAAGCACTACGCTTTCAGAAGAGTGTACTTAGGCAGACTGACCAACCCTAATACTGCAAGCAATCATACATAGTCATGCACAATCATAGAAATCAAGCTGCCTACATTTACCCCCTGCATGACATCCATCTTATAAGCAGTGTTATACAGAATCAGTGGCAAGGCTGCCCTTGCTGATACTGGACTTGCCGTTTAAAAGCCTGGTTCAAAGCCCATTTATGACAACGGGGAGTCTTCAGTTGACTTCAGTGCTCCCTGGGTTCATATTGCAACACTGACTGATTCAGGGGAAAACATATCATCCCACACGACTTCTGCCATTGAGGCATAACACTTTGTAGGATATAGTCACTACTTTTCTACTCCCCAAGCTATGTTTCATTCTTTGCTCTTACTGAACTAGAGACAGCCTAAGCCTCTCACAAGGCCATGCAAGTGACTGATACGGTCAGACAGAAACAGACAGAAAGAACAGATTGTGAAATGAAAACATAAGGGCTGCTTGTACTCTAGACCCTTTCCACCTCCTCCCTTAAACCACTGTGATTAAAAACACAAAGAGCTGCCCAGCAAAAAAACCAAAACAAAACAAAAACACCCAAAAAAACCCCACAACCAACCACACACAAAACACACCAACCAACAAAAAAAAACCCCGTGACCCATGCACTCATATCCTGGCAATTTGTGGGAATTGTCATAACACACCCAGAACAAAAAAGACTAAATTACAACATCTCTGGATAGACCTAAACCTCATTTCATTACAGCATTTGAGCACATGCACAAGGCCACTACCAATCAGCAAAGACATACACTTACATATAGGTATGCACTTACCTTCTATTTTGAAACAAATAGACCACATAATTAAGTGCTGCTTTAAATGTAGATGGATTGTTAAATCAGAACCTTAGAATAACTCCTTTATTTTCACAAAACCTATTGGCTTAACAGAATTATAATACAGTGAACTACAGTTTCATTAAAAAAAACCCTTAATTTGGTACAGTTCAGAGGAAAACTGCTCCCTCATCTCCCTCTGGCTCCATACCCTCTCCCAAGGGTATATTGGCTCTTCTGAAAGAATTTTGTTGATGTTTTAAATCAGAGGGCTCAGCAATGGCTCCCAGCCTTAATCTCCTTACTCAGCAACATGCTGTCCTCACTAGAAGGCAAGTTCCTGTCATGGTTGTCCTTCAGGAACAATTTCATCCCAAGATGACAATTAATAAGACCTTCCTAGCTTTTTCACTAACTTGTTTTGCATCTGTAGGCAAATTTCTTTCCCTTTATTGCACTTTGATACTGTGATAGAAGCTGATTTTATTAAATTCTTCATAGTTCAATAAATTTATCTACAGAATTTTTCTTTGAGGAACAGGCTGGAGCAGGAGAAATAGGCTAGTATAGGAGAAACTGTTCCTTATTAGGAAGAATAATAAAAATGTTAAGAAGTATTGAAATGGCCACTGGAACTTGGACATCTCCAATTCCTGAAAGCTCAAGAGCTCTAGTTCTATACCCGGAATACAGTACAGTTTAAAGGAAGAAATTATTTAATTCAGCAAATAGCTTATCCTTCTTTAGAAAGGCTTATTCCTAAACCTGAGACAAATTTGTTTATATGAATAATTATAAAAATGACAGGTCTTCAGAGTACCTTTGAAGAAAATTGAATGAAATCCTAAAAATACCCTCTTTTTGTTCCTGATGAGAATGTTAACATTAAAAAGTTTGTCTTTCATAGTGTACTACTTTCATTTTTTGTTCTGAAAATAGATACAGAATTCCAAACATTCCATTCTGATAAGGAAAAAAATTATTTGTTTCGATTTTTCAGAATAAGTTTCATTAAAACTGACATACCCCCCTAGCAAGTTTCAGTTTCATATGAGTAACATTTCCCAATAAGCAAACATTCTTTTAAATAAATTTGAAGCAGCATTATTGAAGAATAATTAATCCCAGATTTTAAGATTCAAGACATGCTGAAAGTTAGTATATGGGAATACTTATTTTACTGTTTTTCTAAAGACAATAAGCCAATATTGCCTGTTGTTTCTTTGCATTAGCATTGACTGTTTTCATCCTACTCTCCTAGTGATAGTCAATACAAAGAACACAATTATAGCATCATAATTTGTATCTATAGCTAACAAATTCCTTTGGCACCCATCACTTTCAAAAGTAAAGCCCTATAGAAGGTGTTGTATTTCCCATCTGCAGCCCTCTTTACACCACTATCACAGCTTATGTTTAGACTTGCTTTGCTCCTTTATAACGCAAAGTGTTGTGGGGTCTTAATGACAGCTCTGACTCACATTCACTGAGCAAAACAACCTAGCCATGTTTTAGGGTTTTGTTGTTGTTGGTGGTTTTTTAAAAAAGATAAAACCTCTCCCACAAAGTAACTCGTCTGCAGAGGTTACCTCCTCCACAACTGTCAGCAGAAAGGAAACAAATCTGCTTCTGCTGCTATGCTTCAGGGTCTAATGTCCCAGCACTGCAGGACTTCAAGGTGCAGAAACTGAGGGAGAAGGTCACATGCTTCCTCCACTCAGCTATGTGGCACACTGGTATAGTTAGTTCACATGTGAGCACTGATTAAAACTCACCACATCCCTAAATAGATGTAAATCAGTAGATTATTACTTCCCAAGACACAGCAAGATTCAGAAAAGAATTAATATAAATCATTGCTCCCTAAGTCCTGCTTCAGCCCCAGTTCCTGGCTAACAATCATTATTTGTGAGGAAAAAGTATCTGTTACAGATGTTGGTAGAGTGTTAATCTAATCTAGTCTTGCATACATGCCATGCAATGCTGATATGCAGAAACATATACAAGAAAAAAGTAACTAGTCTTGTACAGACCATTGTACAGCTGTACTACTAATAGTTACGTACGAAAAGGAAAAATCCTCTACCTCTGTAGGGTGATATTAGCACACTGAGGCCAGCAAGCCTGTAGGCAGAGATCAATGCTAGAGTACAGCTAGGATGTCACTTGAGGACACAAGCTGAGAGAGACTTAGACATGCAGAAAAATTCAGACAGTATTTACTGCAGAATTAAATAACCTGTCCCAAAACTATTTCAGTATCCCTACATGCACATCCACTACCACACTTGCTCAGATAAACATGGGGGCTCACTTTGAAATGAAAACATCAGTTCACTGCTGGAAATAACAGGAAAAATGTCTTTAGTGTTGTTCCTTAAATATTTTTTTAAGGACCGTTTGCAGAAGGGAGGGAACTCCCTGAACACCTCACTGCCTAAATACCCCTTCCCCCTTTGCTAAATAAAAGTCTTCTGAAAGCCACAACAGCTCCTGTAACTTTAAACCTGGGCTGAGATCATAATTTTAGTACTGACCAAACAGAGTGCAGAGGGCGGGCCTGGCTTTTCTTTGAGGACCACCTTAGGCATGCTCCCACCCCTTAGCTAAAGAAAATAATGCCAACTCCACTCAGTTTTCTTTAGCTGTATAGTTATCATCTGGGAAAACCTTCCCCTTTAAACTACAGCAGTTAAAGGAATATTTGGAATACCAAAGTATTTTTTGCAGCGATTTCTTTTTGTGATCTCAAATCTCCCCTGCCGCTAAAAAAATTAATCAGAATTTGAATCCATCTGCTCTCAGGATTGGAAAGCTGTTCTCTAAGCAGATCAAAGATGTTTATTAAAGTTCAATTCTTCATCTTCGTTCTAGGGAGCATGCCTTTCATAGCACTTGCTGAAGAAGGTAAGAATAAACTTTGGTTAAAATTATTTCCAGTCATTTCCTGTAATTTAAACAGTTTGTGTGCTTACTCATAGGCAGTATAGTTGCTCTGTCCTGTTTATAAAACTTTCTTTTGAATTCTTAAGCTACTACTGGGCATCTACTATGGCTGTAATCAGGGAAGAAATACATCAAAAGTTTTCAGATGGGCTGAGTTATGCTCTATTAGAAAAGAATTTTCTGTGCGTGTCTAAGGGAAGGAGAACAGTACAAGCAGTCAGGGAAGGCATTACATCAACAGCCCTTGGAAATGTCTTCAGTTTCACTGTAATATATGCAAAGGAGACTGCAAGCAATAATTTAGTTGTAACTGGCATTTAGGTGGTGAAACTCTCTATGAAAGTAACTTATAAAYCTTTCCATTCAAGAGTTTAGCTTCTGTACTTAGAGGCATTACAACAGCTTAGAATTTGAGCCTTATGCGGGGTTTTGCTAATACTAACATAGCCATAAGCAATATATACAAGTGAGGGAAACTAAAACAGAAAGAATTATTACGTAAGGCAGATTTGAAAAGTGTTAACGTATCTACTCAGAAAAAGTTTATTTGGCAAACTATTTCTGTTGAATTTTATAAGAAAAATACAATATACACTTTTAGGTAAAACAGATGTTTAAGTCTTTTTACAGCTAAAGAAGATTCAAATTCAGTCTTTCTGCGTAGTATTTGACTCATTATGAATGAATTGGCCATCAGGCAATGTGCCTAATCTATGATGTATGCGCAAACAGAAAGTCTGCCTGCCTGTGGTGAATTACAGCTACCGTTGCTACGGAACATGTTCCAAGTACTAGTGCTCTGAGAACAATAACCTGAAACAACCCACTCGTCTTCCAAAGCATAAATCTACTTGTCTGACTTGGATTTGGGGACCCTAACTGAAACATATGACCTGATTTTGGCCTGGTGACAGTCAATATCATTCTGCTGGAAATAATGGAGCTATATCAATATACAGTATGCATGGATGTTGGCTTGAAACTTCTAATGGGGATTCCTGGTTCTGTATGTCAGAATATGAGGCTGAAAATTTGGAGTTATGCTTCAAAATTTCACAGAAAATCTAAAATCAACAGGTATTAGGCAAGTGCCAAATACTGCTTTCTAGGCTTTCTCCGAGATAAACACAGCTCACCCAGCTAGCTTATCCTTAAAAAGTATCAATATTAAATGTACCAAAGTTTACAGCCATTAAAAAGAAGGCAAAACCCACCACCATTTCATAGTTACCTTAAGCAGTTTCTAGGATACCAGAATTACAGGAAAAAAGGTCTTTTGTCTTAAGGCTTTTGGGGAATTTTTTTAAGTGTATTTTCTCTCAACTCAGAGAAGGAATCCAGCAATGATTAGGTTGAAACCCTATGAGCCAGAAAAATGTCAAAATATTTCGTGCTTGCAAGATTCTACCTCTGTTTTATTACCAGTATAGTTTGCATTGAATTCCACAGTTGCATCTAGAACATGCTTTACAGTATTTAAGGCTTTCTGTGTCTGTTTAGGTTTTATGACTCTTTCTTCACATGGGGCCAATCATTTAGGATAACTTCCAAAGGATACACCAGGAAAATAGGCTCCAGATATAAAAATAAGCAAGTCTCATATTTAGCATGTGTATCACCGCTGTTTACTGATAACCATGAGCAATTACAAGTTAGAACAGACTTGAAATGATAATACCACCTTCAGCAATCTGTGACTACACTGACAATGAAGATGGAGAATTTTTTGGCTTGGATAGTACTAGGTGGAGTAGGTATGTTCAGATACCTGAACCTCTGGGGTAGACAATTTGGCCTAAGGGTTTTAGAGAGAAAAAAGTCTCCTTATCAGATTCTGATACCTCTTAACCCTGATCAGGCCATAAATAAATCTGCGGCTACCCTTTTGTTTAGTTGGGCACTCCATTTTCTGGATTGAGACTGAATCAAGAAAAGCAGATTTGTTTTGATCAGACAGCATATTTCCAAAAGGATTATTATTTTTTCCAAATTCCTCCTTGAATTGCCAAATAAACTGAGTTCAGCTTTTGATCCTAGTTGTAAGCATAGCATTTTTCCCTTTCCAAGTAGCGATCCACAATTTGAATATTTTCATTAGTATCTGCTGTCTTTGAGTTGCTGCAACTTTACGAAAAAGCCAGAGGCGCAGAAACCATTTCAGGACAACTGTGAACCAGAAACGTGATTGAAAAATAGCAGTTACCACTGACCCAATAACAGGACTATCAGCCAACCTATGAACAACATTTCAGTGAAAAACCTATGAATCTTAAGGGAGAAGTCAGAAATGCTTAAACATTCTTTGCTCATAGAGAACATGCAAATTACATCTAACACCAGTAAGTTAAAAATGAATGAAGATTTCTGTTAAAATTTCCTGGATTTCTGCTACTCTTAACAACAATTTTTGGTCCGAGTCAGCAACATGATTTCCAAAAGGAACAATAAAAGCTCCTTTAATTGGGTCACATAAAGCAAGACACAAAGCTGTAAACGCATAAAATACAATACTGATGTGGAAGAGAAGATAATTAACTTATTAATTTCCACTCTTCATATGCGAACTTTCAAATAAAATTAATGGCAGAAATTAGCAAAAATACAGAAAGAAAACCTAGTAACAAATCTTACATCACTGTCTACTTAAAACACATTCACACATGCTCTATTTGTATTATCTATTMATGGTTTAAATCCTGACTGAAACAGACAGTATTTTGTCTTTCTTACAACCCAGGACAGCCCTGAGCACTATATAAGCTGATGAATTTTTAGACTAAAGCATTTCCTATTGAATGATTAGCAGATATATATTTGTCCTTCTGTGATCCTGTTCAGCATATAAAAATTCAGGCAAATGTTAGCACACAGGATCAGGCCAAATGAGTTGAAATGGAAGTTGGCCTAAAATTTTTCTGGCCACAGCATTAATCAAAATATTAAAAGCACAAGCATTCAAATGAGTGCTTTACAGAGGCAACACATTTCCTAATCTGAAACCTTTCCCATGGTGCAAGTATCATTGCAGAGAAGGAAATTACTCTATTGGCTGTCACATAACATGATCAAAAATTAACATGATTGTTAAACAAGTTACCACATGTCACTTGAGCTGTATCAACTGTCCAYGTGCCTAATCTTACCTAGAGGCAAATACTACATTATAACACCTTATGCAAGTCTGGAAATTAAACAATTTTATACTAGGTCATGTTACTTTACATTTGTTTTTGACTAAAAGTAAGCACATGGACAGGATAATTCAGATGAAAAGTGTTTATATGGTAAGAAAGGAAAGTGAAGTTTACAGTCAACCATGAAAGACTAAAAGCTTTTCTATGTTTTTCAAAATCATGAAAACCAAAATTGACAAAATCACAAGAAAGGATTTTTTCAAAAGCATCTTGATTTACCCAAACTCCGTTGCCAGTTCAGTGGCAAAACTAAAGTCATGCAACTCTAAACTCTTCTGAAAATCAAATTCTGTAACTGCTGGTAGTAAATAAAAATGAACAGTCACATGTGACTCCAAAAGGGAGCCAGTTTTCTACTAAATAAGCATGACATAAGCATGCATCTGGCTGCATCATGAATGATGAGTGCACTTGCACATGTATCTCCATATATGCCTCTTGTAAACTACATTAGCATGATATGAATCTAGCTCTACATGTCCAACACTCAAACCTTAATTATCACAAAAAGAAGAAAAACATCTTACTGGATCTCAGTTAGTGGGTCTGCAAATCAGTGAGTCTGTATTTTGCAGTGTCTTGGTAAAAGGCCAGCAGAGAACAGATAAAATTTGCTTTCTCCTCTTCATTGGGAAAGCAAAGAGGCTTGCCCATCTGTATCACAACAGTTAGTTTTTGAATCCATGTAGCCTTACAAGCAAAGAAAATAGTCATATTTAAAAGCTCACAAGTGGACCCTTCATTAACTCAGGCTGCACAGTGAAAACTGGAAACAGAGGCCAGATTCTCAGCTCCTATAATAATTCAGTTTCCTCTGAACACATGCATTTACCCCAGATCTAGTGCTTGTAAATCATCTGCAAAAATAAGCAGCTGAGAACCTAGAGAGATAAAAGAGCATTTTAACAGATAATAAAAAAACAGTAAAGGAAGGATAGCCCACAGCATGCAGGCTGTTGGGCTCCAACAGAAGCATGCAGTGTTTCTTCCTTGTGTCATTTGAGGCAAGCCATACATACATACCACAGAAATGACTACTCTTTGCCCAGCTCTAACATATGGTCTGTCTCAGTTGCACGTTTGTTTTGTTGGTTTGTTTGCTTTTTGTCTGGATGCGGTCAGGATGGAACCCAAATGCTGCCAGGTCCTACTATTCACTGCATCCCAGATCCACGCTACAGACAGGCAGCCTCTAAAAGGGCCTTCTCCGATTTGTGTGCACATACCATACCCTGAGTTTGAATTAATGCTGCAGCAAAGCTTACATAGCTGTGTGGTGCACAACTTGCTACACAGCATTTCAGAAAAAGATGTAGGATTGGGAGTAGAGGTATGTTGGGATGTTCTAAAGAGAAACAAATGAGAAAAATAAGAGACAAATTTACTATTGATTTCCAACTCAGTCTCAGAAGCCTGGCCAAAGACTCTCAAAGGAAATAGAAACTGTGATGCCGAGCACATTCTCATGTTGCTTTATGACTTTTGTGTTTTTCCATCTCTGTATTTGTTGATTACAAACACTACAACATCCAGCATAAATTGCATCAGAATAATCCTTTGAGAGGGCACAATTCAGCTATGTACACCATTTCAGGCAAACACATACCCTCTTAGGAGGGCTTGAGTAGTATATGAGATGCTGCTAAATCTGTAAAAGGGACACACTTAATTCCAAATGCATATTAAAATGTTTTTATGACTATGAAACCCATCCAAATATTAGCTAGTATGTTATTAGTTAGCATGAAAGTCAGACTAAACATATTTTTGAATGGATCTTGCTTGCTGTGTGGCAATATAAAGCAGCTAGCCAAAAAGTCATTGTGTGAACAAAATTAAAGCCTAACCAGTTTCCAGTTATAGTGTTTAGCATGCATATTTCAAACAAATGAGTTAAGAAATGATCATGCAAACAGGTCCGCTGGCAGATACATGGGGTTAGTAACCTTCATCAAAGCAGCTGTGAAAGGGCATACGGCTGTAGCCTCAGAGTTTTGGGAAGGAAGTGATTCAGGGAAAAGATTAGTTTATTACTGTATTAGAGGTCATTTCTTAATTCCTTTCATCTGCATTTACATATCCCAATGTACACAGATTGCTTTCTGCTGCACACCCCATAAAATTTGCTGATCCATTACACAAAATTTTGTACTTCTCTCCTTGTCTTAGCTCCAACACTCATTCCTTGTCAGCCATGCAGTAATAAACATAGTACTGTAATGCTGCAGCTTTAGTGCCACTTACAGAAAGATGCAAAAGAGACTTACACCTTGATCACAACTCCAATCTTGTTGCCCCAGTCAAACCCTTACTGCTCAGAGAAAACAAAGAAATTGCTAGTAAGACTGCTAACAGGGCAACAGTGTCACGGGGCAGCAAATATCAGTAAGAAAGTGGTTTTATCCCACATTCATGGGATAGCAACTCTGAGGTCAGTGTACTTAGACAAGAAAACAGAGATTGATGCAGCAACATTATAAAAGCATAAACCTTAGAAGACTCATCTCTAGTTCTGCAAGGAATATTTTAAAGGAATATCCCATAATGGAGTTAAATAGTCTTTTCATTCTTAATGCTCACAGCTCTGTGGCCGATTTTATCATGCATAAGAGAAAGCTTAGTAAGTTACCACCTTTTCCTCTTGTGGCTTTGTTTCATAACTTTGGTTGTGGGTCATATACACATAGCAAGCACTTGAAGAGCAGTTATTTTTCTCTATATCTGCCCAGTTAAAATATATTTTGTTTTGCTTTTCTGTGGGTATCCTATACATGGGCAATGTAGAATATTGTAACATTCAGAAGACATGTGATTTACTTCAGAAGCAGCCAAGTGGTTCTTTGCCACTTGGCATGGTAGATTTAAACTCTGGCTTTGTTCCTTTGACTAAGCCAGCCGCAGCAATAGAAACCATCTGTAGTAGGGTGTGGTGACCAAAGGAAATGTTTCTGACAATTCAGCAAAATTGCTGTCACCATGAGCTACATGGAATACCTGAACAAAGTCAGTCATACTCTAAATAAGGCTAAGCTAAATCCTTCCTTGTGCATCATGGCCATTTTTCAACTGGCAGATACTTTTCAAAGTTCATGGTATTTTGTCATCCAGCTTCCTTCATTATATAAAGCAAAGCTGTCAGTTTTTGTATAAGGAAACTGCAGTAAGCACTTCAGGCTTTAGACAGACAGTACATACTTTCTTCTGAACAACAAAAAGTCTAGACACTTAAACATATGCCAGGACATTTCTTTATCATGGCATGATATATTACTCCAAATTCCAGAAAGAATTAACAGAAAAAGAAAATGCCAGTGCTGTGGCCCCAAACAGGCTAAGGATACTGCAGATGTCATGAATTTTGCAGGAGCCACAGGTACAAATGGGAATTTCAGTTCTCATTAAGAAACTTCCTTGCCTTTCTGAAGTCTGAAAATGTTAACTGTCCAAAGGCTCAAAATCCAGAAGGCAAAACCCAGAATCCACTATATTATAGTATTCAAAACCTCAAATTTTCAAAGTCCAAAGAATTTTGTGGCCTGATTTGGCAGTGTTGGACTATTTAAAAAGAAAAAAAAAAAAAAAAAAAAAAAAAAAAGAGAGAGACACCTATATGCTTTTTTTAAATACCTGAAAATGCTGAAGCAATTATAGAAACATAATGGAAAACTCCTTTCAGAGAAAAATAAGCTGATGAGGTAGAGTTTGGATCTGACAGTGGAATATGTTTAAATTGAGGATGAAGCTAAATAACAGACAAAACTGTATTTGAAAACTGCAGAGCTGCTGCTGAGACATTATGTATTCAAAAGGCTGATACCTTATCAAATCATACATTTTTGTTAAACTTCCACCACCATGAATAAAAGTTTCCACTGAACTAAAACTGAATGAGATTCCAATAATGAGATACTGACTTTAAGACTCACTTTGCTCACAATCAAATTAAGGTCTGTGAGTAAAGAATGCTTCCTCAGAAAGGGAATTCTGTATCAGGACATAAATGCTGTGTAAAATATGGCCAAAACAGCATGGCTAACACACATGTACATACACAGTTCTTCAAACACCACCACTTGGCCTGTAACAGTTCAGAAAGCAGATACGGAAAAACATCAGTCAGCTCCAGATAGTTAGCTCAATAATATCTTAAACAGAAGAGTGGTATCTCCCAAGTGACCTGTCCCACTAAATTCCTTCCCTTGCTTTTCTAGAGAAGCATTCCACAAAGCACCTATCTAGCACAGCTGGATAGGATAAAATATGATATCGATAAGATACAGATAAAAATAAACTTGAATTTTAAGATCAAAGCTTTTGTCTGACAGTTAACCCGCTAGTTTTTTTTTTTAGCTGTTATAAATAACTGAAGCTGCTTTTCTTTTTTTTAAATAGGAGCAGAGGGGCAATGAGCAATAAAGATTATTTCAGTTCTTGCTAGAGGAAAACCTTTAAGGTTAGCCATTTTTACCTATTGGTCTCTTATCACAAAGATGGAAACTCATTCTATTTTGAGGGCTTCCTATTTCAAGGACTAAGCTAACATACAGACTTACAACTGCCTTTGCCCACTAATGTCTGCGTTGATTCAGACTGCTGGGAAAGAAACAAGATCCTACAACATTTTTCATCTTCAAAAGTATCTTTGTTGGTTTTGGAGGTACCTGAAAGAAATGCTAATGAACAACAGTTTTACAACTCACTCCCCTTTCCAACACAACCACTGTGCTTTGAAAGCAACCCTAAGAGGTTTTTCTAGTAAACTGTCACTCCATGCATAACAATGAGTAGTGAGCTCATCTTCCCCTAAGTGGGTCATGGGATGCTTAACCATGGGATGCTTTCAGAGCAGTATTAAACTTTTAAAGACATCAAATTTTCTCCTGRTGTGAGAAGTTGCAGCCTGATAGCAGCTGGGGACTTTGAACTAAACATACCCAGCTGGGACTTTGGCAGAAAGAGATGCAATGATTAATTCACATCTGCAGCAATGTATAGCTGCAAACAGAAGAGGCCATAGTGCTAGTTGGAGACAAACATAGCACTGTGAGGCACTGTTTTTATTTACAGCCTCCTCTAAGATAATATTAAGAACATATGCAGAAGCACTACTTAACCCTATGGCTCTTGCTACATTTGGCCCACATCAGATGAAACCAACAAATGACTAAAACACATACACCCTTACATYCCATTTACATTCTCTTTGATGTCAGTGGCATATGCGCCTTGTACTGGGTATAAGGAAAGAAGTTTCATGTCCAGTAGTTTCTCTCAATTTCATTTAAATATTTTTGACTTTATTAGGCAACTCTTTGTCAGAGAAGGCAGTAGTATCAAGTGTTCCTTCCTACAAACGCAGTACACTGATAACAAATTACCTCCCAGTTTTTCTTTTGGTAATAGTTCAGTAGAGTCTGCTTAACTACCACTTAGATCACCTCCAGTGTCTGTCCAGAAAAACAAACCTGGAAACATAATCCAGGGACAATTCTCCAGCAAATACAGGACCTCAGCTTGAATGCAGTATTATGCAGATTGGACAGGGCTGGGACAAGACCTCCACATTGATAGAAATCAGTTCAATCTGTGAGCTTTAGGAAGTTAATAGGGGAGCCATATTATTGTAGTTTCTCTTTACAGTTAAGGAAAGGCAGCGCTTCCCAAGGACAACCCAAATCTCAGGTGAGCTGAATTACCTTCTGGAGTATTTATCTTTCCCTACAGACTATAAAAGAAGATAAGGGCAAGCAGACACCTTATTTAGGCAGCTTTATTAAGAACCTAAAATTAGGCAAGATTAATCTGGGCCACCTCCTTTTGTCAATCACTCTACACTGAGGGCAAATGCACTGAAATAGGTTTTCTACATGTCACTTATTGCCAAGAATCTGCAATAACTTTATCACACAAAGAATAATTATTCCATGTTTCTTTGTGACATTCACTAATTCTCTACACCTTTGTTCTGTGACACTGTTTCCTTTCCTGCCTTCACTATCAGGTAATTCTTCAGGGCTGAAAGCTGCTGCCATGCCAAGTATTCATTCATGTCTGAATAAGCTGCTTGTTGTTAACATACAAAACTTATTTCACGTTCTGCTTGGGGTTTTTCTCTGATAATTGTTTCCTCCATCTGTGCTTATTTTGCAACTAGTGAATAAAGGATGTTTTTCAGTTCCGACTGGGATTACAAGGTAAACTGATCCATACACAATTCATGTTGTCAAGCTCTATTGCTATTTCTTTCTTTACACTTAACATTTACATAGCATAATCCCAATATTGTCCTTTAGAGACATTACTTTATAAGCAAAAAATAAGTATTATAAAGTAGTGCCATATCTTAAAATGCCCTGATATTTAGAAGGTGGCTAAATCAACACACCTAAAAGTCAAGCCCCCTTTATGCTATCTCAACAGAAAATTTTCAAGGTTGCTCACCTGCAGTATTTCAATCAAAAATGACCAAAACATTATTTTTACCATCTAACTTAGAAATATGATTTACCCTGGCCTGTTCTAGTCATTCCATGGATTATAAGGTGATTTTTGGGAGACTGGCTGGCTTAATTAGCCACTATATTAGGCCTCATGTTGGCATAACATGAATATACTTTCTTCATCTGTTAGTGCCGAAAGTAGTACTTGCACACCCGTTTGGCTCTTAAATAGAAAGTGTATCTGTATTCAGGCTTATAAAGGTATAAAAATATAAAATTCTATTTACTTGAGTAAACATGGAATTAGAAATCTAAGTTTAGATCAGTGTTTAGTCTCTTGGCGATGGGACAAAGCTCTCAGTCTTACATTGCTAGATGTATGAAAACTTTTTAGTTTGATTCAAAAATGAGTTTTGGGAGGAAGGAAAAATATTTACAAGTTTCCAGTAGAATTCAGATGAGCGTTTCAAGCAAAAACATTATTTTTTTTCCCTGATGTCAAATCATTCATCCTCTGTATGAAAAATTTCCTTTAAAGTGCCAGTGCATTTTTTTTTTTTAAACCCATTTCAAAATTAAGCATTGGCTTTTTCATTTGAAATACCATTTTTATTTTTAAAATGGGCAGTTAAAAAATGAACAAAAGTTAAATGGAACTCACAATTAAAGAAAAATAATTTCCAAGTGATATATGTGCAGCTGATCCAAAGTGATTCTATCCTTTTTTCAATTTTGACTGATATCAAAGCAAAATGCCCATTCTTTCTAATTTCAGTCACAGAACAAAAATTCTGTTTACTTGCCTGTATATTATATACAGCACAAGTAGGGTGCATTTAGGAGTATTAAAGTCTTCCATAAGAAATAGTCTGACTATTCAGAACTAGTCTAACAATTCAGAAATATTCCAACTTCAAATGCAGAAGAGATGAGAATGTTTTCAGGTCACTAAATAAAACAGGTGAAATTAGTAGAAGCAGTGTTAAGATTTAATAAAACAAACAGGTCATGAATATTCCTCTTACATAAAATAGTCAAATGGTACAGTAAATCCCTGTTTTTAAATAACTCATTGGAATAGTTGTCCTCCCTGAAGAGATCACTACACAGCACTACCAATCTACCACTTACTGTTTACCAAATTACAGATGTATCAAACTATCTTGCAAAGGAAAAAAGGATTATGTATTATTTGTCATTATTAATGTATTAGCAGCTGACAATTGTTACCTTACATACATCACAGGCAAATGATGTGTGAGCATCCAGGGTTTTCTCCAACACCCCTAAAAATTCTCTGCTTTTTGAAGAGAATGAACATGGCTCTCATTCACATAACCTTCACCTATCATTGCAATATTTCCTTGCAATAACTCAGTATTATGCTGAAAAAGTATAAACTGGATTTGAAAAATGTTTGGACAAAGTTTTGCTCCGATTGCTGAAATAAATAGAAGTTAAATGCAAAATTTGAATCCAGGAAATAATTTTCCAGAAGTTTTAGGTTTTTTTGCCTGAAGATTTTGCTCAGGACAACATCTATTATTAGTTCTTTGCTTAATTTTAAACACTGATATCTGGAATTAGCAGAACTCTTATGCCCCAGGCAACAGCATAACAAGCAGCCTCACCTAGCTTGATAATCATGGTGAATTAGAAACTCCCAAGAGATACCACACTACATTAACATCATACTGTGTATGGTCATAGTTTTATGAATCAGCGTGAAACTTAATCAAATGATACCTATGTTTTCAACATTTTCTTGATACTGCCCGTTATCTTCACATATCCGTATCTTTCACGTTCTACCTTGTTCCTTCTCATTTTTCCTACTGTTGAAGTTTGACTGTATTTGTAAAGAAAAAGCATTGTGTGGGCCAAAATTTAAATGTCTGTTATACCAACGAGCACAGATGACATATATAGGGCTAGAATAAAAAGGCAGACGTTACATTGTTACCTAAAAAATTCAAATTATGGCAAGTAAGGTTTGCAACTTTAGAAAAATCTCTGAATAGATTTGTGTAGGAATATTTTCTAAACTATAGCTACACACACAAATATTAATGATAGTTCTAAAAATAAAGGTTGCAGCTGGGACTGAGCTGAAAGATGGGAGAAAGCTCTTACTATTTTAGAAAACGGAAGATGAAGTAATTTATCCAAATACATAAGCTAATGCTTAACTTGAAATCTGGAGTAGTCGCATCCATGCGGGGGGGAGGGGGGGGAAGGGGGGAAATCTTTTCTTTAAAGAAAAAAAAAAAAAAAAAATCTTTTCTTAGACAAAGTGTTTAGTAACCAATATTTTTCAAGGTTGTGCCAGGGTTAAGTAATGTGTACTTAAGCTCTTTGTCCTACAGCTTTGTACAAGAGTATAGCAGAAGTATAGCAGAATTCAAAGTTAATCCAAAGACTTCTGCAAACCTAAGTGCACAGGGGCAGGGATATTGAACAATACAAAGATCTCATGTTTAACAAAATTTAGATGTCAAAGTAGCCAGAACATGTGACTACCAAGTAAAATCCTAACTCATTTTCTAAAATTTTATTTAGCAAGCTCAGTTCTAGAAGGAGAAGAAAGTGCAACAATTGATTTCAGAGACAGAAATGACACAGAATTTGAAGAATTACCAACCCTGGTGAGTATCATTCTAAACAAAGGTTCCTTTAAGTTACCCTGATTTCATATTCCTGGTATTGTCTTGTGGCTTAGATTTTGAATAATCATTATAAATTATAAAGAATAACTTTGAGTTCTAACATAAAAAAGATCCAACACCAATGCTTCTGCTTTGCAAGCAATCAGGTTGAAGGTGACAAAGTTGAAAATGTTTTTGGCAGTTCTGTACTGCAAAAACCATTCATAACCTGCTTATTCACTACCATTTGCCTCTTCTAATTCAGAATCTCTCCATTAGCTTCAGTGAAACCAAACTGACAAACTAGTGTTAAAAAAAAAAAAAAGAAAGAAAAAATATTGCAATATTCTGCAGTCCTCCCCTACACCTTTTGTATTCCTACTGAGAGGTCATCTGATTTAGAAAGCCTCTAGCAGGGAAGACAAATCAGCTT
>JAYKAV010001842.1:148420-167873 GCA_035582835.1 Phoebastria nigripes
CCCCCCCCCCTTCTTGTAGTTGCCCACAAGACTACGCAATGTAACAAATCTCTTGCAGTTTGGACAACTGATGACCACAGAAAGTGCATTTGCCCCAGCTGAAGACAGTGATAATTCTACTGGTTACGAAGCTAACACAGAAAATGTTGATGGTAAAAAATCTTTCATTTCTATTTTATTATATTAAAGTTCTACTGCCATCTACTAAACAATATCTGGAAAAATCAAATACCAAGTTTAAGGTGCTCTCAAAGGTAGCATTTCTGATTTTTGAAAGGGAAAAGTAAGACTTCTTAAAATTACTCCTTAACAATCACTCAGCATCCTAACTTCATAACGGGTACGTGCCGACAAAAGGAACGAGTAGCCATACCGTTTTGTTCACCAGTGCACTGCCAGTTCTACCCCAAGGCAGGCAATAACTCTGAAGCCTTCACTTTCTTTTCATATGATTAGTATAAAAATCAAACAGCTCTCCAGAAAAAAGTTGGTTTTTTTTTTTGGACCAACTCAAAGATCCTCAAATGCAGAAAACATAACTGCTACAACCTGACTGCCCTCTCAATTTTTGCCAAGTTGTCTGCCTTAGCTTCCCTGGAGAGACACAAATTACTGTCATGCACGTACAAAGCAAACTGCACCCATGTCCATAACAATAGTCAATAAGCAACAGATTGGTGCAAAAGGTTGATAAAGTGTGTTCTGACCCATTTACCTTATGCCTGCTTAGCTGTCTTCCAGACAGCTTGCTGAGTACCTATGCTTTTGTGTCTGATGGTGTACAGAAGAACATATGGGCACAAATAAATGGGCATATGCTCTATATAGCCTCTTTTGGACCAGGATTGTTCTTAGTGGTTCACTCTTGCACATACCAGTAAGAAGTAAGAGAGCACAAGCATCATAGTTTCTGCTCTGATATTCCAGTCCTGTAACACTATCAATGACTGGTCGCAAGTTTAATGAATCTCACTTTAAAATGGTCAGATGAGCTGCTACGAGAAAAGAGGTCTTTGTTTCCAGACCAACTTTTTGATAACTAAATGCAAATTTAGCACGGTGTCTAAATAAATGAAGAATGGTTTCTCTGATTTATGTGAACAGTAGTAGCTGCTGCCAACAGATGCTCAGAATGCACTTTACCTCAAGTACAAACTCAAAAATCAGATCACAAATATTGGAAGTCTGTGAGGCTCACAAGTATGTCAGATTCACCTATCAGAATACATTAGTGATAACTGAATTCACATGAATGGCAGTCTGTCAATCACATTTCAGGTCAGTTTGTGTTTAGCATATAGGCTTTGCTTTGAAACATGGTCAAATCAAATCTGGTGGCAGTTGTATTTCTACGAACTCCTGTAGTATATATATTAATTACTACTTCTCCCCTAAGTAGCCTAAGCCAATTACCTCTAGACAACAGCTATGAGCAAATACTTCTCTTTCTTTGGCTAGCTTCTTTTTGAAGCTTCCATATTCTACAGCAGTTTCATATCCCTCGATAAATCAGACACATTTGTTTAAAAATTGTACGCGCTTTTATCTCCTTTCCCAGCCTGCTGTGATTGTAGACCTCTTGTCTTGGCTTACCATTAAATAATAGAAGCAGTGTTTAGCAGATTTGAATTTTAGATAGAATTTTCAGACTTTTCCTAAAGGATATGCTAAAGATTTGGGATGACATACTTCTAATGAATTACAAGTAGCATTTGTGTTTCATCTGTTTCTGATGGGGACTCAGCTACAAATTTAATTCCAGAATTAGAGAAGTATAAGGAACAGATTTTGTACAATCTTCCATACACAAAAAAAATACTTAAGGAACTTGAGGAACTTTTAAACTGACAAAAAACCTTTATAAATAGACAAAGAATAGTTCAGCAAATACACTGAGAACAAGGCAAAATTTTATCAGCATGAATCAGACTCAGACAATTAAAATCTGATTTCTGTCTTAATTATGATTATTTTATACCAGGTATATCCTTATTGAGCTTAATGTGATCACACTTAAGTTTCACTAGTATATATTAGACCACAAACAATCCCTTAGATTTTAATTTCTATTACTTCAGAGAGCTCTTTGCACTCATTCTCTCAAGCTTTTCATTTGCTCACTTCCTATCAAAAGAACAACCTATTACACAGCCCTCAAACCATTGTGATATAGTTAATAAAAGTTTTCCTTGGATATAGCATTATAAATTGGGATGCAAAACTCTGTACAAAGCATAGTGAGTAATTAAGTAATTATTCTCTTTCTGGCTTTACAGGTGGACTGAGTGGGGAACCAGAGAAAACTGAAAAAGGTATTAAACAGAAGAATTGCTTATAAAGACAAGGGAGAACTTAACTGCCAGGCAATACCCTTCTGGAAGCCACTAGCTATGCACATGCTATTCTTAAATAAAAGTTTCAGGAGGAGCCATGACCTACTCCCTGATCTGCCTCCTCTGGTTCACCTGATTACTGTCTCCATAGCCACATCTATATGGTGCCCTCCAGCCCAAAGGCACATTTGCAGGCCTGCAGGCTACAAGTAAGCCTGCTGAACTTACCAAACCTACTTCAGAGTTCACAAGATATAAAGAAACTTTCTCCAAGGAGTGTGATGCAGCAGAACAGCGTCAGTTCTATCAGTAGCCTCTTATCAGTGGTCTCCATGAGAAACATGCTAACATTCCTGATTTCCTCTTTCAGGTGGTCTGGAAACAATTGCACTGGTTGGAATAATTATTGGAATCATAGTTGCAGTTGGAATCCTTGCAGGAATAATAATCGCTGTTGTAAGGAAGATGTCAGGCAGGTACTCGTAAGTAAATTGCTAATGAGGCTTTTCAAACAAGCATCATCCTCTGAGCAAGGTCAGAGGAATCTCTTTGGAAATTTCTAATGCTTCTCTTTTGACAAAATAACCTATTTTCATGTTATACAGTGCCTATTGATTCAGCAAGAGCTGCCAATGTGATGTGGGCRATCTAAACCCCCTCACGTGCTTCAGAAAAGTTTGCCAGATACTGCATACATGCTGTTATAATATTAATCAGGTGCATGGGTTTTGGATTACTCTACTGCACAGAGGTAAAATGTACTACGAAGTATTACAGGACCAGCTTCTGGAAGTGCTGGATAACATGTGAACACTGACAAGTGATCTTTATCTTATTACTCTGGACATTTGTGGAAGCTGTTTTGGTACCAATGAGATTCATTGGTGCCATGCAAATCTAAAGTGCTTTACAAACTCCAAAGTAGTAAGAAAACCACACTACATTTAACAAATAGTATTCACCCAGCATTAGGAGAAAGCAAAATATGAACTGGGAAGAGAAATAAAGCAGTGACAGGAAAGACAAGGAGAGGGAAGAAAAAAGATCACATAACTAACACATTTGGGTAACTATGAACAACAATAAAATGTCTGTGTTTTTTGTTTTACAGGCCCTGAAAATAGTTGAAACAAGCAACCATGCCATTCTACGCCAGAAAATACAAGTGCTTCTTATTTTATAAGAACTAAAGACTATTCCTGTATTGGTGTGAGAAGATGATCCATGGAAAATACGGTCGAAGAATTCCAGATCTATGGGGATCCCACACAACTCTAAGGACTTCCCCCCTCAACCCCAGCCCCAGACTACAGAGTATGGAACATTTCATAGGATTTTTACTAACCAGGAGTTTACTAGAAGAAAGAAAAAGATTATGCAGTAAGAAAAAACCCAGCAGCAATGAGATTTGCATCTGAAATGTGATTTGCAGGTAATATACGCTAGCTTGATTTTTAAATGCTACCAAAGATTGTTTCACAGTACATTTTATGCATTTCTTTAAAAACCATATCCAGAATCTTTTAAGTGTTTCTGGCTGGTTAAGTGCTTGTGGCATGTTTATCTACCAAATGATGTACCAAAAAGGAGGAGTTAGCTTCAGAGAGAACCAATTATTTACAAATTTAGAAAATACTAGATATTGGAAGCTAAAATCTTTCCACTATTGATACAGATTTTCTGCTCTTGATACTTATGTTATTATGTGGCAAAATATGGTAGGCCCAGCTGGAACTGACCTACCAACTGAAAGCTTGCTCATCTGACTGTTGCACCAGGAATTTCCTGTCTTCTCTTGTTACGGAGACATGCAGGGATTGAAATACACATCCTGAATTAAAGGGTGCTTGGAAAATACCCAGTTTTGATGGGTCATTTTAACCAGTTACTCAGCACGCTTTAGAGCTGACATGTAGAAGCTTTTGAATTAGCGTATACAATTTTTTTTTCTTTATAACTGTCTCATTTTCTAACTGTATAGTTGGCTTGTTTGATAACACGTGTGCAACACTAGATCAGAATATGTTAATGAGGTATAATGCACCTTTGAACTCTACAGCTTTTCTATGGCATATTTAGTGCAGCAGTACCTGAATGCACAGAGTTCAGAGCAAAGGCTTTGTATGTCAAGTGGCTGCAATGCATCATGTTTTCTAAACTTTAAGGCACTTGAGTGGTGTAAAAATCATGATAATCCATATGGTCAATAATTGTTAAACATACCAACTTATCTAGATCTGCTTTTCTGTTTCTTTTATATGCCATGAACTATCATATCAATCTGGGCTTTGGAAATAAAATTTGTAATGTAAATTGTCTTATTTTACAATAATTGTTCTTTATTTTCTTTAAAAAACACTTATAAAATGTTTTAAACTTCCCTCAATTTTCCTAAATCATTTTGCTACCTGTCTTGTCAGTGCAGTGTCTACAACAGACTCATTTGACACTGATAAATGAAACAATCATGAAAACTAAACATGTGAGGAAAAAATAATTTAGAAGTCTTTTTGGTGCAGTTCTTAAGCTCATGTAATGGGGCACTCAGTCTGTGATGACCGATGAGAAGTAGGCTTTATCTTCAGACTGGTCTATGCTGAGAAGAACCACAGACTAGAACCAAAGGCTGTGATTTCCAGATACAGGTGCACTTTTTTTGTCCTATCTATAAAAAGAAACTAGTTTTCTGAAGTCTGAATTTAGACTTTTTGTCAATCTCAGAATTAAAGCATATTTGGATACCAGGTTTTGGTTTGTAGCTTGATGTCAGTAAATATAGTTGTCTCCAAATTGCTGAGCTTATACTCCTACTTTACCTGGAACAGTCATTCTCTTCCTTTCCAAAGGAAGATTCTAAACTAAAATTTTCCCACGGGAATGACTTTCTTCTTGAATAACTATTCCCATTACAAGCAGTATCCACAGGTAGGCAATTTATAATGAAATTGAAATATACCTTTACTTGTATACCTTGTTTTGAGAGTCTGCTCTGATAAAACACAATCAAGGTTGTTACATGTAGAGTGAAATTATAGAGTATGTATGTACCCACCCAAGGATGCAACTAACATTAAGGAATTTGCCATGTGTTTGGATTTAAGTACTAATCCCATGCAGTGAAACTTCAGATACCAGAGCATATGCATTCCAGAATTTGTTCGCAGTAGTACAATACCATGTAATAATACATTCATGTGTCACCTCCAGCATAATCTCATCTGGTTTATTTCTGCTTGCACTCAAAAGCTGCATAAAAATAAAGTAAGGGAAAAATTAATGATACCACTGTACAAAGTCATGTATGCCCTATATAAAAATCTGTAACAAGTTTAAACCTAGTGTATATCTTAAGTCAGTTCTTTACTAATGCTAAGTTACTATTGGGCATTTTTAAAGTACAAAATCCAAGGCCCAAAAGTGGGCTTGAAGTAGGCTGCAACGTTTTCACTACCTTTATTGAAGCCATGGGACCTCAGTTTAACTTATTTTTTAAAGACATCTTTATTTAACTTAAGCATCAGTAAATTTTTTACCTATGACTCATTGCATTCTGCAGCATTACTCATGTAATAAAGTCATGCAGTTTACCCAATCAATTCTGAAATTTCTAGTATGTTAAATCAGTTATCTTTCAAGAAAGCAAGTCTGCAGTCTCTTACAGATGAGCACATGAGGTTCCATCCCTGAAATACAATTCACATGCACCTTAATACACTTTCCAATTCCTGTGACTCAGTTCAGTTGAAGACATTTGTCTTGGCTAGAAAAAGCTTAACTTTTCACACTAGCATCCTTTGCCCCTGTACTTTTAGGTTACAGTACTTAAGGGGGGCCAGATTACTTCAGGTATTTTGTTTCGAAGTGTCCATACATCCCACTGGTTTTTGAAAGAGAATTTTGAACA
Organism: Phoebastria nigripes; assembly: GCA_035582835.1. NCBI lineage: Eukaryota > Metazoa > Chordata > Aves > Procellariiformes > Diomedeidae > Phoebastria > Phoebastria nigripes. The sequence goes on from JAYKAV010001842.1 coordinate 154,658, forward strand.
AGTTTAATGCATGACTGTTCTGTTTGCTTGTGTGACTTGTATGAATAGCTAAAAATGCATGTAAATGCATATGAAAGCGGGAAGATTACAGCTTTTTTTATTGTGGCAACATAAAAAGAATAGTAATTTCTGTTACTCTTGATTTAACAATTTCTTGTCTGCACTGGAAACTACCCCGTAAGATGCACTTGATGTCTGACTAAATGCATGCCATATGGAATTATGAATTATTCAACCATTGTACGGAATAGCACAGATGTCAGCAGTTTCTTCTGCACCAGCTCAGTTGCTGCCAACTTGCAAATACTACAAAATGAGAAAACCATTCTTATGCCTGTTCTGAATATTGGTTAAGCCAGAAGTAACAAGACCCCATTTGAAAAATGCATAGCATTAGAGCAGACAGCCTTTTTGGGAAGTTCTGAGTTTTCCTGGATCATGTGCAGAACACCAGTTGAACAGCCCACATTCTGCTCAAGTAAACTGTGCTTTGCTCCTACTCCAGAATCTCTCACTGAGAGCCATTTTAACTTCATATACCAACTATCTAAGTTTTCTGGTCTTAGGTGTGCCTTTATATTCTGCCCTCTAGTTTAAAGAAAGTTTTATTAATCTTAGGTGAAATCAACCCCTAACCAGATGGCCCATGCTCCACTGAAACATAATTTGGGGGGCTTCCAGCACTGGAGACTCAGTATTAAATATTGTCCTGTACTAAATCTGAACCTGCAAACATGTGAAGACATTAATTTCCTTCTGATTATCAGCTGGACTACAGGATACTCAGTATATGGCTAAAGAAAGCAAGGGCTCTGAAGAATCAGAAGACCTCTATTATTCTGTCAACATGAAGAAACAGCAACTGCTGCTACACTGATACATTTAATATTCTGATGATTCATTTAATATTCTGATGATTCATACTGCCTTACTGCCTAGAAATCTCAAGTGTAGAACATTCCATTCAGCTTCAAGCAAACCTCAAGAAACAATGGCTTCTTCATTAAAATCTTTGTCATATTTGTTATGTATTTATATGCTACTGAAGAATTCTTAATTTAATTCCCTTTTGTAACTTCATGATACAAACGTTCTAGAAATATAGACTAAAAATCCATGCAGATGTCTGTATTCCATATGCAAATTACTGCAGCATTCTGCTCAGTGACTGAGCTTTCATTGACTTGTATTATCTAGCTTGCCATTACTAGTTCAGGGCTTCAAAGGTAGGTTGAACACAAGCTACGTGTTTTTTAGTAGAATTTATGTGGAAGATGGGATCTTTTCTGCTTTGCAAGAAGTCAGACAGCACATTGTCCTAGGGCAAATACTTCTGAGAGCTGAAATGAATGATCAGTATACATGCTTGCAGAATCAAGGCCCAAGGTCAGGAGACTTCCTATGCATGAGAACACATCAGGAAACAACAGCTCCCTACTTTCACCAGCTGGCCGGGTTTGATTTTTATGCAGAGGCAACAACATTCAATATATCAACACTTGCTTTTAACTTAAAGTCCTTACTCCTGATCACATTCATTCCTTTATAGTTAGTAACAGTAATGTTCCCTTTTGCAGCTTGGCTTTGAGTCATGAATGTGGCTCTCCCTAACAGACAAGCAGGCACCAGGCTTCCTGTGATAATGCCAGATGTCACTAAAAAATATCATAAACATAGTTGTCCCCTTGTATTTGTGTCTGTGAGGAAGATATACAGCAGTGACTATACTATGAAAGCAATGACTTGATGCATCAATATTTATAATACTTCTAGGTATCAGTACAGCAATTCTTACAAGAGTTCATCCAAGGCATGTTTTCACTATAAGAACAGAAAATGTCAGAAGAATGAATTCAATAAAACTAGCAATGATTAAGTACAAACCAGAAGAATTATGGAGATCAAGTTACTCCTATAAATTTAAAAAGTGTTCATTTATAGTTAAATACCAATTAAAACATGCAGCAATTGCTTTTAAATGTAATTACTCACTATTTTAAGAGCACCTGCAATATGCTATTGCAAGTATCTTAACCATGTATTATTTCATTAAAAAGTAAGTACAACCTGCACATTAACACTTTCTATAAAGTTCTCAAACTCAAAAGCACAGATGTATCATTTGCATGAGGATGGCAAGTACTACCTCCAGTTCAGGAGAGTATGATACACAGATTAAGTGACTTGCCAAGGGTTACAACCACAGGTAAGGGAAAAGCCACCAACCCAGGAATCTTTAAACATTAGTCCTGTCACAGCTTCATATTAGTTCAAAGAAAGAGATGTTCCATTATGTTTTATGATAACATGATCCTTAATGCTCTTTAATATAAGATGGCAACAAAGGACACAGGGAGAAAAGCAACTTACTGAATCCAGCAAGAACCCTCAGGTCAGAAGTATGCTCTGATTGTTTTTGATGAAAAACCATTCCATCTAAAAATAATTTCTCCTCTACCATCTGAAGTTTTGTAGTGTAGATACTACTGAACCACTGCAATTTAAAGCTGAAGTCATAACTGGCCTACACCATGCCTGAAGACATTGTTATGGCTATTTATACTCATCTACTTAACTAGATGAAGTATCCGACTAACCATACCCATCCTTTTCCAGACAGCTTTTTTAACCTAAAGTATTAATCATACTGAAGTTCTCAGCATCTAGTTTTGTTAGACAACTACTGATGGATATAGAAGGTAATAGTGGATATGTAACTTGACACTAGGTGCCATAATGAGAAGTTTGAATTAGTGCTTTGTACTTTTTTCACAGCTGCAGCATGGAGGCATTTACGTATAAATAAACCCAGCATCACACTAGCCATGTGTCTTTGTCCAGGCCTTGTGGATTTAGGCATCAGACCAAACCCACAGCTCCCCCGGCTCTGCAACAAACAGTTGGATTGTAACACAAAGATCCCCATTCAATCATGTAGCTTGTTAGGCTCTTCCAGACTGGAGAAGTCAGATTTTCAGACTCTGGTAAATGCTAAATTGGCAAGTGTCTTAGCAGGCAAGGAGCGCTGCACATTCCATGCATTTTCAAGGTTGTGTTCTGTTTCCAGAAAGCAGTTGGGCAAGGATGATTGATTTTGAGAGTTCAAAACCAAAACCAAACAGTACCATCCACAAAAAAGTGGAAAATGAAAGGAGTAGGAAAGTAGAGAACTGCAAAACATTGTCTTCACTAAAATTTAATTTTCATTCACATTTCCAGATTGAGCTAAAATGAAACAATGGACTTGCCCACCTGTGGGAGCTATTTCAGATGTTAAGCTACATCAGCATTCAGATAAACTTGCATCAGGGGAAAAAATTCTTAAAAATGTTTTGTTCTGACAGATTAGAAGTTTGTCTCAAAAAAAATCATTTGTCTAAGGTCAGGCATACAGGGGCTCTAGGTCATCAATCTGATCTTTTCCTGGTCTACACTTCAGGTTATCATAGAATCATAGTTCTAAAGTGTTCCGTGGGATCTCACAGCACAAACACAAAGATAAGGAACCACTTAATTCATCCTGGGCTGCTCTTGCAGTATTACAGAGGGAAGGAGGAAGTGTTTTAATAAGGATTTAGGTTCATCCACTTCTAGTCAATGATTTAACTCAGTTGCTGGTCAGTATTGCCTTTAAGTTGTTACCAGATGGCAGTCTTATTGTAGGAAAAATGAGTTAAAGGGCTTATGTAGTACAGAGAAATCCATTTTCTTAAAACATTGGTAGCTTCCTGTTCTGCATGTGAGAAAGAAGACAGAGGGGTTTTCTCTGAAGAATAGGACAGATTCTTTCTACTATTTTTCCCCTCAAAAACCAGAGGGAGCTTCTATTTCTACCCAGGTTTTATTAGAATTGTTGCTGCATTGCATCAGTATCACTCTTACTTTGCTCCCTTTCCTATTGGAAGATAAGGTTGCAATTACTTTCCGCTACTCTGGAATGACTAAAAATTTTCTAACAAGGCAATTTTAAATGTACTGATGTTTGTCTTAGGAAATTAGTACTGTATGTCTCATTTGAGCTGGGAAGCAACTCCCATTTCCTGCTTTTATCAACCATGTTATCCTCAAATAACACATTCCTTTAGAGTCCTGTGGATATTTTGCCTCATGACATTTTTGATTCATCCTATGCAGGAAACAGGGAAGGAATTAGCAGGTTCAGCAGGTGTGCTCAAGGGAAAAGAGATGGGAATGTCAGCTCTTCCTCATTTCCTATCTACCATTTTGCAAAAAACCACAGGACTTGAATAAGCAGTAATAACTGAGCATAACATACACATGCTAGCTTCCTTCTTGAAGGAATGTCCTCTCCTGTGCACTTAGCACTGATGATATTTGCTGAGAAATAAGGGACAGCCATTTGCAGAACTGTCAGTGTTTTCCTGCCCACACCCATATGAACTTTATACAAAGAGAATTAAGAAAAGTCCACTTCTCACAACTTAGACATAGCTTTAGAAATTGGTGGTACAAGAGTTTTTGACCAAAAACCAGCCCTTAAAGGTAAGTTGTATAATAAAATACAGCTTACATTTTTAACAGGCAGCCTTTGCTTTATTAGTAAAGTAGTGAAAGAATTTACATAGCATAAGTTGCTGCACAAAGTTATGTCTGTGATCCAGAGCTGGACTTAGCCTGAGGAAGCTACTCCTGGCACTAAGATCTGTCTTTTTGTAAGAGACAAAATATTAATGATATTATGAAGACATACATTGCTATTAACCACAACTCACGGGGAGGCAAATGCTGCCATCTGTTCATTTAAACCTAGAAGTGCTGAACTCAAGAAATGTTTAACTTATTGTCCTGTAATTATGAAGTTACTCCTTGAAAACAGTTTTTCTGATGGATTTTTCTAGCTCATTTTGTCACGATTAATAATTAGCTTACTTCCACAACAAGCATGCTTGATTGACTGAGTGGAAAGCAATAGAAGTATCTGAGAAGGTAAAGCATGCTTGCATTTCATGCAGAAAACTGAGCAAGAACCACAAGAATGACTTAAGGTTTGATACACCTGACAAGAAGCAATACTAAACAAAAACAGCAATACTGACAAGCAGAATACTAAAATGAAAGACTCCTCACTGCAGGCTAATAATGCAGATGCACCATGACTGCACACTCAGTAAACTGTATCCTAGCACCAGCTAGTGGCAAGAATTACTGAAGGCATTTTTACAAGAAAAATGAACATGTTCATAATAGAAAAGCTTCAGATTATTATATATTGCCTCCTAGCCATCAAGCCTGATTTTATTTTTAAAATGCTTCCAACAAAACCAAAGTTACATATCGGTTTCACAGAGTATGCCTACACCATCTATACAGCACCTCAAGTGTTTTTGATTGATCCAGTTGCTAGAAGTTGGAAGAAGCAGTAGTACAGACAACAACCACGTGCTTTCTCCATACTCAGTGCTATTTCATCCTCAGAGCCAGCTTGTCACTACAAAAGTAGTAGGTAGCCAAAACAAGGAGTTACACACTATCCTTACCATGCTTTCCCTTCCACAGAGTATTGCCAGCATCTTCTCTCAACACAAATATTTCTTGTGTTTAAGCAAGTTTAAGTGATTAATTCATCTAAGAAACTCATGATCATCCACTTTCTGGACCCAATCCTGTAGTGTTTGAATCCGTTTACAGAGGCAGTCCTAAAACATCTGTTCTAGTTTGCAATGGATACCATCCAATGTCAGTTGATAAATTTAAATTTACCTAAATTTAAATGGACCTTATCATTATCCCTGTGTCACTGTTGGTGTAATTGACACTGATGAATTTTAACCAGTTACTAGCCATCACCTGAGTACTACTCCTACTAAGTCCTACATAACTTACCTGATGGACTAAAGACCTCTGCAGCTGCCAAGTTCTGGAGAGGGCAATGTTGAAGTGAAGCATGTCTACTCAGTCTTGAATAGAAGTCATCCATTCTGTAAAATGGGGACAATAAAGCCTTAGGTTCCACAGCCTGTGGTCAAGAGGTAGTGAACTGACTTCACTGACTTGACACCATTACCCTGCCCCATCAGACATCCTTTGCTACAGTCAGTCATATGGGAATTGTGGGAAGGCCACTTGGAGCATGCATATGGAAGCCAAATATCTAAGACTAACTAGGTATGACCATATAATCAATTCCATAAAGTGGTCCTGAAAAGGAACCTCTCCATAGCTATAGGAAAAGAAGCACTTGTTGGCCAGCAGATGAGGAACTTATGTACAGTATAACAGGCAAGCAATGAACTCAGACAAGAATGACAAGCAAACCTTGAGACATTTGTGAGTAGTGTAAAACTCCATTGATAAGCTTGAATACTGCTTTAAGTTGTGAAAAATTAGATTTTTATAGCAGAACCTGCTACTGGTGCAAAGATGACCCAGGCTGTAGAAAGCAGAAATAAAAATAAGGACTGTGAAGAACCTTGAGGCTAAGTTAGAAAGGATCACCTAAACCAGAAGGAAGTGAAAGAAGCAGGAATACTTAAGTGCTTGAGTTTTAAGAATCTCATTCCCCAGGACATTTCAAGCACAAGTTACCTAAATATCTCAGTGGTTCAGCTAATTCTTTGTTTTATCTGTCAAAAATGCTCTTTTAGAAAAAATGGTAATATTACTTAAATTCAGAGCTATTAAGTAACCAGTAACCCTAGCAGTTCAACTCTATCAGTCTTTCCCAGAGAAATTATTAGTTTAAACCACAACATGCAGCACATTGTCTCCTGTGTTTATAAGGACAAACTAGAACAGCACAGAAAGTTTTGATAATAGAGACCTTGTTCCAATTAACAAGAGAAGAATTGACCATATTGGTATCACTTGGGTCTAGCTAGTTTCAAGGCTACTTCAGACCCTCTGAGGAGAAAAATCTTTTCTAGAAGTATTTTTTCCTGCCATGGCTCACTAAGACTTCTACGCACAAGAAGTTCCCTGTCTCTAACCACACAGGAGTCATCTTTTCAGTCACCCTGAATATATTCAGTCAGACATCCAGATTTACAAAAAAGTTTTTGCTAGTATTTGTCTCTACTGTGAGCTGATATTATGTGCCTGAGTGTGCTTAAGCACACCCAGGTAACCTGAAAGGCTAACTCATGATTTTAGAGAGCACAATAGCAGCAATATTGTTATTTTCAGAATACAAAAAAATTAAGTGTTCAGAACTTTAATCAACTAAAGATGCGTAGGCTTCTCTGACTACCAGAAATAGTGTAAATTGAAGTGCAAGTCCACTGGAACACCACCAGGTGGTATATATTCTTAATGTAAATGCAGGGAAAATAAAGATGACTTGTACACACATAGCCAGATCTACCTAAATTTCGAGCACAAATAAGTGACTACACCACATAATCCACAAAAGCAAAAACTTCCAGGAAAAGAAAATTGAGAAGTCTATCTGGCAATAAACAGGGGCAAGAGAGGAACAAAGACCAGCATAGACTATGCCAAAACTAGACAGCTTGTTCCTGTTCAGTGAGATTGAATGATGGGTTCTGGAAAAACAGTATTAACAGTCATGGATGTGCCCTGATACAAGTGAAGAATACTACAAGGAAATGACTGAGTTACAGAACAAGAGTGTTTGAGACAAGGTTGATATTGGAAGCATCCATTTTATTGTAGCAATGGATGTTTCCTTCGTGTTCCCATCACAATTAGCCAAAATCTGTCACCTGCCTTTTTTAATGCTGCCAGTCTGTTAGCCTCACTGGTTTTGGATACCTCTGAAAACAAGGGGTGATTGGCCTGCTATAGCATTTCTCAGTCTGAGAAGGCAGCATGTTGCAGTAAGCTTCACAGAGACATTTATAATTTAAATGAGCAGCTTGAGAGCCCTAGGATTCATACATGGAAGACTTCTACATCAAGAGTGACATGCTAAAATATTTATAAATAATGTGAGTTTCTACTATTTAATGACTCCAAACTAGCAGTATTAATCCCAGACCAGAGATAAAACAGTATTTTGCATCCCTACATCCTTTTTCACCTTTTGCAAATAAGCATACAATGACACTCCTAAACTAGAAATCCTTTTATCCACATAAGAAACTCCATTTGTGTAAGTACTTTGGTTATCACAGTTGAGATAAACACTAATTATTTCCAGAAAGAAATGTAACTTTGACAAAGATTCTGTCCTGTTGGAGCCTACCATAGCTTTAAAAACTACCTGTCCATATTACACAGATCCTCAGTCTCCTTTCAAATGTTAATAAGGCCTTACAGCATAACAGGAGTGAGTCTCATCCAAGTTTTCCCTTTGGTAGTGTTTTGTTTCAAGCAAAGTATTGAAATAACACTTAACATTCTATCTGTGAAAAGCAGCAGTTATTAATGAAAGAAATAATTAATACATTTTTAATCAGAAGGACATATGCCAGATTCAACTACCTCACATAGCTCTTGCATTTCTTTAAAAGAAAGGGTGTTAAATACCAGCGTCTTTCTGGTCCACCTTTCACTTTTAAAACCTATGTATTAACTGAATCACAGCAGCATGGAAAAGCGTAAATGATTTGGAACTTGGATAATCAACAAGAAAACAGGGAAAAACATAAGCTTGATTACAGGATTATGGGTCTCACTACATTAGAAGCATACAGAAAAAAATTGTACTGAAGGTACACAGGTGTTTTACTCACACTCAAAGCATGCAGACTGAATATGCAGACTGACTAGCATATAGAACCTGGTTAAGTGACAGCTAGTTGGAAAACAATTATAAACAACTGTGCAAAGCACAGCTACTTAGAGTAAGAGTGATGGGATAAGCCAAAACTACACAGGCTGGGAAGCTACCAGTGAGGTCCCTAAGGTAGAATAATTGGAATCCCTATAGTTCAATACATGTAATATTGAGCTGACCAATCATGCCTTATGCCTCAGGTTTCTCCAAATCTTCAAGTCTACTTTCACAGATAAAGTAGAAGTTTGTGTTTGTGGATATCACATTACTCCCTATTCTTGTGTCTCAAAAGTCAGCAGAAATCTGTGAAGATGATCATAGAACTTAATCCATTACAACTCACTGCATGAACAATACAAGGATTCTACAAAGCAATTTTACTGCCTTGTCTACCCTCTTTTGGTTTAATGAGTCCCACTGACACCTAAAGAGATCAGTATTACTATTAGACAGCTTAACAACAACACTCAAGTTATTTCAAGCAATTCAAAAGCAAAGTGAGTATTTTCTAAGTGATTTATTATCACACACAACTAACATATTATTCAAGGATACCCTTATAACAGGTTCACCAAGAATTTGACATAGATACTGTTTTTGCAGTGTGGCTTATTGGCATCCTTTGTGTGTTCATTTATTCTGTTCTTTACAGTAGAAGTTCCTATACTAACTTTGTAACACTATTACACCCACAAGCTAGTATTCATCACAGGCATTCTCATCTTTACCCTAAGGAGATCTAGAGCATAGATAATTGGCTTGTTGTCATACATATTTTTATTATTAATCCATTATTGTGATGCAGGGGCTGGGTTGCAGGCAGACAGACTCAGTACTTTTTTTACAGACTCTTTCCTCTCACTTTTCTTTCATGCTTTATCTTTTCTCCATATTACTTCTGTCATCCTGAATTTTGGAAAGAAAAAGGATCTGCTGCAAGACGTAAATAGAAACACTATACTATGCAGTACTAGATGAGAACCTTTTACTATCTATATAGTACTAATGCTTACAGTTTAAAAGGGAGTTTTTTGGTCAGAAATGATTTATTTAATGTGCTGAGTATCCTTTTATTCTTTGAAAGGTCTTGGGGGATGTTTCAAACTAAAAATTGCAAATATCAAGCCTTGAAGAGACTGTGCACCCATTTGTATAAGAATGGAAATAAACAGGATACAGGTACAACAGCATATTTACTACCAAATAGCTGACACAGTTGAGCAAATGGCTTAGGAATACCTATGGGAAGACCAGCACTCCACACAGCTCCTTCTAATAATAATGTTCCAACTGTTAGTTACCAAAATTACTGATAAACTGACAGCACCAGAAAAGTTTTTTCCTTTTTTTTTTTTGCAGTCATACACATAATATGCTTATGACAGCTACATTTCATGCAGATATTGAATGAATATTACTGTTTTCCACTCTGAGAATTTTGACTGAAAAAAAATGAAGTAACACTTCTTTAAAACACCTACAAGTGTGAGTTCATTAGTTTATAGATAAAATAATAAATGCAAATCAATCTAAAAGCCTATCCTGTCTTAGAGAGTGATTAGCAAACTCTTCAACATTTAGATTCTTTGTTTTTACTTACTCTCTTATAACAGTTAAAGTCTTGTTAATTAACACTAAAAAAATAAAAATTTGAGTAATATAGTTTGTCTTAGCATTCAAAATTCTTCTAACATTTATAACATAAACCTTCCAAGAAGCTATGAACTTTAACAAGGACTTTTTTGAAAGTATTAGCTTTTGTTATCATAAAACTATAACCTTATATTAGTAGCAATTACATACACAAAAGCAAACAGTTGGAATGAGCTACCTGAGAAAAGACTGTYTCTACTTAGTTCAGAGCTCCAGCTCTTCAAAAGTCCCTTCTTCACCTACAGTATAATAGAGTACAACAAAAAATAGTTCATAGAATAAGTAGTAAGTGTTAAAAGCAACACAGTTAGGTAGTCTTCATAAGTGATTATACAGCTATAAAGAATTTCCTATCAGTTTAGCATTATATTTCTACACAATAAGAAATAAAATGATGTTTTTGAGCAAGTAGAAACAACTTAAGGTTTAAAAACTATCCATTAAAAAGCTCTTCAAGAATAAGCATTTAATACTAAAATATATCAAAAAAATCTTTTTAAAATCTTCAGTTAAGCCAAGCATAAACCAAGAAAAAAATCTCAGCTACACAGCATTCCTACTTTATCACTACACAAAACCAAAACCAAGCAAAATCTGTAAGGAAATAAAAAATACAGAAAAAGAAAGAAAACCAAGAAAAGAAAGACAACTAGCCTCACTGAAAATAAACTCACCTTCACACTCTAGCTCTCAGCCTAAAATTATTGCACTCTTCCACCATGACTTTTAAAAGTGACATCCTCCAATCAGTAGCAGGGTGAGTCTTCAAACTGAGCCTCTGAAGAGCCAGTGCAGCCTTGACCAGGAAGGAATAGAGAAGTAGTATTAGTATTTGATCAAAAGCCTTTACTCATTTCAGCCTTAAATGAGTGAGTAAACATTAATACTGTAGTAATGAAGTTATAAAAACAAAACAGAATGAATAAATTCAAAGGAAATGTTAAAAATATCAATGTTTTGTAGTTAGTACTATAAGTTTGTGGGTTAGCTTGTTGGTACCTACCCTGTCTGGTTTACAATCTCAGTAATACCTTATTAGAATTTTCCTTAGAATACAGGAAAAAAAGTTAAAGAAGTAAGAAGGTAATAGGCTAATTTATTTTTTCAAAAGGGGTGTGAGCTTTTTTGGAAACTTTTTCTAGAGCTGTAAGTATGTTGAGGAAAGTCATAATTTGTATTATTTGTGATACTTTTGGGAAACCTTATACTCAATAACCTTGAAGGTAGAAAGGTTCGTACTCTAGCTGATATGGTATGTATTTTGTTCTATGTTGTTTCTCTGTTATAAGGCTCTAACATGTCAAATGGGAGCCTTGGTTTTTCTTAAAATAACCCCACAACTTACACAGGTATAATTAGGCTAGCTTACTTATAAAATGAAATGTTAATACAGCTAAATTAGAACTAAATTAATTTAGCCTAATAAGTTAAAGTAGTTTAAACATATTTATATGAGGATTTGTTACTACTAAAATTAGAGGTTTCAAAACTGATTTTGGTATACTTAAGCAACATTTTAAAATATAAACACATCCTGAGTATTCCAGGTGGGAAGATCACTGTGTCCTGTTATTTTTCAGTCTGCTGTTGCTTGGCAAAGTTAAGCATTACCACAGAGGCATTCAAATTGTCTGGCTTCAGAGTGTGTGTTTTCCTTATGCTTGAAAGGTTATCTTTGTAGCTAAGTTTGTTGGAAACGTGGATTGTTTTAAAAAGCTTCAGTTTGACAAGAGTGGGTAGCTGGGTGATTTGCTTGGCTACTTGCTAAGGAAACCTTCCAGCTTCATGGAATGGGACTCATCTGTCCTGGTACTATATGAGTACTTTGTGTGTCCAGGCTTATCGACAGTTTTAATGTTACTCCTTGATGTACATGCACAATGAATGTGAAATCGTTCTAATCAATCTGCTAATCAAAGAAATGTAAAACATTTCTGAACTTTAGACCTCTAATGTATAACTGTATTAATGACTCCATTCTCCTACGGGTTTAAGTCAGGGGGTTTTCTTCTGGAAAAATAGCAAATTCTTAAGATTTCCATGTAAAAAATAGTCCTAGCCCAGGAGGATTACACCTCTTTGACAGTATTATGGATACAAAATTCAAGTGAGAGATAAAGTTATTTTGCTCTTCAAATTAAAGAAAGGGTGACACTGTTATGCCCTGCAATACAAACACGAACATCTCCCAGGAGGTGACTATGGGCTTTTTTTCCTCTCGGGTACTTGCTCAGAAATTACAGTGAGAAAAATTTGATTTACACGGGACAGCACAACAGATGTGCAGCAAAAATGGGTCTCAGCCTGTCAGACTGCTAGCCCAGAGAAACCACCCGCGCCTCCTCAGGGGGTGAGGATCTTTCCATACATCACCTTCAGTTATTCAAATAATTTCCCCTCAGCCGCTGAGGGCGTTTTTCGTTTTCAGTCAGAGGCGAGAAAACCGCCTCCCTGCGGAGCCGCTTTACTACGAAAAGAAGAAAAACAGATAAAAAAAAAAAAAAAAGAAATGGGGAAAGAGAACCTGCTCTTCTCCACAGCTCATTGTCTGGGATGAGGGTGGTGGCTGGAGGCCGCGGTGCGGAGGCCGGCTCCGGCAGGTGGGATGAGCTGAGGCTGTCTCGGGGAAATACTGGGGGCGAAACGGGTTGCGGGGAGCCGGGGGTCGGCGGTGGGCGGCTGCGGGGCGGCCCCGCTCCGGAGGGGGTCCCGCGGCGGGGGGACCTGCCCGCTGGCCTCCCCCCAACGTCACTTCCGAGGCTGGAGACAAAATGGCGCCCGGATGGTGCCGGAGCTGAGGCCGCTCCGCGCCGCTCCGAGCCGGGCCGCACGCGGCGGCAGCGGCGCAGGTGAGAGGGAGGCGGC
>JAYKAV010001842.1:167898-302113 GCA_035582835.1 Phoebastria nigripes
GGGGCGGTGGGCAGAGCCAGCGGCGCGGCGCCGGGGCCGGGGGCGCGGCTGGGAGGGGGCCCGGCGCGGGAGGAGGGAACCGCGGCGGCGGCCCGGCCCGCGGAGGAGCCTCCTTCGGGGGTGGAGCTGCCCCGGGGGGGCCCGGAGGCAGGTGGCAGCCGTGGCCGCAGGGTGGGCGCGCGGACAGCGGCTGCAGGTGCGAGGAGCGAATGTGGGACTTGTGCCCTGCGGGAGCTGAATGTGGGAGAGCCTTGTGGAGAGCGGGGGTCCTGGGAGTGTGAGCAAGGGCGAGGGAGGAGGATGGCGGCAGAGGCCGTTTGGAAGAAGGTGCTCCATCTCCTGGGCTGCTTTTTCAGTTTTTTTTCTTGAAAACGCTGCCTCGGAGGTGTCAGCTGGCGAGGCAGAGCTCTGTAAGCGCTGCCAGCCTGACGTTGCGAGACAACTGTCGTCTTCCAAATAGTTTGTAATACACAGTCTTCAAAAGTTTTAGCAATTCACACGCCTTAAAGCTCGCTGCAGATCAAGTGTCTGCCAAGCTGGGTGAGAGGGGGCTTGGAGAAATTAATTTCAAAATTGGTTTCCTCACTGGAAATGCCCTTCCTTGGACATGTCACATAAATCGTGGATTTCTTCATGATGGTGCAGTGGTACTGTGGGGAAGAATGTTTGGGGTGAGAGAGAAARTTTGCATGTAAGACATTTAGGACAGATCAAGAGTAGTATCTTCAAGTACATTTTATATTTGAAGCCAGAGCAGCACATGGAGCATTGCTGATAGCTATCTCATGAGCGGGTAGCTGAAGTCTTCAGTAAAGTTTCTAGTGGTTTCAAATTCATATGAAGCTGTAAAATTTCCATTTTGAAATAGTAAAGAAAACTTTAAATTGTTTTCARTGTTGAAGAAGGAAGGGAAGGTGATGTGGTTGCACCTGCTATCTGAGCGTTCAGTGGCAAAAGAAATATTTTTCTTATTTTACGTTTGAGTAATCAACAGCGGACAGCTCTTGAAAACAACAGGACTGCTTGCATTTCTGATGCCACTCCAGTTTGCTGTTCGCAGCCTATGCTCTTGACTTTGGGCATGTTATTTGGATGCAAAGTCTTTTTCAGTTTATTCACGCATATTAAGTAGATTAGAAGAACTGGAGGTGTACAGCAGTGTGGTATGTAATTATTATGTTGTTGTCTTTTGACACTTGCCACATTTTAATAAAAATGATGTGTATGTTAAGAATTCAGGTGTGCTTTCCTTGGTATAGATAGAGAGGCCTCCAGCTCTTCCAACTATTGAAACACATGATGGTGAATCAGTGATAGCTTTGGCACTCTTCAGATAGAGAACTGCATCATTGATAGATGGGGTGAGTGACTTTTAAGAAACAAAAGAACTGTTGGACTTGTAGGGACAGCAACAAGAACCATATAGTAGTACCTGTTGATTTTCAAGCACTATAGCTCCCAGGATTTGCTAGGGCATAAGTGTTTCAACAGCCTGTCTGCCCATGGCATAGACCATAAAAACGAGGCCAAGTTTCACTTACAGTGAAACCCTAGTTACATTAAATAAAAAGCAAATCATCACTTTGGATAATATATCTTAGATGGAAATGCCGTGATGAGTATGATGTTCGGAGATTCCTGAATTGATGTCTGTTTAGTGTAGGTATGGGGATCTGAAGAACAACCTTCTTCCAGAGTAGCATGGAAGATGGGGAAAGGATGTTGAACTACTTATGTACATTTATATAAACCCATCCTTATTTTTCTACATGAATATTTGCTTGAAAATGGAAGGGAAGTAAAGCAGAAAGTCAAAGCAAATGACTATTTTTCTGTAAAAACTAAAATGGCACTTGAAGTCCATCACTCCAGTGCAGTGATGTCCCTGTTTCAGTGTTTTACATAAAAGCCTTGATCCTTAGGGGTAAACAAGTAATAGTATATAAACAGGAGATCTGAATATTGTTGCTTACTAGGTGGCTGTCTGTTGAAAACAGAAGTTCGGAGAGATTTAGAGATGACCAGTGTGGTAATGTATTTCTGTATCATTGGTATCTAGTTTATTTGCAGTGTGCCTGCAAGACCTTTGAATGAGGATCTAAACCAGGAAAATAAAAAGTCTATGGCTTATAGCAATAGCACGGTACCTTGGTCATCATGAGTCATTTGCTTACTGGTGGAGATTGGAGACTGCTACTTGTATGTTTTTTATCAGGGATTTATAAACACTGGAGTTCATAAACTCGTGTGTCGAATATCTGCATTGGCATACCTTTGTGAAGTACTGCAATATATTTGCTGTTGAATTTGTTAGCATGTGAAAGGGCAGGTATGATCCTGATACTTAACGCCTCCCCTCCAATGAAATAATTTCTTTTACCAATATGTTTTTTCTCTGTTTGTATTCTTAGCTGAAAAATATTTCTTCTCTGCCTCTGTATAAAACATGCCTGTAGACAAAAGTGGGAGGCTGAGTACTGTATTGTAAAAAGAAATGAATTCTCACATAGTGGTAAAGCAGCATTGTACTTGTCTCAGAAAATTTTCATTTGAATTTACTATCTTTGCAAGTAGAATTAAAAGGTGTACTTAAGTCTGAAGATTGGAGTGGTATTTCTGTATATTTGCAGTTGTTACAGACGTGTTATTTTCTGTTGCTTCTCTTGACTAGTTGCTGTTTAATAAACTYGTTTTATTTTTGTGTTGGTGATTTCTTGGCATGGTTATCTGAATAAACCTTTCTAAGGTATAACAGTTTATTTAGTTACATGGCAGTAAGCAAAGCCTTTTTTCTTAATGGACAATTTCTTAGTGTTCAGAAAATCAGTTTGCCCATTTTTTCTCCTTCTTATTCTGGCAGTCTTGAGTAACTGAAAATGTCTTTGCAATTAAGTGCCCATAGATGGTGCTTCTTGTTTCTATCAAATACATATTTTAATCTTTCAGAGTTAACATGAACTTAAATTTTTTTGTTTTGGCAAGCTGTGTTTCACCTAATACATTGAAAATTTGTGGATTAGAGAATTTCAGTATGGAATTGAAAAAATGTAAATGTCCTGATGTTTAAAAAAAAAAAAAAAAAAAAAAAGATTGTGTGCTGCAACTAAAAACTAAAACAAAGAAAAAGATAATTTCCAAAGCCCTGTAGTATCCCAGCCTGAAACCCTGGTCATTAGGAAAGCAGACTGTTGAGACTTTCAAGTTTTGTCCCTGGTTCTGCAATGAACATGTTTTTACCGGAGCAGTGACATAGTGCATGTCTCATTTTCAGCTTCCAAAATAGGACTGATACTCTTATGCCTGGTTTTTCCTTTCTCTGAATTAGAAGCAACATTCTCTTTCAAAGTGCTTTTTGATTTTGGGATTTAAAAAAAAAAACCCACATACAGAAATTTATAAATATGGCTTATAAAATCAGAAGATAGACTATTTAGTGTAACCTAGGAATGCTTACTAGAAGTACAATCTGATTTAGTTTGAAAAAGACAATCTGTAATGTTGGTTTTGTATAAAATTACTTGCTCTTGTTTGCAAACTTTATTTGCAGTAAGTTATGTTTTTTTGTAAGGGAATATTTAAAATTCTTAAGCGTAGAATTCAGAAACAAGATCAAAATGTTTTTTGTTTCAAGCGTTTTGTTTTAGTGACCACAGTATTTCCTCAAGTACGAATGCCTTGTATATTCTTATCTAAATAAATATAATTTGTTGCCTAACAATGAGCCTTTCTAAATACACTTCTCTGAAACTCTAAGATTATATGATGCAATAGATCTTCTTTCTCTTGTGTTTGCTTCCCAGATGCTTTAATGTCTTGAGAAAGTGCATAGTATTTTTGTACTCATGAGATACAGTAGTAGGTAGTGGTTTGAAATAAATATGATTTGGCAATGTTTTCTGGAAATTAAAAAAATTCAGGTTACTATACTGATAAGCATGCTTCATTTTTAGCATAGAACCTTTTTTTATCTTTTCTTAAAGACTTCAGTGAATCTTCAAGGTTTACTTTGGTAGACGTTATTAACAGTATTCAGGTTTTTGACTGGTAGATGCAGCTATATGTTGCTGTTGAGTTTGGAGGAAAGGTTGAATCGAAATAGTTGTTACCTCTATTTGACGGAGCTGCTGATGTGACTTGTTCAAAGTACTAACAGTTGTATCGCTAACTTTAAAACTTATTTAATATGGTCATCATCACTTCTTTAAACTTAATATATCACAATTCACCTGATGACAAATCAGAGCAGTATGATTTTCTTTGGGGCTTTCCTGGAAAATCTTGCATTGGACTTGACTGCATGTGTAGCTAAAAAGTCATTAACATATGAAGTGAAAGCCTGTTTCTGCTTGCAGTGACAAGAGTAAATATGTTGTTGGTAGTCATTGATCATGCGGGGAAATGATGTTTGTGCAGCAGTTGTAGAATTTGGTTCATATTTTCTTGTTGTTGCTGAACTTTGTGCACTAGAAGTTAAAACCCAATTTTAGTGTTACAGATACTTTGTCTTCTGTTCTTATGTCATGTTTCATTTAGGTAGAAAGAAAACTAGTGACTGTACATAAATCTGTATATAGTCTTAATTTTATTCTTTTTTTCCAGTGCAATTAATCTTGCTTTCCACATAGTGGAGTTCATTGTTAACAAAATAGGTAACATGGAGGAAGGAAAAAGTGGGGAAATATTTTCAGGCATTTTTTTTTTCAGTTAGAGCTCATACATGTAACTTGTCAGAACTGCAAGTATAAAATTTTAAGATGAAGTGTGTGTTTTAAATTAATAGCTTTATAAATACTTGTTGAAACTTTTGGTTTACTGTAGCTTAATTTCTCATCTAATTGTATTTTATGGTCAACTGGTTCCTCTGGTAACTTGTAGCTGAAAGAGTATAGAGTAGCACAGTCTGTTAGCAATCTACCTAAACTGTGTTACATGGACATTTAAATACACCAGTATGTTAAGATTTGTCATCTTCTAAGAAATACCATTGAGAGGTTTGGATATAACCAGTTCTGTAAAAGCTGAATAAAGCATTTATAAAATTTGTAAAAATACCAGGYTTATTTTTTGTTTTGAAAATTCTTTGAAAACAATATTAATTCTAAGCAAAATAATTCTGAATTAATATATGAAATACAAGAAAAGTGTATTTTTACTGCTCAAATAAAACAAAGTAAAAAAAAAAAAGTATTTGCTTTTCAAATTTTTGACTAATTTAACAACTCGGCTAAGAAAACTCAGCATAGAGGAAATTTTCAGCTTGACAGGACTTTCTTTTAGCACTGACCCCTTCAACCCATCACTTAATTGATATTTACTTGTCTCTCAGATTCTTTACATTTAGTGGCTGAGTAGTGCTGGTATTGAATGTTTGCTTCTGTAAGACAGTGCTTTAATCCTTATTGCCTTTACATATCTAGAGTTCTGGGTTAAATGCCTTCCTCATTTATTCAGTGTTGAAAATCAGTATGTACTTCAGATGACTGTCATTTACCGCAGTGTAACATATGTGCACTTCTTACAGTAGGCTTTCTAAATCACTTTCCAGAACCATGATAGAAAATGGTTATGTGAACAGTTAAGCCCTTGTCATTGAGGGACTGATAATCTTCAGTGGGAGGGAGGAGAAAAGGTAGAAATAGGCAGCTGGAGACAATAACCACTTAAACTCGTCCACTACAGCCATAGTAGCTCATCAAGCTGTGCTCTACAATCACGTCAATAAAAGGTTCTTGCTTTTGTTGTCATTACATGAGTAATTGTTTTTTGTTTTATAGCCAAGTATAGAAAAACAAGACATTTATTACTAAAAATAAGTTGTTTTTCACACTAGGAAATGTTTTGATGCCTCTTTTGCTATCCAAAATATTTAATTTATAAATTGACATTGTGTGGGTATTGTCCCAATGAACAATGAATAAAAGAGCACTGGATTTTTCTGTTATTCAGGCCTCATCTCAAGTATAGAAGTTTATACTGACTCCAACTTTTGCTTTTTCTTTAATCAGCATTTCCATGTGCTAAGGCRACTTTCAGCAGATGACAGGCACTCTATGGATCAAATTTCAGAAACCATTTGCCTAAAGCATTTGCGTAAAAATGTCTGAAGTAGAAATCGTATTTGTCAGGAAGGAAAATGAGTTAAGGTACCAAGGCTGAGGGAAGTAAAGGGTATGTGGAAGATGTGTGAGAAACAACTGCATGCTAGTGCATGAGAAACTTAGAGCCAAAGGGACATTATTGTCATGGCAAGATTTAACAATCTCAGGAGTGACTGTAACTACTAATGAAACCTGGGAGCATTCCCTACTTGTTTGGTAGTTTCTTGGTGTTGGCTATGTTCTCCGTCAGCGTTAGAGAAAATTTTAGAAAATCAAATGCTTGGGATGTATCATTCCTAGGAATTGATTTGTATTTGGTGGATGTACTGAAATAAGTTAGAAAGCTGTAATAGTACATTCCAAAATGAATGCTTTTCTTCAGATGTTTAAAAGCTGTTTAGATGGAGCTCCTTATCCTGTAACTGGTCTTTGCTGGCAAACTGTAAATCCCACAGAACCAGTTGCAAAACTGGACCTGAAATACAGATGTTTCAGCTGTTTGTCTAAATGCTAATGTATTATGGAAATATCAGGACAAAAGGAGTTAATCCTGGAAGAGCTGTATACAATAGAAATATCCTTTTGAAGGAAGTTTTTCCTTTTCTTATGAATTTCTTAAGCAATGCAACATTTGTATGAAGCTTGGCTGTATTTTCACTGCAGCACGGCAGCATTAAGAATTCTTACAGTGCAAAGATGTGAAAGATTATATGAAATTTATTTAGAATATATTTTGCTTGAATGTATTTTAAATTAGATGTTAGTATTTATACAAAGTACTTAGTAAAAATCAGTTAATCATTGTTATAATAAGAAAACTAAAGAAAGGGAAGAAATAGCAGTACTTGCATAAAGTGCTTTAGGTGATTAGGTACCAGTTAACCTCCAAAAAAGGGTATTGTTCATTTATTGAAAATTCTGTATGACACTAGGAAGGATAGTGTTTCCAGCAATAATGCTTTTTTGTATGTATTTAAAAAAAAAAAGAAAAAAAAAAAAGGAAGTGAATTGATGTACAGGCTCTTAGATATGGCATTGTCCTGATTAGTTTTGTCTTAAGTCATGAGTTTCCAAATTTGAWACCTACTTGAACTAGGACTTCTGTTAAACAAGAATGCCAAATGYGTTAGTGTAATAAAATACCCTAATAAAAGGCCCAATTTTAAGGAAGAATTTCCTGTTTCTAATACGGGAGAGTGGAAACTCAAATGCACGCATTTTGTTAATTTGAAAACCACTTACGGTCTTTCATAATGCTTTGATACTAAATTCTAAAGAGATCTGACTCCTAAAGTTCTTAAAAGTACTCAATTGTGAACAAGCTAGCTTGTTTTTAAAAACAAATGAAACAATCCTACTTGAGCACATTTCTGTTGCATCATCAGTTAAAACTGGGAGAAAGATTAATGATAGATATCCATCTTGAGATTATTCATATACATTTGAGCTATAATAACAAAACTATAGCTTGGAGCAGATTTTTTTTAATAAAGCAATATGCTGCTTTGTGACAAATGCTTTAGGAAGAGAAACTACAGGTCTGTGTGTACTTTCAATTCAGTGTAAATTTGTAGGTAGGTACATGTTACAATTGTCTGTTTTTCTTTTTAGGGCTCATGTAATCAAAGGAGTTTCTTTGTTGTGTGTATCTTTTCAGAACACAACAGGAATTCAAAATGAATCAGGTGAGTATAAATGTAAGACTTTATCAAAATACTTAGATGTTAGAACAGTTAATTATTAATAAGAAAAGTAATTCATCCACTAAAAAAGAAATGTTCTTTGAAATCTTCAGTGTCATTAAATTTCATAATCCTCCTTTCCACAACGTGTATGCTTGTGAGATTTATTTTATTTCATGGATTTAAGTTTTTTGTGTGTGAATTCCCTTTAGCAGCATGTAAGTTATTACTGTTGGCACCTCTTATAAGAACACCTCTCCAGAAAAATCTATTTCATCCTGAGGCTTTTGGTAATAATTCAGCTCCTTATAAAAGTGGTTTGAAAATTGAAGGCTTCCATTTTTCTTTTTAACCTTTTTTAACCACTTTACCATTTCAAATGTGCAGTGAACAATCTGTCACAGAAACTGATTGATCAGGAAGTTTCACACTTTTCTGGAACTCTAAGCATTTCCCGTAGAATCAAGTGAAAAGACTGGGAAAGCACACTTCTTTTGTGATGCAGTAATCTACTATATGGATGCAAGAATATCCTGACTGGAGGGTGTTGTTTTAATCAATGCCAAGTGTACATGATTTTATTTTGCATTTGTCTATCCAAGTAGGAGTTATACATCTGTTTGTCTATCACGTGCAATTGTATTACTTAAAGATACTTACAGAAAAAGTACACGTTGCCTTAAATTTTTCTCATAAGTGCTTCTCTCTTTGGATGATCTTACGAAGTCCCTTTGGCGTGGGAATGTGAACATAGGATATTACACTGAAGGAATGCCATTTTTAATTTGCTAAAAAAGTTGGCTATGAACAGAAGCTTTCTTAGCCAGAAACAGCCATGGTACACAGTCATGTAAAATGCTTTTGTATACTTTTTTTTTATTGATGTCTGTATCTAATGAGTGCTTTTATTGCCCTTTATGCCCATATTTGATCATCAGCAGCATTGAATACAATTAGCACTTTGCTGAAGTATGTTCTCACTAAAGTTATAGAAGTATATACATAATACAAGTAATTACAGTGTGAAATGAGTTGGTGGGATGTTTCCTGTTGCTTTTTTCCTCTGATTTAAAGTGAAAAGTCTTCAATATATATGTGCATATTTACAAAGTAAAATGCAAGATATAATCTCTACCAGAGCCTTGAAATATGTATTGTAAAAATATGTGTTTGTATTATATCTATACACCAATATAAGTTATCATATATGTAATACAAATAACATTTGCATTAGCACACTTTGAAGCATTAGTAGGTCTAGTTTGGGGTAGCTAGGTTAACTATTGCTTCACAATTTATTTCTATTGAGACTTGAAATTTTTTCACCTGTAGCGTTTGTTTTGAATGCGCTCAGTGGCATGAAGGGAACAGCCTGTTGCTCTGTCTGCTTGCATAATAATCCTGCTTTATTAGTCGTTCTGATAAGCTTTGCATTCTGCTAAAGTTCTGAAAGCTGTAGATCCTAATCTTTAATTGTCATCATTGGCTGTTTTCTTCCCATATGTGTGTCTGTGTCCCCTCGTGTCCTGTCTGTCCGTCCCCCGATTTGTTTCTAGAATTAAGATTTCTGTGCTGTACGAAAACAAAGTCTTCATCTTTCTTATTGCAACTGCTAATACTGTTTATGCAGTGCTGTGATGTATGCCATCTTACAATTAAATAATGAGATGACCCTGCCTCTGGGAGTAGTTACAATAGCTTAGAGTCCTTCTTGGTGTTTCTGGCTTTCACATTTAGTTTCCAAAGCGTACAGAGCTCATATGGCTCTTTATTGTTGAATTACCATTCATATTAAGTGTGTATTTAGCATCGACCCTGTGGTGTTTTTTCTTGCAGTGCCCTTGTAATTTCATTCACTGTTGACAAGTTGTAGTGCCAGGTCTGTATAAGAAATGTTTTTGTTTAATGCCAAACATCTTTCAAGTGTTTCTGTTCTCATATTTCTTTCATTCTGCTTATCTCTGCTTTTGGTGTGATTTCAGTGACCCTGAAACTAATTGGGCTATTGTTAATTTGGTTTATATGAAAAGACTGATAGTTTTGTTGTTTATCCCATAGAAATCTTGAGGTAGTGAAAGAAAACCTTTTCATAAATACTTTGATATGTCCTTCTTGTAGTAAGGAGAAGAAGGATTAAAAAAAAAAAGGCAGCTGTTGCTGGAATTAATATTTTTGGGTTTCTTGGAAGATTGCTGTTTCAGGATAGACAGTATGCATTCTCTATCTGTTTTAAAAAGAGATCTGCCTTAATATGTAAAATACTTCATCAGAATACGCTGAATAATTTAGTTTAAAAAAACAAGCAAACATGGGGTTTTGATTGGTAGCATTTACTGCATCTCAGACTGCATTAAGATAGAGTAGGAAAAAGGTTGCGTGCTACCTGGAAAACTGCATGGGTAGTTATTTAAAAAATGGTGAAGGCAWACGTTAACGAATTACACCTGCACTTGTACTAAAACTCCCTCCCCCCATTCTCTCTGAGTTTTTAAGTGATCATTTCAAATATTTCTGATACATCTTTAATTTTCAAGCACACACAGTGAAATTGTTGCAGAGAGGGGTAGCCAGATAAGGTTCTTGGACAAGAGAGACCTTTCTGCTTCTGACTTACTTTCTTGTGCTAGCTGGCTGTTTGCATCAGCAATCTTCCTTAGTCACTTCATCTCCTTTTCACAACTACCTCTTCTAACTTCTCTTCCATGTCCCTCTCTTCAATGGCATCCTTTCCTTTATCTTTTCATTTATCTTAATCCTATTTCCACCAAAACATGACACTAACTGAATGTTTGTCATTCATTACACTGTTCAGGATGATTTTTTTTTCCTTTTCGCTCTAATCTCTGATCATCTGTAAACATCTTGTTGCAGGTACTGTTTCTACTCTGCTTAAATACTGCTTGTAACATTATAGTCTGATCTGTGGTTAGTCCATAGGTACAATTATATTGAAAGTGGTGTGAAAAATTGCTTAATCAATGTGTTGAAAAGTACTGTCAAAGTGATTGGACTCTGAATTCAATGCAAACAGGAAAAGAGAGTTTCATTCAAGGCACCCCTTCAGCCCTCAAATAATTTTTTTGGCATTGTTCTTAAGTCACCTCACCCCGGCTAATTTGAATGCTAGCAATGTAATATTTCTGATGAACTTCAGAGTAAGAAGCTTAAAAGTGAAATAAGCTTCAAGTGCTTTTGTATTCAAAATTGCAGTCTTGGAGTGAGTGAAAAATACCATATTAGGACTTCAGTTAAATGCAAAAGTTGGCTGTAGGACATGCACTAGTACACTATCCTTATCAAGAGGTGAATTTTTTAAACAGAAAAATAAATTTAGATGTGATTGTTAAGTGTCGGTGGAAGAGGGATTGAAATACAGTATTTCTTCTTTTGGTAGACAGACATTCCTTGGGGACAAGTTGTGATCTGGAAAATGTTTTAAATAGCTACATTTAAATTGCAAATAAAATGAGATTGCAATGATTTGACTGAACTAAATTGTTGTTTATTTTACTGTTTAGTATTTGGTTACTTATTACCATTCGTTTGAGGTGTGAAATGTATTGTTATGTACTAGGCCATATCCAATTTTCTGGTACTTCTGAAATCCATTAATATGATAGGTGTCGAATGAGTCTGAGTGTTGTGTTCTCTGAATGTAGCTGCTAGTCTTTGATTTATGTAGGTAGGTGCAAAATAAAGTTCTGATTGTATATTACTCTATACAAATAAACTTCTTAAATGATAGAACAGTTTTGGGATATTTATGGCTAAAAAGAGGCGTGACTATTAAGGAGTATACCAGACACATCAGAGGATATGACACAGTGCTAATCTGTGATTTAGATTCTGTCTAAGTCAGTTGAGTCTGATTTTTAAAGTTTTGGTAGGTTAAAATTTATTTGCAGGCTTGAGATTTTTAACTGCTCATCTAGCTATGGTTGTAAAAAAAAAAAAAAAAAAAAAAAAAAAACAACCCAAAACAAAACCAAAAACCCGCCAACAAACCAAACCCCAAAATGAAACCCAACCAAAAAAACACCCCACTTTTGTTAGCTTGAAACTTGAAGTGCATCGTTCTGATAGCTGTCTTGTTCACTCTCTGTAGTCCCCCTCATCTATGCCTATATATAAGAAAATATATTTCACAGAAACCACTGTGAAGAATAGGCTTGGTTCTCCCCTAATGAAATCATGGGGTAATGTACTGGAAAGATACTTAGGTTTCTTTGCTATGCTGAGAAGAGCGTGGTTTTTTCGTCTGATGAGACATGGCTTCTCACGTATCAGTTCAAGGCTAACAGATGTCTGAAAATCAGATTTCTTTCATCACTGTTTTTCCTTTTGGATTGTTAGAAGAGCAAAACAAAACTTTGTTCTGCTTTGAATAGACTTTAGCTATTATAACTAAAGAATAAGGATTTTTTTCCCCACCCCGATCTCTTCACTCTCTTGGATGGGAAGGGATTTCTGGCATTCTGTTCCTTCCATGGTTTCCAATTTGGGGGTCTTTCTGCCCTACAAATAACTCTCTAGGATGTGTCTGTGCAGCTGTTAGGGCTTACCACGGCAGCAATAGAATAACCTTGCTATGACTCCAGTTTTATAATTTTTCTCGCTGTTGCTGTTAAAGCTGGCAGAAGGCATGTTCTTGTAACTTAACTCAGCAAGTCACATTCGTAGATATAGAGAATAATTGCCATACACAGCACCCTCACAAAGAGTGTGTGCTAAGTGGAAAAGGTTGAGAAGCTTTATCTGTTTTGCTTTAGAGATAAAAACCTTAAATTTGATAGCATATAGAGATGCATTTTAAAGTATATTTCCAGTAAACTTTCAGCATATTTCATAAGTGCTCAATGGAAAATGCTCTGAGTATTACTCAGTATATGAAAGCTACTATTGTATCTCTGCTTTATGGTTAAATGTAAAAGCAAGAATCATTTCCAGAAAGTTGGAGTTTACTTGGACAACTGTAGTGTTGCCCAAGTTGTTGTTATTTCTCGGTTTAACACCTCCTAAAGCTCATTCAGAGCTTAAGTATAACATCCTTCGTATTAGAGTAGTTACTGCCATCACCACCAGTATTTGTTTCTGACCAGAATGATCAAAGTTCAATGTCAGAGGGCAGGTACTTTTTTTAGGGCTGTTGCATGTGGTTCAACATATGCCTAGTTCTCACCAAGCACAATTCTTTCATAATGTGGACAGATTTTATGGGAAACTGTGCATGCTTGTAACTTTGAAATTCTGGTCATTTTTATCAGGAGTAGTGTTTTGTTGATCATAATTAGGTAATAAAGAGCTAGTTGTTTAATGGCAAGTGTGAGTAGTGTTTACTGTTGTGTTATACAAATAATAGCATGAATAATATTATAAGCAGCCTATTGAACCTTGCAGGCTCCTTAAAATGGAACTAATCACTTACTAGACATTCATAAATCATTTATTAGCTTTCTGTTGCCTTTCAAACTTTAGTATAAAAATACCTTAAAAACCTTTTGTATTAATTATAACCTGCTGGCTAAGGATTCTGAGCTGTTGATTTATTTAGGAATTATGATTAACATTTAGGGTACTGAAATAGTAACTTTTATGACGTTATTTAAAACCTTTCATTCTCTCTAAAAGCTGCTTTTAGCTTATTCTGTTTGTTGCAGAGCAGTAAACTTGACATGCAGATACTTTAACGTCGATCTTTGGAGTGAAATGGCATGTTTGTAGCTTGTAAATAGAGCAGTAGAAAGACAACAATAGACCCAGTAGTAGCTCTGTGAAGTACATTAAAATACAAGCTTCATCATGTCAGCTACTCTACCATAAGGGTATTATGCACATTACTAGTCTCCAGTACGTGCAGGGTAGCTTGTCTCTGTCCACCTAACATTCAGTACTGGGTGGTACAGGATATATCTGTGTTTATGGCAGAGTAGATGGTGTATCCCAAGTGCAAGTTCTAGTATATACATTGGAGTAGTTAGTTTGCTGCAACATCCTCGATTCACTGGGTAAAACAAGTAACTTTTCACTTTCGTGAACTGTATGCACTTCTCAGAACTTTGAGTATGGTTTTCTCCTTAAGTTACTGTTTAGTCTTTCTCACAAGTGATAATGTTCTCATGTAAGGCAATACCAGAAACTGGTTTAGATTGTTTTTTGGGGACTGATTAGATTTGAGTATGCGTGGAATTCATCATTGGAAAAGGGGAAATAAA
Organism: Phoebastria nigripes; assembly: GCA_035582835.1. Taxonomy (NCBI): domain Eukaryota; kingdom Metazoa; phylum Chordata; class Aves; order Procellariiformes; family Diomedeidae; genus Phoebastria; species Phoebastria nigripes. The sequence continues at coordinate 181,891 of JAYKAV010001842.1, forward strand.
GAATTGCTAATATATGTGAAATTATCCTCAGTGTGGTGGGTAGCTGATGTTCTGGCTTTGTGCTGTATTTCCAAAGTCATCATTTGTGTGTTTCTAGGCAAGTTATTCCTGATACTGAAGCTTTACATCATTCTTTCCTTTATGCATAGAGGCATACACAGTTGTTTCGCTTGAAACTTTTATGTGCATGTTTAGGAAATGATTGACAAAATTAAAATGGAAAGCTGCATGAGCAGTTCTGGACCCTCAGACCGTAAGTGCTCTGGAGCTGGAACTGCCCTTTGTTTTGAAACTTTGAGATGTCCTTATACTCTAAGCTGAAATAACAGTTAGCGTTCATTATGAACACAAATAGTACAAAACTAGGGTATACTCGGGAAAATTGCAGTTTATCTCAGTTTTCACTTAAAAGAATTGAAGGATTCTTTAATAAATATATAGAAAATGGAAAATGCTTATAATTGTGTATTGAGTACAAATAAGTATTTTTAGAAYTTAACAACTGTTAGCATTTGATTTCCTACTTCTCTATTAATAGACATGCCTCTAATAGTTAAATATTTTTTATTTTCTTGCTGTTGGTGACTATTACTTTTTATGGACAGATACTTATGTTAAGTCAAACAGAAAATGAAACGGATGGTTGATAAAATATAAATGTTTTTCCAGCCATCCTTTTCATTAATGCTGTCAGTTATAATAAAGATAAGCTACACGCCACACCTCTGAAGCGGATCCAATCAAGCCTACATGATTTTACTAACCTTTACTGAAATTTACTTGCTGAGGGTCTGCTGGAGAAACTGCTTTGCTGGCTCAAGCAGGTTTACTTGATCCACACTTCTACATTTTGAAACAGAATTTGCAGAAGATGAGTGTCTAGGTGTTAAGATAATGGAACGCAGTTGCTGTTGTTTTAGTGTAGAATCAACTTGCATTATACTGCTATTTCAGGGACTTTAACCGTTTTATTCTTTGTAGGAAACCCAGGATTTTAAAAAACTGTCAATAGGATGGTTATGAAATAAAATGAAAAAACCTCCTATTCTTCCTGTGTTCTGGCTGTTTTGCTGCATATTGTTTTAATCAAATAAGTGTTTTTTAGCATGGCAGTTCACTTGGCTCTCATTACTTTAATTGCCAGTAACATGTTTCAACAGTATAATTTGGACAAATTGTATGTGTCCTGAAACACTTCTAACAACTTCTCTCATCTTCTGACTATTTGGTATTCAAAAAGTATGCAGCAAACAAAGGTTTCTACTAAAAGCATCATGTGTTGCTCTTAAATATACTAGTCTTTCAGAAGCAGTCAGAAACATTTTCTAGCAGAAGAGATTGTATTTAAGATCTAGTGTACAGCTGAAACTTAAAATAATAAAAACTTCTTGTGGCTTATTTTCAGAAAAGATTAGGTCTGAATGTTAGATTAGGTCTGTTGTAGCTGTCTGTAATTTAAGGGGAAAATTAATCTACCTCCTTAATTGAGTTAGACTTTCCAGACAGGTTATGTAATAGCTAGTATGTTTTCCTGCTACACACTTTTTTGAAAAATTTGAGTTGTCGATTTTAAAAATAGAATTAAACATACTGTTTACAAGTATGTTGTGTAATCAGAGTAATTCTAATGCTTCAATAGAATGTTTAAGGAACTGGAGATTTTTATAGTGATAACTCAGATACTAAAACCCTAGGACTGTTTCTATGAACACTTATATGATACTTCTTTTTGAAGAAGTCTCAGCATAATAGACTGGGCAGGTAGATCAACTTTACAATGTATTTTATCTGAAATTTGGAAGAACTTTAATCAGAAACGGCACAAAGGAATGTTGTCTCGACATAATGTAGCATGTAACAACGCTATTACTGACCTAATTACTTGTTAAATGTAGTTTCTCATGGCATAACTCATCAGTAAAAACAATGCAACTGAAAACTGTTCCGTGGATGAGTTTTAGATTACCATATTAATGAGCAGTTTCAAAGACTTAACACAAAGCCCGAACTCATATGAAAACTATATTCTGAAAAATATACATATTTTCCAAGGTATAGAACCACAGTACTTTTCTGTTCATTCATCTTTAGGTATAATGTAGTAGTGCTGTCAGGTAAGTCATATTCAGACAGGAAAAATAAAATACCTTTAGCTCTATTCTCCAAGTAACTCAAGGGAGAATTTTGAATTTGTTTTTAAGGAGAGACCAAGGAAAATTAATGAAATGGCAAATGGCCTAAGAGATACATGAAAACCCTTTCAGTTAGATTTACTCACTGTATACTGCTTGTAATCAAAACACATCCATTAACTAAAGCACAAGAACATTTACAGCAACTTTAGTTATCAGTGTTTTACGTATATCTCTAATGTGGTCTTAGAACTCAGCATTAAAGCATAAACAAGTGTAATGAAAATAATAGTGAAAACTTGAATGTTCTGATAAAAAGATACTTCTACATTAGCATGTTGATGGAGGGGACCCTAGTTGAAATGGCAATTTGGAAATTTTACTTTAATTTCAAGTCAGGAGTTTTTGTAGCTCATATGGGTTGATCATCTGTTATGCTATTGTTTTTATCTGTTAATGGTTGTGGCCCTTCTGGCTTTTTGACTTGTAGAACACAACTGAATCGACTGTCACTGTGGAGACCTTAGATGATGTACCTGAGCATGTGCTTAGGGGGCTTCCTGAGGACGTGAGGCTCTTCCCATCTGCTGTTGACAAGACACGGCTTGGTGAGTGCTGCAACTGTGAAAGGAGAATGAAGATTTTTACACTAGCTCACATAAATTACAGTTGCTGTGGAAGTTTGGTGCCCTCCTGTGCTGGGTAGAGATGATGTCTGGTGCATTTATCTGAAATAATTTCTGTTGGAAAGAGTGGACAGCTTCTAAGTTTCTCCAGCATCCCAAGATGATGTTCCTAGAACATCAGAACTGGGGTCAAAGGTGGACCAAGACGCAAATAGATCAGGTTATGAAAATACTGATATGTTACTTCACTGGCTTGTTTTCACTTACAGCACTTTACCAGTTTTGTGTTTTGCAACTATCTTACTGTTGCCTCTTTAGAATGCTGCATCTCACTGTCCAATCCATATTAAAAGTTTTAATTTGTAAGAACAGATTCAGCGCAGACTTGAAAGCTGCTGTATGGAGCAAAGTGTTGTTTCTGTAACATGTCCAAAATGCTTGGCTGCTTTGTTAAAAAAGTTTAATGTGGGAAAACTTTGATGGAAGTCAGAATTGCAGACTGGATACTTGATGTTGAAAGCTGGCAGTTTGAGGAGTAAGCCTGACAATAGATGCATTACTGTTAGTAACAGGTTATAAGCTCCTTGGAGCAAGGTTAATCTTTTCTAGTATGAACCTGATCTAGCATGGTCTGAATGAGAATGTTATGTTTAATTAGCAATTATTTGTCAAACTGTTCTTAGTTTTCGTGCTATAAAATGTGAAATGCAGCTGTCCATTTTTAGTTCAGTTAAATCTTGTCAATAAATTTGTGGGCAGATGCATATATTTTAACCAATCCTAAATGTTTTTTCCTTCAAAATATACTATTAATTAGTTTCACAACTTTTGTGAGGGCTTCCTTTGCCTGGCATTGTTTCAGAGAAAGAAAATAGGATTTTTTGTTTTGATAGCATGTTTACTCAGCAAAACAGCTGAAATCTGGGACTTTAAAATATAAAACCTGTAATGCTCTTACAGTATTTTGAATATCACCTGAAGGACAAGAAAAATCAAGGTCGTTTTTTGTCTTCAGAGCTACAGTAGCCCATAAGCAAAGGATGAAACTAGGTAAACTCTTAAACCTTTCATGATTGAAGTGAGTTTTGGGGAGAGGATTGTTTGAATTCATTTTGGTAAACTTCAAGTTCCTTATTGTGATCTTAATATTGTAGAATGCTCCCCAATCTGAGACAGACACATGTAATGGTCTTAAGAAATACGAATTGTGAGTAGAAGATTTGCTTGAGATAAGTTAGATTAGTTTTAACTACTGATAATGTGTCTCTTCAGGTGTCTGGGCAACAAAATCAATTTTAAAAGGCAAGAAGTTTGGACCATTTGTTGGTGACAAGAAAAAAAGATCTCAAGTTAAGAGCAATGTATACATGTGGGAGGTAAGAAACAGCTTGTAAATGGAAAAAGGTATCTGTCACTAGGTCAATATTTTGTATTTAGCCTTTAATTTTTCCAGAGATTTTAGAAATAGACATGACGTGAAATAATTGCCATCTATGTCTACCATTACAGTTATTTATAGACACTTGGATTGAGCAACCATTCTGAATTAAAAAGCTTTAAACTATTGTCATTGTTTGAAATTGCCGTATTAATTTTCTTATATACTGTCTCTGGATCACACCTCCCCTTAAGAGTCTATTGCTGATAAAGCTTTGCTTTGTTGGCTTGAACCCTGAATGATATCCCTTCTGCAACTGGGTACTGTCAACTGCTTATGAAATTAGGGAAATTAGGAGGATATGGAATCTCTTAAGGAAGCCACAGCACTCCTCCTCATCTAGCTCTTTGAAAACCAGCTTTGTTATGGGAATTGGTTTTGCTTTTGGAGTTTTTATAAAAGTTCTCAACTGTTGCAGTATTTCTTGTGCTGCTTGTGTTTGGGCTTGCCTTAAAGCAAATACTGTCTGGACAGCTGAATAGCTCTTTAAGCTCCAGTGATAGTCATAAGACCTTGGATATTATGTAAATTTCAAAATGTAGGTGTCTTAATCTGGAGTGGAATCCTATCTACAGTGTCTTTAAGGCAGTTCATAACTACTTACAAAGACTTCTTCAGTCTTTCTGAAGACACATGCAGCAAATGGCTTTAGCAAAGTGAATGGTCAAGGAGGGGAGGGAGGAATTGTGCATAGCATGTTCTGGAACAGAACTTGCTAGTTTACAGATTTTTAGGCTAAAAATATTGATAGTAGTCATCCTTCTGGCCCCTGGCCTGCAAAAATTGAACTGCATAAAACACTGGATACACATACAAAACTTAATGTTAACTCCTATCAGAGGAATTGATCTAGAACAATTTCCCATAAATGCAAATTCACAGTCAGGAAAGTAATAAAGTGTTCAAGTATAATGTTTGTTGCATTGAGCTAATATTATCACAAACTCCACTGCATGAGGTATCTCCAATTTTGATCTGGTACAAGAACACTTAGCGAGATTGAATCAGTCAAGTAAATCACTGACCTTGCAATTGTTTTTCTCAGTGCTGGATTTTGAATGTTCYCAGTAGACATGTCTTAATATTTTTTAAACTTGTGTTGAGAAATGATAGTTGCAAACAAGCTGTTACAAAGTTTCGTAGTTTGCAATGCAGGCGATAATGGGAACCCTTGCTAGATTTCAAAGTAATTGTGTGTTGCTTTAATACTGATTTTGGAATTTTAAAAAAAGCAGCTAAAATGAGACCGCAGCAGTTGGCCCCATGTGCTGACATCTGAAACCACTCCAGAATCTTAACTGTTAGAAAATATGGTTTGTAAAAGGATGGTAATGCGTGGGAGTAGTTAGGTATATGGACCTTCAACTAGGAGAACAACCTTTCCCACAAGAATCCCATTTGTTTCTTTAGTGAAGTTAATCTGAAGAAAAAGTAAGGCTTCTAAAAGCTGGCATCTCCAATCAATTTTAATAATTTTGATCTGTCATGCTAGAGTATCATTCTGAACACGGTGAGTTTTGTGTGTCAGCGTATGCTTGCTGTGTCTGAGGAGAGAAATAGAGACTTGAGCATATTTTCATTTTCTGTTGGAGAAAAGCCACAGATAGGAAAATGACAGCAAGTGACTGAAAACTGAGGGAAATGCCATCTGCTGATTCAGAATGACTAGCACAACTGTGCTGAGTGATCTTTATTGTGGTTTACAGGAATCACTTCAAGTTGCAACGTTATATAGAGGAGTTGGAGCTATTTCCTTTCTCAGAGTGCACAAGGCCTTTAAACAATATTCTGTAAATGAGAAGCTTTAACTGAAAAGTAATAAAGTATTTTGTTTTGTGCAAAAAAAAAAAAAAAAAAAAAAAAAAAAAAAAAAAAAAAAAGAAAAAAAAAAAAAAAAAAAAAAAAAAAAAAGTAATAAAGTATTATGTTTTGCCATATATTCCATATCTGCTAACTCTTCCACAGCATTGTTCGGCTCTTTTCTCCCATTTTAACCAAAAGGATTGCTTTTACAGTCTTGGTCTGTGAAGCTTTCATATTGCAAGGGCTGGGTGTGCTGATGAACATTCTTTCAAAAGTCAGCTGATGAAATCCATGCTGGAATAGTTTAAGTAAGGGAGATATTTTCTCTTTGCTTGGAAGGAAACTGAGATGATTTTGGTACATTTATTGAAACTTTACCTTTATTGATAAAATTCTATTTTATTAAATCAACAGTATATCAACACACAAAAAAATCAAATTTATTAAATGGTTCTTGTTTTAAGCTGTTGTAGAAGTGTACTTGAAAATGTAAAACAGTTGGAAAAGACTTAGAATTACTTGTAAAGTAAGTATCAGAAACAATAAAAAGCTACAACATTGTGTAACACAATGGGAAAGTTACGGTGAAATCGGAATTTTAGTTTATTCCTTTCTGCAGTGGTGCTAAGTGAATGTTGCAGGAGGTGATGAGCTAGGGAGGCTGGGCTTTGAAAAGAGCTCTTCCAGGCAGAAGCTGATATTTATAGACTTGACCGAAAGGAAAAAGGCAAATAATAAGATATAATTAAATTGCACATATTTTTCCTTTTTTGTTTTTCTAAAAATCTGTGAGCTGCCCAATACTTCTGAGACATTGTGTACCTGTTAGTATGCCTGTGTTCTGAGACAAAGTAATGGAAAAGTGATAGTTCCAGTTGCCAAACAGTGGTGCGTTCTTCGATTTGCAAAAAAATGTATAACATCCACTGATAGCTCTTCTTATAGGCATCTAACTTGGATTATAATAAGAAAAGTGGGAGATGCATAATATGTCTTGAAAGAGAAGCAGAGTTGCCTGTCATCAGAAGATACTGAAGATGTCAGTAACCTTGCTTTATTGCAAGCTGTCTCGAAATGTAAAACAGGAGTAGGTGTGAAAAATTTTTCTCCAAGAACAGAAACCAAAGAATTTACACAGCATCTTGGAACATGCAGAAGTTTGTTGACATGGTCAGTTTTTTAAGGTGATCACAAGATTTCTGAAAGATTAAGATTTTCTTTAATACCCTGAAAAAAGATTAAATATAAATTATGCTTTCCCTTTTTGTTCCAAATAAAGCAAATGCTTCTAACAACTATATAGTTACTTTTCCCAATTCATCAGATAGTAAAAATAAAGCTCTATTGCCTGTATATCTTAAAATCAGTCATTTTACTAAATGCAAAATCCAGAGAATCATTTCAGGCTTGCCAAACTGAAAAGAAAGCATAAAATGTTTTAAGTGTTTTGGCTTTTGAGCCCAAAACTTTCAGAGAAGGGCTCGCAGGCCAGAAGTTATTTTTTTCCAATTGTACCAGTTCCACTAAAATGATTGCAGAAGACCAGCAACACTCCCCCCCGGTACAACCCCTACCTCTGCTCATATCCTTTGTGTTATCTCTGTCCTTAGATGATGATTACTACTTTGTATAGCTTTAAAACGTGTAGTGTTTTAGTGCATGTACACTTCAGTGTTAACAGTTGTCCATTTGCTTAATGTCATTTTTGTCTCATAGGTGTATTACCCAAACTTGGGATGGATGTGTGTTGATGCAACTGATCCAAAGAAAGGGAACTGGCTACGGTATATAAACTGGGCACGTTCAGGAAAGGAGCAAAATCTGTTTCCTCTGGAGATCAACAGGACCATATACTACAAAAGTTTAAAGGTATCAATGTCTGAAGAATCAGTTACTGCTCTGTTACCTTTTATTATTAATACCTTTTATTCCCCTTTATTCAAATCCTATTTTTTACTATTTGTATTAAACAGATTTTGAAACATTTTATGAAATATAATTAAAATATTGCAAATGCTACATTTTCACTGGTCTAAATTCTTCTGTGCCAATACAATTGACATTAAGATCTACTGTTAAAGTATAGGATATATATGAACACTATGTCTATCTTGTGGGTTAATGATTTGCTGTAGCACCAAATTTGATACAAACTAGAATGAAAAACTATAGCAGATTACATAAACGTTTTTCTACTACTGTAGATACTGAGACACTTTCTACTGAGGATTTTTTGCAGAAATCAGTTACTTTTATGGTCTTTGGATCGTATAACAAAGATTGGTTGTCAAGACACTTTTATAGGAAGCTTCATGAAACAAATTTTCCTGGTTTTATACCAGTCCAGTTTTATTCAGGGAGTGGGGGGCAGGAAAAAGGGTGTAATTTCTGGGGCATTGTATCTCCCAAACCAAGGGAAAAAAAAGGTTTAACTATAAGTAATGGTAGAGTATGTTAGTGTTAGAATATTGTGGCTATAAAGTATTATTTGAATCTCTGATCAAGAACCTACTAGCAGTGAGTGTATATATAGCTCAACTTTGTTTTTATTTAAAATGCTTTTATGGTTTTCGGGTATATGCAGCCTTGCTGTTACGCTATTGCTGTTTCTTACATTTCCTTGTAAGGCTGACAACATCTATAAGTAACCGATCTTCACTTAATAAAAGAATGAGTTGATACCATGCAGTTTTGAAGTTTATAGGACAGTATAGTGCCCTATATGTAAAACTGTTATATTTTAGGTCGCTCAAACTAGATTGAAAAAAAAAAAAAAAAAATTTCTAAACATTTTCTGAACTTTCTAATAGCTTTGAGATAGCATTCAGGTAGAGGCTCACTATTGCCAGCCAGACTGTTGACTTCTCTTCACTGTTTATTCACTGAGGGCAGGCTCCCAATGTGAATCTGTAGCCAGCTTAGTTTTCTCTAGACACTTTATCTTGGGTTGCCCATAGTCACATTAGTTCATTAACGTAAGTGTGCTTTTGGAGTCACTCTGACATTTTAAATTTCTCTCTCATTGAATCTTTTCTGCAAAGATTTTAGTCCTGGTAAAGATGGGCATTCACATATTTCAAATTTGTTTTCTGATGGATAATATTGCACTTTGGAAAATGATTGTACCGCTAAAAGAGGCTGAGCACTGCTGACAGAATAACAAATACCTTGCCTCAGCATCTGAAATATCCTTTTGTTCCTTTGACTGTCTTCTCTTGTGACCTGATGAATTTTATCCTAAAGTCTTGCCAACRAGATCATGCTGCCAAGTAGCTCTTTCTGAAGACTATTAGAGCAGCCTATAAGGATCAGTTTTATTGGTTTCAAAATCTGTCTGGGATTTGTTGCAGTGTGAGATTTTGAGTTTGGGATGCGAGGTTCTTCAAGAGCCATCTTCAGCAGTGTTTATTTGCCCCTGCAGCAGCCACTTAGATATGTGTGTGCTGTGGGATTGTTTATTAGCTTCAGTTCAGTGTTAGCAGTACCAGTCCCAGGCAAGCTTCTGGAAATTCATGTTGGTGTCTGCACTGTATGCTAGTTGGAGGGAGCGTTACATCAGAAATGGCRTTACCTCCAGGCTGCCTCTGCACAGAGGCTTGCTGCTGTACTTCTTACAGGCCAGCGTAGAAGCAGCAGCTCTGAGTGGTTTTGGGCTTGGGTGTCGCACAAAGTGGGGCACCAGGACCTGACCTGGTGGAGAACCACTGAGTTGTTTCTGCCCTGTAGACTTAGTTTCAGGAACGCAGTGCGGACATGCTCGAACTAGCTCTGCACAAGCTATGTTGGGATGGCTTGTATTAGTAATCCCAGCTTCATGCTGCTCAGAAGTAACCAAACTGTTTCCAGGACCAAGTTAGTCCAAGAAGCATTGCAACCATGGTTCAGCGGTGCGCTCCTGCTGTTCCTTGATTGTCACTACATCTGTGACACAGGTAACTTGGCAGGTAATTTAAGGGGTGGCTGTAGAAATGTCTGAGTTGCTTCACTATGCAAAACTAGGTTATAATGTAAAGTTTAACTTTGCTCCATATTGGGGGAAAAAAGCTCACAAATCTAATAATGAATGTTTGTTAACAGCGCATACTGATATTCCGATTATTTTTTGAACCATCTATTTCAATATATTTTATTCTCTTCTCCCACCTTTTAGAGAAGTGATATGTAAGGAAAATTCTGATCTTGCTAATCTGTGATGATTTTTGAAGTGAAAGCTTGACATGAAATTGGACAGTTTTCACTACCATTAAATATTCAGCATTCAGTCAGCATRCTGATAAATCAGGTCAAGATTTAGAAAGTCACTTTGTGTGTTTTTTAATTGCACAAGTGGACTATTCTTGTAGTTTAATATGAATATTTTAAATCCAATATTCTGTTTAATTTCTTGTCCATTCCAAGAATATGAAAACCAAAGGCAGGCATTGAGAAAGCTTTTTTTTTTTTTTTTTGTCTAGTGCTTTGTAAACTTATTTTTCATTCTTTAAAGTGACAAATTTATAGTAACCAGGCTTTCTAAGTAAAGTTAGTGTGAAGAAATTGGAAATTAAGCTGCAAGTGACTGATAGCGTGGGTAGGAGAAGTATCATGTAGAGGATGAGATTTCGAATGTGTGGTCTCAAGGGCAAGTTACTACATTAAAGCATTTAAATATTGTCTGCTGTATCAGTTTTTACTATCCTATACCTTAGAAACTGCAGGGAAAATTCATACCGTGGAAAAAAATTGTGCTGTTTTTTCCTTTCTTTACAAAATACGGTTGTTTATATGTCTGCTTTTTATTTAAAGATTTGTTTTTTGTCTCGCCTTCTGTATCAGAGATGATGTTGTTCTTATAGGGTCCATATCAGTCTTAGATTCACATCACACCTTACTGACAATGAGACAAAAGAAAGCATGTAATAAATAACATCTTAAACGTCCTTCTCTTTCTGCATATAGTGTGCTATGGTGTATACACTGCCATTTCAAAACTGTTGTAAATTTACCAGCCCAGGTATGTACACATGGTTTCTTCCTGATCTTAATCATAATTCATAAATTTAGGAGAATTCCATTTGGTGATAAACAAACAGCACAGTTTTTATTTACCCCCAAGAGAATTAGTGTGGCTTGTATGTCATTTTGTTCTGCTTTACCTTGAAGCATTTAAAATGTTGTCATAGCTATTTATTTTTTTCCCAAGGTTTTCTTCAGCTTTTTGTGGGTTTCTAATTTGTAAGTTAAACAGGCTGATTTCCAAGCTTCATTGCTAAGATAAGCAAAGTCCAAATTTGCTTGGTGTAAAAGAACCTCAAAACTGCACAGAGCTTTAACTTCCCTGTTCTATGCTGTAAATGAATAGTAATAGGATAAAACTTTTAAGTGAGCACAAGCAAATATTTTTCTCTTCATCTTTACTGAAGGACTGAGGATATTTGTAGGCTGCTTTGCATATGCTTTCCCCAGGATGCATATATGAGAGTTGTGATATTTCAGTGAAACAGCTTAAACTCATTATGGGGCTTCAGAAGTTCTTCCTGCCTCTCCTAATGAAACGAGCTAGTTGAATAGTGTTGTTCTGCACATAGTACAGGACTTAATTCTTGAATTCTTGAAGAAGTAGTAATTCTTGAAGTAAAATTGCAGTGAAAACTCAGTTTCAAAAAGTCTTCTAAATAAGCTTGGCTGTGAAACTGTCCTTGATTAAGGTGAAATTAATTTGTTTATGGAAGAATGTTTTGTCAAACAGGTTTATAATAACTCAAGAATGCAATGTAACGTAGGGTTATACAGCGTGAAAAATGCATGCAAGTACTGTCCACTGTGGTTACGTTTGGGGAGATAAGGCCACATCCAAGTGCAAAAGCACGGTATCACAGTAAAATGCAGTGTCTGTGGTGAAAAATATATACTCTAATGTCAGACAGGCAAATGCCTATCTTTAGTCTGTACAAGACATGTTGCAGTGCTTGTATGTGTACAATGAATTGAATTTTAGACAATCTGTGCTGGAACTTCTTAGGATATAACTTGTCAGGATATTACTCTTGAAAATAACAAATTTTGAAATTACTTTAAACCTTTTGAACAGAAAATACTCGGATTAAGGAGTGCTAAATGTTGCAGTTAAAACATAAAGCACCAAAAAGCATCTGGGAGTTACTAACCTAACGAGCCTTTCCAAAATTCATACCTTTTTTAACCAAGCTATCCCAACCTAACACTACTACACAAACAATCTGTAGGTAATTGTTTGGAGGAGGCTGATTTTTAGAGTTGTTATTAGAGGGTGTCATCAGTAAGAGACGGCTCTGTGTTCTCTAGCATCGGAGTAGCGGTAGAAGTGGCACTTGGTCAGTGTAGTCCTTTTCTCGCTCGGATTGCTAGTGAGGGAGCTGTTTTAACTGTCTGGTTTTGAAGCTGCTGCTGCATCTCATTTTAGAAGTACAAGGCTAGAGATCTTAATTTAGATTCTAGAGTAGTTACACCAAAACTAAATTCATCAAGTCGAATGTTAGTTCCAGCCATGCAGTTAACATATTACATGCTCATTATGCTCGTTATCATCCTGCGTTTGCATTGCCTAAAATTTTTGCCAGCTCTTTTCTCTAATTTTGTGTATTGTTTAGGGGATAAGTTGTTTGCATCAGACAACTCCTCTTCATTCCTTGCTGCTGAACGGCTGCAAAATGGGACCATGCAAATAGGTTTACCACTATTTATCCTATCAGGCCTCCAGAACTGTTAAGGAAGCCAAACCGTAGGCTTTGCTTATAATATAATTTAAACACTCAACATAGTTGTTGGGATCTTGCATCTCTTGTTGTTCCAGTGTCTGGGGGTACAAAGATAACTATCACCTTTATCAAGTGCTGTGAGACCTTCTTAAAAAAAAAAAAAAAAAGTGCTTTAGAAGAAACAAATATTACTGTTGTTCTTGATACAGAAATTCCCTTTGGCTTCAGACTTGAAATAATAGTCTAAGGATACCCTTTGCTCTAACGTAATGACTCTAAAAATAGTATCTTATCTCCACAAGCCCAATGTTCATTAAGCCCTGGAAAAAGGGGGCTTGTAGTTAAGGTAAAGGAAGGCATTTAAGTTGATTTTTCTTGATTTTGGATAGAATGCTTCAGGAAATGGAGAGATAATGATGGAGATTTAAAAAATAGGTACAAATACATCTTTAGTCTGCAAACTTGGGGACTTACTAGTTTGAGTCTGATAATGTTTTAAGGAGCATGTGAAATAATCCGAGAAACTAGTATTGATCAGTTTGGTGACAGTGCTGGGAATACAAGCAGTAGTTGCAGTGATGCCTACTTGGCTAATTTGGTCTTTCCTGTGCATTTTTTGATTGGATAAAAAAAATTAGAAATAATAGATTTGGAACGGCGAACAAATCTTTCATTATTTTGATTAAGTGGATCTGTTATACGTGTAGGAATTATCTGTTTTCCTCTGTATTCCCTTTAACTCCCTGCGACAGTCTTTTCCTGTATGTTTAGATTTTGTTCCAAATTCCAACATTAGTGGGTGACTGAACAGTTTTACTCATTATTTAATGCTTTGTGTAAGGTAGGTGTGTAATGCCGATAGCTCCCTGGAAAGAATTAAACTGTGAGTAGCAGCAGTAATAAACACCGGGGATTTAATTGCTGTGAGTTCAGTCTGCATGGATTTAAATCCATGTCACGATTTGAGACGAATCAAAATTTGGGRTCTTGCAGCTTGAAGTTTCAAGTCTGTTTAATAATCGCGTATTGTTGTGTAATTAATTAATAATACTGGCGGGAAAGGTCGGCTTCCCGGTGGCAAGGCATCCTCCTAGCCGTCGGAAGGAGGTGGGGGCTCGCTGGGGCGCTGCCTCTCCGCGGGAACCGGCCCCGGTTCTGCGCGGGTGTCCTGCGCGGGAGGGGGAGCGCGGCGCTGCGTACGCTGCGCGCCCTCCGGCCGGCAGGGGGCGCGGGCGGCGGCACCCTTCGCGCGCGGGGCGCCGCGGGCTGCGCGGGGCAGCGCCGTCGGCGCCGCCGCGGCCGCTCCCCGCCCCGCGGCCCGCCGCCAACAAGCCGCCGCCTGATTGGCGCCGCGCCTCTCTCTTCTCTCCCGGCAGCCAATCGCGCCCGGCGAGGAGCTGTTGGTGTGGTACAATGGGGAGGACGACCCGGAGATAGCCGCCGCTATTGAGGAAGAGCGAGCCAGCGCCCGGAGCCGGCGGCACTCCCCGAAAGCCAAGAAAGGTAGGGCCCTCCCCGCCCGCCGCGCCGCGGCCCCCGGCCCTCCCTGCCGCGCCGCGCCCGCACCCCGCGGCGGCCGGGCATGGCGGCGGGGGAGAGGGGGCCGACCCGCAAACTTTTGCCGGGTGGGCGGCGGCCGCCGTGACCTTCCCCCGCCGCCGCCTCCCGAGCCGGAGGGAGGGAGGGAGGGAGGGAGGGACGGCCAGGGGGCCGCGCGGCGGAACGTGGAAGTTGTGGTGTCTCCCGGCCCGGCTGGAAAAGTTGGCCGGGGCGGCGTGCGAGGCGCTGGTCTGTGCTCGGCAGCCGGGCGCTGCGCGGGGAGGGAAAATGTCTCCGTCCGGGGCTGGGCAGCGCCGCGGCGTTCGGGGGGCTCGGCGGGGCTTGCCGTGAGTGCGGGAATGCCCCCGGGCAGCAGCGGGCGAGGTTGTGTCAGCCTTCCTGAAACGATGAACTTTTGTGTGGGTGGGGTTGCCGCTAAAATTATTTGCAGGCAGCGTTAACGAGTGGAGTGTCGCCCGGGACTGGGTTTCTGTTACGCGCGCGGATTATTTTTTACTTTAGTCGAGCGCTGGTGCAAGTGGAAAAGTAAGGCTTTGTTGTCTTCTATGGTTTTTAACTTCTTGTTATTTTTAGGGTGCTAGCGATCTTGTTGGTTATGAAATTTTGCAGGCAGCGTGAATGACCACTTTGGGCTGACTTTGGCAGAGGAGGAAGGATGGGAGAAGAATTTCGGAGGGGTATACGCATTGGTCTTTATGTAAACATGTATGTCAAACCAGACATCCATTATTTTTTCCACGATTAATTCAGTAGCAATATTTTTCAGAGTGCATGTGCCTCCACGCGTGGCCTTATATAACTGACATTCTGACTACCGTTTTAGGCCAAAATCGCAATAGGAGCTATCGCTTACAGGGCGTAAATATAAAAAGGAAGTATTTACAGTTGTAGCACAAGTGTATCGATTCCTCTTGTAGGTGAATATGTATATTTTGGAATTCTCTGAAAGTTACAAACGAACCAAAGAAGGAAAGGAGATTAATATTTTAAATGGCATCATTGTAGTTTTTTTAACTTAAAATTTAGGGCCTGATCTTACTTGTAGTGCAGTTGACTGTGGAACTCACATTGGGAACAGGCTCAAGTATTTAGGAGAACAGTTATTATATAAGGGTTGTTTTTTTTTGTTTTTTTTTGTTTTTTGTTTTTTTTTTTTTTTTTTTTGTAATTTTATTTTGGAGATTGTGGAGGGGGCTGGGAGAAGGAATTGGTGCAACACAATTAGTTATTCTTTTGAACAGTAATTCTTAGGTTAAGCTAATACAAACTGAAATTCAAGCACTGATTTTTATTGTGCTGCCTGTAATGAAAAGCATATTTAGCACATATATAAATAACGCTTAGTAAATTACAGGCTGTATTACGTTTTTTCCTAAATGTGCATTATCTTAACAAATAGAATTTGTGTGCTTGTGATTTACCTGAAAGGCTAGAAAAACAACTTGAAATAATTTGATTATATTATAAATCAGAAAAGCCAGACAGAATAATTTCCAAGGTAATTTTTCATGGCATAGGATTTTTATTTGCATTCATGAAGTTATAGATAAAAATATCAGTAAACTAATTTTGGTGGTTCCTGGGTTTTGGTTTTGTGCTATTTTGTAGGTTTAAAGTTTTAACTGTTACGGGTTTTACAGATTTAAGACAGTCATAATTAGGAACAATAGGTCTTTTCCCCCATTTTATAAACATAAGCTCCTTACCAAGGCTCACAAATATTTAAAAAAAAAACACAAACAAAAAACAAA
The DNA here is from genome assembly GCA_035582835.1 of Phoebastria nigripes. Taxonomy (NCBI): domain Eukaryota; kingdom Metazoa; phylum Chordata; class Aves; order Procellariiformes; family Diomedeidae; genus Phoebastria; species Phoebastria nigripes. The sequence continues at coordinate 197,917 of JAYKAV010001842.1, forward strand.
AACAGAACAAAACAAAACAAAGCCCAAAACAACAAAAAAACCAAAACCAGAAAACAACCCTAAACACAATATAGATGAAGCATTTGAGAATAACCAAGAATAATTTATCTATGGAATTATACTCTTGTATCATGAAGCAGAAAGACCAAATTCTTAGTATTTCATTCTTTGAATTGTTATGATTAAAGTTTCAGCATCCATGCTGTAAAAGATAATGCAATTCATTGTACGTGCTTTATTCTTTTCTAATACATGCATATTTTGAAATTGTATAGTTCTATTTTTAGTAGGTTCCATTGGAATTATTTTTACTCCTCTATATTTACTCCCAGTTATTTTAGTATTTGTAGTAACATCTGCTAATATTTGCAATTCACAGCAATTTTCTTATAAGAAACATAATATTTTTCTGCTGATTTGATAGCAGTAGCTGCAGTTACGATTCCAAAATGGTTTCTTCTGATATCCCTTCTTTTGCAGATTCAGCTATATCTCTTGGATATGGAAGTTTCTTAGCCGTGGGGTTTAGGTTTTATGGGAAAACAAAGGAAATTGTGATGAGCAGGGTTAAAAAGTAATTTAAAAAAAAAAAAATTCTAACTATATGATAAAAGGGGGATGGAAGGAGAAAGATGTTGTGGCTTAACTTTATGCATGTGAAAAACTGGGAGTCAGTACAAGGTACTCTTTTAGATTAAATACCGATTAGATTAAATACCAATTTAAGAAACTTGCTAGAGAGTAGCTCCTCTGGAGGGTTGTGAAATTCGAATTTATTAGCTACCTAAACAGATCAATTAATTCTTTTTTTATAAACTTTATTTTGGCCTGTGTTGCAAGTTGTTGTCTTACACATTGAGGAGAAAATAGAACTAAGTAAGAACTGCCAAGTTTAAACAGTTGTGAATGAGTGTGTCCTTTAGAAACACATTTTCCAGAAAAGTAAACTGACAGTTTAATACCTTAGAAATGACTAGACAAGACATTATTTGCGAAGCTTATTATAATTTAGTTATTCAAAACATGCAGTTATTAAATAGCTCATAATTATTCTCTATTCAGTAAAACAAGTATCCTTTTGAATTTTTAATGCATCTTAGGCCTTGTCCTTGGACAGTTAAGAAATTTATCATTTGACAAATAGTTTTGTTTCTGCAATTTATTTAATGAACTTGATTATATCAGAAAAGGTGACCATTTCACAGGTATTAAAAATGTGATGTGTTTTGCCCAATCAGTCAAGGCTTTCATTATTGTAAAACTTTTCATATTGCAGTAGGAATACTCTTTATTTCTGAATAAATCCTCACACCCTGTCAATTCAGACTGTCTTACCATAAGAGGTAGGCCTTACTAAATTTGTAAAGTTGAGATGGCATTTAAGAATCAGCAGCTGACCAAGTCTAGGGTAGACACAAAGTACAGATTGAACTGTTTTCCTTGACCTTGATCTGACCTCTGTTTGCACGTGATTACTGACACAAGGTTCATAATCTCCTTTAGAGCATATTTAGGATGGCACCTGGCATTCTCCTCTGTGTACCAGTCTTCTCTAACATGTTTGCAGAAGGTAGGATCTTGGTTATGCCTTGGTCGTGTTTCTCAAAACTCACCTGCTCTTTACTTGCACAACTTGTTCAGCAGTTCAATGTCTTGCGTATTTTTGTTCTTGTAGTCTGCATTCAAAATACTTTACATCTCCCAGGTCTTAAAGTTCAATAGTTACTGCCTGGCTTGGTTGTAGGTTTTCATAGCTAGAGTAAATCTTTTACATTTTTCTTCTACCATGCACAACAGCTTAGGAGTCCTTAAGGAAAAGAGGCAGTTCTTACTAATTTATTTTTATGCATTGAAACATCGCATGTTGTTGCTAAGGTGATGAGTGCATTTGATATTTAGAAAGAAATTTAGTAGGATAAAAGGGTATGGGGGGGGGGGGCGGNACGGGGAGGAGCCGCGGCGGCGGCTCCCGCTGGGCGGCGGAATGCCGCCCGGCCGCCCGGGCTCTGAGGGGAGGCGGAGGGATCCGCGCACACCCCCCTCCGTGGGGGGGGGGGGCGGGCGGGCGTAGAATACAACCCAAAAAAAAGAAAACAACTTGGTGAACTTGGGTAGCATCAAAGATTTTTATCAGAGCCAACCCCTGTTATCTTTGACATGATTACTACATGGTTAAGAGCCAGCAGCTGCTGGTGCATGGTCAACAACTAGCAGAAAAATGATCTAATACACTTTTTGTTGCTTTTGCATTTTCTGAAATTTCATTTATTTGTTAAGCATTTATCATCTGCTTCTTCCAAGTTGTAGTTAATATGCTTCTGTCTTGCCTGCCAAGCTTGTAGGAAAAATTTTTCAAATCAAATGCATTAGCACAAGATTTTTCATTAATTCCCTTTCTAAGGAAAAAAAGAGAACAGCCTGGCTTTAACTTTACAGTTGAATTCATGTGTCCGTTAGAGGAGTAGTGTGGACATTTTTTTCCTCTCATCAGGGCATTTCTTCCTTTATATATGACAGTAGTAATATGTAGTAGTAGTAAGCAGTAATATCAAAGATGAGTGTGTCCCTCAAGAATACCACTTTTGGAGGCTCTGGCTTCAGTCTTCCTTTCAAAAGTAACTTTTCACTAACTAAATAAAAGTAAAAGTAGGAAAAAAAAAAAAAAGGATGGTCATACATAAAAATATCTAGTGGTTTTATCAGGCTATAATCTGCTTTAAGGTGCTAAGTAGGCTCCAAAGTGTAATCAAACAATGCTAAAATAATCTAGGCAGTTTCTGTCATGGATTATGTGGCAGATCAAAAGTCTGTTCTCAGAGGAAGAAAGATGCTGATGTTACACAGGATAAAAGTTTGCTCTGCTGCATGCTTGTGAATAATACCTTTTAAAAAAAACTTTTTTTGGGGGTAGAAGAGGGCAATGTTTTACTTCTCCTCTGCTTATTTATATCTCTACGGTAGTGGTTCCATGTCGTGCTGTTCAGTTGTATTTGTGTTTTAGCTGTGTTCCACTTAGCACTTTATCTAGGCAACAAACCCCAGTGGCATAATTCGTACTATTGTCTGGAATGAAAACTGCATGTGCCTCTTCCATATATTCTCTCTGTACAAAGTCAGGCTGTCAAGAGGGGGGGGGGGAAAGTCTGTAATTTCATTTTACAAAAGCACATGCTGCATAAAACAACTTGAGTGGGAGTCTGTCATGAAACCACATGACCTCTTAAAAAACCCAGTTGTGTTACCTCTTAAAATAGTCTTCTATTGTAGTGCAGGCAAAACACCTGAATCGGGTTCACCTGTATCTTGGACAGCCCCTGGTGATTATTTATTGTAGTACAGTTTTAAAGTCTCAAACCATTGCTAATTAATCTTTTAAAACTTTACTACCTTAAGTGGCTCTACTGCTATCATAATGTTGCTATTTCCCATAGTTCTTATCAGATTTCAGAGAAAGCATGAACTATAGGGTAACTCTTAGTAGATAATACTGTCCCAGAGATAGTGTGAGATTAAGGTGGGTGAATTATGAATCAATTATCTGTTGTAATTATTTATTATGCCTTGTTTTCAGTCTGAATGCAAAGTGCAACTTTAGGCTTCTGCTTCACAAATTCTAAATAAATGCTGTCATAATAAAAGCTACACTGGATTTTCTTTTGTCAGCATGACTATTGCTGAAACAGTGTCAAATTGCTACTGCAGAAAAGGGAAATGTAAAGGTGAAATAAGCAGGTTAAATTCTGTGATAGTAGAAATCCTTGCAGTTTTTTTGTTAATACTTTCATAGGTATTCTCACTTAGTTCCAAATAATTAGCTGTACTTGAGAGTCACATAAATATGCATCCTGTTTACAAAAGGTAGGCCTTGGATTGCCATCTGGATGTCATCACAAATGGAAATCATGGCCAAATGATGCCCTGATTGTCTGTTTTTTAAGTTACATGAATTTATTAGTTAGACTTGTACTTGGAATAAGTTTAAAAGTTTATTTCCAAACAGAAAAGAGCTTGTGAGAAAAATGATTGTGTATTATTTGGATTGTAGCTTATAGAAGGATGTTAAAGTTCTGTAAGTTGTACTTTTGTAGCAAGTATAACATGAAATGTTATTCTTGCCTAAGCTCTATTTCCAATAGATTTAATGAAAAACTTAAATGTGAACTCAAGGCTTCAAAATTTCCTAGCCAATGACTGGGAAAAGACAAGGGAGGAAGGAGAAGGTCAACAAGATCATCTGGAACAAAACCTTAAAACGAAATTTACTTTGATTTCCCAAAATCACACTGATTTATGGGAAGAATTGTCTAACTCCAGTTAAAAAGCTGCATTTGGGATGTCAAGGGAACTGTATCTGTCATGGCAGCTTCTGTCTGGTGAATGTCTAATGTATTTGAGGTCTTCTAACCAGTGGAAATTTTCTTTATCCCTCATAAATGGGACCCTTTGAATAGGAGACTCGTATTACTTTAAATTCCCATCTTCTTCACTTCTACAGCAACGCCCCCAGTTCTTATGATAGCTGCTGCTCTGAGCTTTCCCGAACAGCAGAGTGAAATTGGTGTGATTCATTTCAGCCTTGCTCCTGCCTACAGGTTTAAGAATAGGAGAAGATAAGCCTTCATTTCAGAGGTAAAAAAAAAAATTATCTGTATTTAAAAAAAAAAANAAAAAAAAAAAAAAAAAAAAAAAACAGCACTAAATTGCATGTATTGACCCCTTAAACTCCATATTTCTAAGTATAGACTTCTGGAAATATGAGGCCTTAGCACATTCAGATATTTCCTAAGTTATTAAAAAACATCGGTGTTTTTGCTTTAGTGAGGTTGTATCATATTTATGTGAATATTGAGAAACTTGTTTACCTATGTGCTGTAATTACAAGGTTAGGGAAGGCTGTAAGGTTTGCTGCTTCTTCAGGAGCCTCAGATGTACTGTTGTGTATACACTCCCTTTAAAAGTTTCCATATGTGCAGCTGGTAATGGAAATCCACAGGTGCTATCAGTGCTCTCTCTTGGCAGTGTGGGACTGTCACTGTTATCAGTGTATCATGGTATGTATTTGTACTAGAAGTGGGATCAGACATCCTGATGTTTGTAGTCCAGGGGCCCCCAGCTTTGTCTACGCAAGCATCTGACTGGTGATGCCACTAAGAAAGCAGAACTTCTTATAAGAAGAATTTAGCAAAGGACTTGAATGAAGGTGGTCAGGAATGCAGTGTAAGGACTCAGGGCTGATTATCAGATCTTTGTTAAAACAAGTACTACAAGCACCTTGAATACTCTCTTTGTTACTTTATCTGTGTTTTTTGTCCTTAACTTAAAATAACAATATAGCCTTCATGATTGTAACAAGTTGGCATGTTTCTAGCTACTAACTTATTTCTGGTGAGAGCAAATGTATATATTTATCTAACATAATAAAAATATTTTTCTTGGGTTATTTGGTTATTCAAATTCTAAAGTGTTCCATATTTTTGTTTATAGTGTTGCTTTTTCAGCCACACTTCCTTATACTATTTTTTCCAAGTTAAAAAAATAAAATACCTCTAGACCACAGTTGCAGCATTTCCTAGCAAATTTGCTAATGCTGTCTTCAGTTACGTAACCTACAGTGGGAAGTGAAATATGGCACCAGACAGCTTTCCAGTATTAATCAATTTTTTTCTATTGATCAGGGTTAGCTTTGAAACAATGAGTGACCTGGAAGAAAAGAAGCTTGGTATTTCAGTGCTTTTTTTTTTTTTTAATTAAGCCAGTGTGTTTTGAAACTATTCTTCTCCTTTCTTAGGAAAATACTTTTTAAATTTTCCTGAAAATAAGTTAAAAATTACTAAGTTTCTATTGAAATATTACTTTCCTTGCAGAAACTTTTCCAAAACTTTCTTAGAATGTTCTCTTCTGAATCACAGAACTGTTTAAATGCTTCTGCATAGAAGATGCGGAGAAAATCTGGTGATTGCTGTTTTAGGGAAGAGCTTTGAGATAAATAGATTTGGAGGTTATGTTCCAAAATAGGAAGGGGAGGAATTCCTGAGAATAGGAGAATAGACGCTGTTTTCCAGAGTGAAACAAGTGCTTTTCCTTTTTATTTGCTTAAGTGACCTATTTTGTGGTTTAGAATTGTCCTGTTGCTTATAGCATACAAGAGAGCAAACTCAATGAGTTACTGACTGCCTTACCTATATTAAAGTGTTTGGGTTTGCTGTCTCACTTAAATCTGGATGACTTTTGTTCACATGAATAATCCTTTCTTGAATTCCTTTGTGTTACCTCACATTAAGTCAAGGGTTTACCAGACACTGTTGCTCTTTCTATGGTTTCCTTACCCTCCTGTGCAATCTCCTACTTAATTTTTTGTTTTATAATTGGAGACTCTGGCTTTTATGGTGGATACAAGGTAAAGTCAATGATTGACTTTCAGTGTATTCTTATTTTGTTTACCTCTAGCTTGAATCATGTCTTAATTTAGTGAAGACTCTAAGTTCTCCTTGTAATGAGAGTCTTCCATACCTCTTAATCATTTTTACTGCTTTTAGATGTTTTCTTTTTATGCTTCATCTTTTCAAAACCATTTGAACAATATTATTCATATTGATTCTGTATCATTAATGGTACTAAACTTTTTTAGTGCTTGTTTTTATTACAATTTACTATAATTTTGCATTGACCATTTATTTTAGTTGAATTGTTTACAGGGAATGTCTTACACTGAGAGCCTATCTACAGATGCCCTGTGTAATTTATTATGCAGTGATAAACAAGCACGTTTAACTTAACTTCAAATGTGTGCATACAAAGTTTTGATAGCTGGTTTGTTTATGGGAAGAGGTGCAGACTCCATTTGTGTGTGCGTGTGTGGCTGAGAGCTGTTTTCTTTAATTGTGAGAACTCCTTTGTAAGGTAACTTGTGTTTGTAAAGTCTCTCTGAAGAGATGTCACTGGATTACGAAACTGCAAAATACCAAAGTAATTTTATATTCCACTTATTAACTATTTAGTACATTTTCCAAATGGACAAAAAGGAAAAACAGTTGTCAGACTGGAGTGTGGGTTTTTTTTATTATTATTTGTCAAACCTTCAAATTTATTTTGTTATTTCTGCCATGAGCCTTACACAGATTGACAGGAATGACTTTGTTCTGAAGAATTCTCACTGGCCTACACTTGCTGTGTCAAGTTCCTCAAGGAAATGTTATAGCAGTCTAAGTTTTTACTTGGGTTTAACAGTTATTGAAATAAGACTCACTGGTATTTCAACATTTGTAGCTAAGAAATTAGATAATGTCTGACCATCAGATATTCACTAGCAAATATTTACTTACCTTTTATACACTTTTTCCCCTGAACTAAGCAAGCACAATATTTATTTGGATCACCAGTGCATGTAAGTTATTTAGGATGAAACTTTCAGAAGCACTTATGAGCTTATCGGGGTTGCTGTTAAGAGTTAATTTTGTTGTCACACTTTCTATCAGAGTTCTGCAAGAGCATTTGATGATATGATTAATGCTTTAGAACTTCAAAGAGGCAGTATTATTAATGTGATGATTGACATAAAGTTACTCTAGTGAGAGTATTATAATAGCTGAAAATCTTATCATCTTGATTATTATTACTGCAAAATGCCATGGAAATGGGTAGTCAGCTATACATCTATCCTAACTTGCATTGAGAGCCAGATGCCTCACCTGAGTCTAGTCAAATATGAATCTTGTTTTATTTGGCAGTCCATAAGAAACAATTTGATTGTTGAATGGGAAACACCTAGTGTTTCTGAAAGTGACTTGATTCATACAGATTTTGGTAAATTTTCTCATGCATCACCATTATTCAGAGCCAAGTCCTGTGCAAACTTCCTTATGCTGCCGCCAGTAAAATTGGAAACTAAGTTTCTAGATAGTAAACTCTGGTGTAGAGCAGCTCAACTGCAATGATAGCTGACCTCTCCTTAGCAGTAAGTTTGTATCAAAATGTTAAAATACACACCCTTGCCATAGAGTCATACTCTTAAAARTGTGTGATATTGCTGCCAAATATTAGAGTTGTCTTGGGCTTTTACCAAGGAGTAGGTCATACTAAGTTTCAGTGAGTTGAGTAAAAAATTGACTTTCCTGCAAAGTGTGTTATTTCAAGTTGCAGGTAAAGAGCAAAGAGTCCAGTGTTTCAAATCTTACGGACCCTTGTCAGGGATTGCACAAGCAAAGTGGACTTTGTGCTGGAACTTCACTCATAGCTACCAAATCCTTAACTGTTAAGTGTCAGCCTCCAGTCTCTCCACTCTCGTATACCAGAGCTATGTTTTTTCTGGTTCCTTGCTTGCAAATGAAAATGTCCAAGCTACTTTTCAGTGATGTTTTATTTTTGTATTTTGTTTGAGTTGACATTTTATGCTATGAAAAGATGTGTGCAAAAAACTTGTTGTTGTTCTACAACTTTAAAGTCTAATTGATATAAACAGGTTAATCTTGAATGTAGCAGTTAACTGAGCAGAAGACAAATACATTTGTGCTCTGACTGGGATTTGTTTTCACTTTATTTGAAAAATGGAGGAAGTTGCCATTCCCTGGAGTGACTTTATGAGCCTATTGACCTTTCTTGATTTCATAAATTAAGCAGATAGCAGTTTGCTGTCGTCTGGTTTGGGGCAAGCTATAAATTTAGTAACTTCTGTTGTTGGTTCTGTTAACATGAGCGCCAACTGTTGCTGTTGTCCTGTAGTACTCTCTTCTACATCTTGAGAAATGCACTGGTTGGGCAACTGGAGCATTACTGGAGTTAGAGTTCCTTTGGAAATATAATGCAGTATATCTTCTGTTATCAGAGAAGACTGAAAAGCATTTCTCTAAGAAAATATCAGCGGGCTGCAGCTGAAATGAATGAAGCACTTGGTTTCACAGAGAAAGCTCAGCAAATCTTTCACAATTTCTCAGCAGATAAAAATGATTTGGGGACTATATTGTACATTAAAATAATGAGTTTGCATAATGTTTACCCTCCTCCTTTATCTACTTTTATGTATTAGAAAAGACCTGTAGTGGTATTCTGCCATATGACCTTGGATTGTCACTCTGAAGTTGGAAGGAGATGAGTCTCTCCAAATTTAAGAGATGCAGAGAAGCAAAGTTTTCATGCCTGCAAATGTGTCGTGACAGTAGCTGCTTATTAACGATCAAAGATGTTCCTTGTTAGGTTGGAGACCCAGTTAATAAAATGCTATAATATTTTTAATGGGGACTAATGGAAACATAGTATGTATTTACTATAGTAGGTAGTTGGTAATTACATTTTTGTCATCTCTGCTTAAGTTGTTAATCATGTTGTTTTCCTTACCTTGTACAGATATGAGTGCATGTCATTTGACATATATTGGTTTTACATCTCTGTTCTTAGTGTCTGAGCAAAAAGCTCAGGGAAATTAATAATACTATGCTTGCAGTAAATAATAGCCTTTAAAACTGTACAGAAAAAAGAAATATTGTTTAAGGCAAGCTTGAATTGCATGCCAAAACTGATACCTTGGCACTTTGGAGTGTGCTGCTAAAAGGAGGGCAATAAGGGAGTGTGCGCTATGGGAAATACTACTGAATATGTTTTCCAAAGTAGTTTTCCACTTTTGAAATGCGAGATATGAATCTATTGCAAATCTATTGGATTGCTGCTGATAACATTAAAGAAAGATTTTCATCATCAAAAATGTGTGCTGTATGTGTTTTTCCCTATTGAATCCCTCAAAGTAAAGATTACCTCTGCAAGTTGTACTGAAGAAGAATAAGAGAATAAGAAGGTTAAAGGAAAGAAAACTGGAAATGTATGCCAAGGAGGGGGATGAAATACGTTGTAAAACAGAAGGGAGTGGTTTTACTGAGAATACTTTACTGTTTTGTTGGAGAAAAATTTCTGACAAATGACATGTTGTAGGTATGGTAAACAAAAGGATTCAGTTGGGTAAAAATGAATAACAGAGGACAAATTCGAGTGAATGTAAATTAAAAATGTTGAGTGTAACCGTGTAGCAATTCTGCAAGGTTTAATTTTATCCTTGGGAGATTTAATCTGGTGGTAGCAGCACTGTCCGGATCCTACATCTGTGAGAGGCTTTGCTCTTGTTTCCTCAGTGTTAGAGACTCCTGTTACAGTAATCCCAGTGCTTCGGTTAGATACAAAGGCAGTCCTGTTTCCTGGGAATTGTAGCCCTTGTACAGCTGCATTCTCCAAGTACAGCCATAGCCCATGTCTGGACAAACGTTTGGATAAACTGCACATTTTTGGTCTTTCATGCAATTACAGCTTTTCACTAACCTTTCGAGAGTTCTGTTTGGCATGTGGAGCAAAATTGCTCTTGATAGCAGACCACCGCCTTTATCAGTAGTGTATGAAGGGCATTAGCTTTTGGGTCTGCATGTGGACTCAGCAGTCCCTTTTTTTTTTCCCTTTTCTTTTTTTAAATGTCACTTATTGGTATGACCACTACTGAATTTGAACATATCCAGTTTGTCTAACAGCAGAATAAAATGGCAGGTAAACTCCAAAGTAGTTACCTTTAAAGATAACTTACCTAAAAAACCCAGATATTTTTGATCTAACCCTCTCAAATGTTTAGTGATCCAAATAGGGCCATGACAAATATCTGGGTTATTTATTACAGATGAAGGCAGACTGTTCTAATAGTGATCATTTTAAACTTTGTGGTACAGGTAGGCGTGTGAGGTCTTTCATTTGCATTATCTTGCAAATGATGCTGTCAAAATGCATGTTATCTCTTAATCATCTGAATGTAGCTTCATTTCAGGGTCAGAAAAACATTTCAGGGAGAGCTATAGTAAATGTAGAAGCAACATTTTCTGGATTCAAGTAAAAGCTCCTGTTCGTTAAAGCGGAGATATAAATTTTGACTAGTTCTCTGTATTTAAATACAAAATTTGAATGCTCTATTTTTAACTGAATTGTACATAAAAACTGGCTAAATATAGAGAACACCAGTTATTTCTGGAAAATCTGTATGCCAGCTGTCATTTCTTTTGCTGCTTCTTTTGTTTTAATACTTAGCAAAATAAAAGCTAATGGAATATAACTACAGAGAAGAATGTTTATCATGTTTACTGTAATGGGTTGGCTGTGTCAATGGTAGCTGCGGTTAGCTATCAAGTAACTTGCTAGGAATTTGTAGTGAATGGTGGGAGGTTGTGTTATTAGGGAGGGTAGGAGGTAGAAATACACAACTACGTTGAGCGAGAAAATTCTAGAGCAAGTCTGATCGCATATTTGTGTACTCTATCTGCTGTTTTAGAAATATTGGCATAGAGGCAGAAATAACATTTTTAAATCTTGCTAAGATAAAAGCTCTATGTTTAATTATTTACACATAATTGTTTCATCACAGCTCTTGTGTGGGTTAAAATTGCACAGAATTAAACCCTGTGGATGTTTGTTTGCCATACTTTGTAACTGTTAGGTGACATTCTGTACTACTTAAGTCATTATGGATGAGTAAGTCCTCTAGTCTACAAACATAAGACTTCTTATGGTTTATACTCAGGTTAGTCAGAAGGCATTACATATTAAGGATTTGAATGAGATGCTGCAAATGTGGATGGCATACTATTGCAAACAGGTAATTTAAACTACTTTTTGTCCTTCTTTCTGTTACAGAGGGTGATGATACGTAATTTAATTTACAAAACATGAAGTTTATGAAGAAGACTGGAGACAATTCCTGTTTCAATTTTTGTGGACTGGTGTAATACCACACATTTAAGATAGGCTTCCCGCTCGTAGGATTTTTCAGCCTAAATTTTTTTTTTTTTTTTTTAAGTCTGTTTATCTGAATTTTGTGAATAGCTTCAGCTAAGCTTTTCTGGGCTCATGAAGAACTCCATATAATGGCAATATATTCCCTTTTGCTTCTTGCAAACTGTTGCATCATTTCTTTATGTTGGCATGGCATACCCTATGATGCCATGCTAACATTTCTTGTACTGATTATTATATAATTTAAGAAGTTTGTGTTGAGATACAGTAACGATCTTCAGTGCTATCATTAAAGTGGAGACTTTGCCAAACATTTGCAGAAATTGGTGTTTTAAATAGCCCAGCTCAGAATTTTCTTGCACTTTCCATGGCAACAAGTTCATCTGTTATGCAAATGTCACGTTAACAGTCTCTGTAAATGCATTGCTCTCTTTCTTTTCAGCAAAATGGATATTTAGTGCTTGGTACAAACATATTTTAATACACATATACAGTTAGGTGTATGTGCATCTGTCTTCAGGTGTATTGAAATATCTTCCCAAGGCGAGACTTTACTGCAACATTTATAATCTGGTTGGAAAATGTAGTGATTAAAATGCTACTATTTGTATGTGAAGTGATGGTTAATGTGTAGCAATATGTTTATACAACAGGCAGTTTGATATTAATGGAATTACTGTGAAGTTTGTCTTCCATGCTTATTCTGTTCCTCTTTCTCCTGCTTCTACTGTGTAAGCTTGAAAGTGTCTTTTTAAGGAAGAGGAGAGGCAAGTGCTGCTGGAAAAAATTACGGAAGAACCTTTGCTCACTGAATTTGCCTTTATTCTTGATGTCAAGCAGCTGTTTATCTCTGCTGCTGCTGTTTGTGGTCATTGAGTTTTGAATTATAGCGAGGGAAAATACATTATCTAGAACAATGGGGCATGCAATTTCTCTTCAGAGACCTTGCTTCTATAACTTTTGCTTTTGAAAGATCCCTCCTGGAGACCTTCAGTATCACTTGACACATGTGAACCTGTTGCAGGACAGACTGTTTGCAGGCACTACTTTTGCCTTTCCTACCAGCCTGCGATGAAAGGATGTGTAGGGCTGAACTAAGACAAGGGTGGTCAGCCCCTGGCATTTCAATTATACAGGGATCGCAAGCAGTTCAAGTGCAGTGCCCTGCTGAGTCTTTGTCGTAAGAACAGTGGCGGGGTTGTGCTAAGCACAAGGCCTGACAGATAATATGAGCCTCCAGCTGTGGGAGGAAGCAATCCAGCAGAGAATGATGAGGCCGACATAGGCTGAATGTCCAGTTTTATAGTACAGGGATGGGACTTTGGCTAGAGATAATTTCCAAGATTTTTCCATTTTTTCCCAAAGTGTATAGCTATATGTATTATACCTCTCCACCTTTAAAATTAGTTGATATATTAGGTTTGGGCAGATTGACAATACAGAACTAAGGTCTTCTGTAGCTCTAAATTATTCTCATGGTTCTCAGGAGTCGGAAGTTAAAATCACGTTGTGATAACTTTTGTACACTGTGGAACAGGTCATGTCAATTTTAGTGTTTCATTTGCTTAACAGTACCTAAAATTATGCCTACACAAACTAGTTGTATCTGATAACTGTGTAATGGTATTGCAAGAAAAATGCCCCAGCAATTATTTATAATAATGATGGATTGAGGAAAACAGGGTAATAAAGGCATTTAAATGTTTCTTTTTCTGCGCATTTTCATACATACTTGACAGCATTGTTAAAATAGGCCTCTTAATGATACTGTGTATGTAGCCATTCAGATTTAATTGACACCCCCTTTAATTAAATGTTTGTTTAGGAAATTGAGCTGTGCCTTGTATGACTTGAATTTCACCCTTAGAATTGCTGGAATATGAATAAAAATGTGCTGCTTTTGCATCCTTTTTACATCTTTTTTTAATGTTCAGTTTTAGAAAGATTTAGTCTTGAAAATGGAAAAGTCGGTTAATGTTGTCATACTTAGTCTGTATTTTTGAATCAGAGATAGGTACCTTCCTACTTAGGGGAAGAATTTTGTCAGAGGATGTTAGAAAGGGTTTTATGTGTGCATGCACACCAACAAGTGGGATGCATCTCTATAGCAAAACTGGAAAATGCTCCTAGTATAGCATATCTTACACTAACAATAAAATAAAAATAAAAACAACTTCTGGCTTGACTCATAGCAATTTAGTCTGTGAAAAAAAAATCTACCACCAAAGCTGTTCTATGGCAGCACTTGAGTATCTGAGCCTTGGGCTCTTGGGAGGCATCCTGTTGGGTTCTGCAGTAATTTTTTTTGCCAGTACAAGAGCATTTTTCCCCAAAGCATTTGGTAGGCAGTGGTTTCATGTTTTGTTTTGGTTTAAGTTGGAAGCTTTTGAGTTCAAAAGACATTCCCTCCCCAGGTAATAATGTATGTGTGTGTTCAGAAGTACACTTCAGAGTTTTTCAGCTAAGCTTGCTCTAATCAAGTTTCAAAGTAATATTTAAATACAAGTAGTTCAAAGGAACTTTGGTATACTGTTGTATTAAAAGTAATATTATGTAAGAAATACTGGAAGTTGATGTCATAATATTTAAGTAACTTCATTTTAATAAAGCAGGTGTTGTTGAGGTGTTTTCTTTCGAGGTTGTCATCTTTTCTATTCCTAGCCTAATATTTACTAGCTTTGTGACTTGTCCCTACTATTTTTACTCTCTCTTCTTCTTTCTCCAATAATTTGCAGTGTGACATTTTGAACAATGTAGTGGAATAACGTCACCTATCCTAGATCACTTAAAATTTTGGACAACAATTTAAAAATGGTTTCATTACCATAGGCTATGAGATGGTGGATGCTGCAAGTCAAATATTCTTTGACGCAGTAATATGATGAAGGTGTAAGTCTGCAGTGCTTAACATGCAGCCTCTCTTCCAAAATGAGTAACTATGCAATGAACCTGTAGTATATGCTTTGAAATGTGACTGTTGGCTTAGATCTTTAAATAAAATATTTGCAGAACCTCGTGGGTTCAAGGTCATGTTTTCAGCAAATTTCTGTAATCCACATGATTATACGAATAATCCTCATATACATACACTTATATATATGAGGCATGTCATACCTACCAGCTTTCCCTAAATGTTAAGAGTTCTTAGCTGTTCTCAGTGACTGTAAGCAGCTCTTAACACACAGGTATGTTGCTGTTTATTTAGCCGAGTGGTTTGTGATTTGGCTTTGCTGTCTGAGCAGGTGCTGGTAGATAATAATGAAAGGTTTTGTAAACATCATTTCACTATGTAATGAATGGTGGCTAGTGGTAGAATAAAAAAAAAAAAAAAAAAAAAAGACACTTAAATGCTATCAGAGGAAAATGTGTTAAAAGAACAGCCTTAGTATTCACATCTTCATAATGGGCATTTTGAATTCAATACCTTTTTTTTGGTGCTTAGTTACTTTACTGTTTAATCAGTTCCATTTATTAAATATGTAATGTCTTTAATGTTTATGCTGTGACATTCACAGTTGGACAAGATTCTAAGAAGTCACTGCAACATGTTTCTGCATTTTTTTTCACGCTCCTCCAGCTAACACAACTTGGGTTTAATTTTTGGGAGCAATTTATGCTGTTATTTTGGATACGGCTTTTTTGTGTGTAAAAGGCATTTATTTTTTCTAGCCTGTCTTCCAGAACAAACTACTATTCAGATTTTTACAGATGCCTGAAGATTTAAGGAATTTACTTTGAAAAGCAGAACATCTACCAGTATTCTGGATAGAGGAACTGAGGAATTCTGGTGCACAGTGAACTGTTTCTCAAATTAAAAATCAAGTTGCATGAGTATTTTGGAATTCATTAATCAGAATAATGTGGAAATGGTCATGCAGTTGTCTTCTGCTGAATTTTCTGTAAGGATATTTTTTTTTTTTTTTTTAGCTTGTATATACACTTAATCGTTATTTCATTCTCTCCGATGCCAAAAATACTGATTTTTTTTTCAGTAGGAGAGAAAAAATCAAAAGTTGATTTATATAATAGTGGCAACTACTGTGTGGGATTGATGCAAACTTTCACTAATCTGAACCAGTCCCAAAGGGACTTGACTAGCGAGTTTATATTACTACACTGTAATTCGCATCATGAAACTGTGTGGTGATCACTGTTTGTCAGAGTATAACATGCAAATTTGTCCTTTTCCCTTTAGCCATACCCTTTCAAGGTGGCTTGAAATCGTCTGTTCTCTAAGAATACTTTTCAAGGGGTCTCTGAGGTAGCTTCTCCACTGTTTTCCAGGAGACTTGAGATTTGGACAGGTATCTGTGGTACTTTTAAGCAACAGCACAGAAGGGGGTATGGGGTAGATATGTTACTGGGCTGCGGTTAGTTGTTGACTATAAATTTCAAAGGAATACCAGAAACTCATACCAGTAATTCTTTTCCCTTATTAACCCAAGATTTTTGGGGAGGCAAATGTCTATCTTTCATATTTCTTGTAAGGGATCAAAACAGTGTTTCAGATCAGATGTGAGTGTCCTTCTTACTTTATGATCTTAACTGTGAACATGTTCGGTGCTGCACTTAAAGGTTATTAAAGATAATAGCATCTTGTACAACTTAGCAATATTTAATTATAGAATACAGCTCCAAGTATATGAAAAGACTGTGTTTAACTTCTTCCCTCCTGGCATCTGAGTATGCTTATCCCATCCCACCAGAAATAACTCAGTGGTTTTACAGTTGCATTAGTATTTTGGTTAACAGCAAAAATATGAGCACAGATAACTGTAGGTTGTTTTGAGATGTCTTGGTTTGATCAATAAAATGAAGTATGGGCAAATAAAGATTATTTCTCTCTTTTAAATTCTTGCTCTGTTGTCATCTGAACTCCTGTGAAATAAATTGGGACTACAGCATAAGTATCAACCTGGACATTGGCAGTAGCGTGAGATCTCCTGTGCCTATTGCAATAATGTTTGTGCTAAATGTTATACAGGTATTGTAAAGGCAGATAATGCTCATGCTGACCTATCTACAACATAAGTGAAGGAAAGGGGAGACAAAGGAACCATATTTAAAAATTAAGTTGCAAGACAAATTGATGCATTCCTCTTGTGATCTTTGTCACTATAGACAAGTAGCTACTTTCCATCTGTTTCTTTCATTCATTTTCCTTTGCATCTTTCTTTTGCAATTCTTTTTTGCACATACACATATATTAAGTTCTGCCCTTCATTTATTCTTTTGTCATTGTTTCCATTTCACTTTCCCTGTGTTTCATTCCTGTATCTTTCTTGTTTAGACCAAGTGGAGGATCCAGCTGGCAGTAGCAGCCATGTAGGACCCTTCAGGAACCTGATGGTAAGTGCACGTGTGTACTTATACTCAGGCTTCCACCAGGTTCTGTATTCTGAGGCATTTTGCCCCTCCTGCAGGCTTCTGTTAGTTCTTGACATCTTAAACTGTAAGAAAATTAAGCAACAGACCTTGGGCTACTTATTGATATCCTTTATATCGGAGTAGTAGGTTGTGTTTTTCATTGAAAATCTGCAGGAAGAAAATGATGCAAATCTTTCAGGTTTACATGGATTTAAAAAGCACTTTGAGAACTCATGGAGGAAAGTCTATCAAAAGCTATTAAATATCTTCAAAAGTTCCTGAACTCTAGACACGTGAAAGCTGGGAGAGCATACCAGTGAAGTATCACTTTACTATTACTCTATTCTTAAATTCTCTTCCTGGGTATCTGCTATTGAATATTCAGAGCCATGAAATGCTCTGGGACAGTCATTGCCATGCTTGAGTATAGTGGATTCTTTTAACCTTTACAAAGAAAGCTGCAACCTAGTAAATGAACAAACTAAAGCTGGTAAAAGGAAAACATAAAAAATCTGTTGGTATCTCTGGTTGATGTGTGTCAGAAATTGATCTGATGCATCTAAAATTTTGTATGTACGCAAGCAATTTGGCTCACTATTCTCAGTAAGGGCAAGTAGGTGCTAGATGAATCTTCTCTTCAAATGTGTTTATGCTTAAAGGCCAGGAACTTGAAATGTTTCCAACTATATCAGTGAGCAGGTTGCTGTTTTGTGGTTTTTTTTTTTTTTTNTTTTTTTTTTGGTTTTTTTTTAAGGAGCGTGGTAAGAGAACCTGCAAATGATCTTCTTTCCATCAATAGCATAAGGAAGTATGTGACTTAAGTAACTCACTTTTGGGTACAAATCCTGCTATTCTAGTGATTTCCCAGATTATAATTGGATTTGAGGTACTATAAATTTTATATTCTATAAATGGATGACACTTTGGAAAACCTATGCACGCTTTAGCACTTCTGAGTGATTTTTGTTGTTGCTTTTACATATTTCACCTCACACTTTAAAGAGCACAATATATTTCTAATCTTGTTATAAGAAAGAATTAATTGGGTCTTGATTTGAAGGCTTTTACAGTACCTGTCATTATGCTGTGAAATTCAGAGCTGCTGTAGAATTAGATGTAGAATTGCCCAGTGACTTCATCTGCAATACCATCATACGCTGCACCATCTAGTAAAATATTGTCTCTAACCATGGCAAAGTTGGGCATAGATGAGAGGGGCCTGTAGACCAATCTTTTCCTTCTTGTGTCCAGTCTTACCTGTAGAGGTGAGAGAGGAATCTAGAATTTTGTCATTTAAGTCAAGGTATTGATGTTGGTCTTCAAATGATAAACAGTCTGCAAGAAAGTTGATAGCTCTTAAAGGGTTCTAGCAATTAAATACGTTTTGTTACGTTGCTCCTAAGGTGTATTGTCATGCATGTTTGATTCCCTAGGAATGTATTGAAATTTTACATTTAGACCTTTTACCTAGAAATGGAACTGTTTGTTGATTGTGTTGCTGTACGTTTCAAGAGCGATTTCAGGTGACTTGGCAGATATTTCTGGAAACTTATTTGAAATCCTTCATACTTAGATCTTGGTACTACAAGTTGTAATTACAAACGTTAGAGGTGCTGATAATATAAAATTATGTTCAAATTGAACATTCAGTAGCCTGTCAGGTAAAGATGTGCTTAAACTCCTTATGCCTGTGTGAACACTAAAATATATGCTAAATCGTCTGACAACTTGCAGGTGTTTGGTAAAAAAATACAATTGAATATTGTATTGTCAAATAAACCAGCGTTGGTTCATTATGGCAAGTTTAGACATGGGGATTGTTACAATATTTGAGGATATTATGAGATAATTGCTAGTTCACTATAGGAAGGGTGCATGTGTATTTTCCAAAGGTGACAGAAATTCATTCTGAGTGCCTGTTGTCAGTTTCTCAGACCAAAAACTGTTAACTTGGAATAAGAAAATAAAAAAAGGATAATTACATACATGAAACTGAAACACACTGGAATTTGGGGAGAGCCTGTGAAATTTGAGCTCCTTGAGAGGAAATACAGATAATTATTTAGATAGAATAGAATGTTCAAATAAAAACAAGCATTTCCTTTTAAAGCTGACCTGTCTCTGATCTGTTCTATTGGAGGGGGTGCATACTTGGAAATTTTCAGTTTGAATAGAGGAACATTTTTTTAAAAGGCATTTCAGTTTCTTGGCTCAAGATGTGAAAAATATTTTTGAGGAAAAAAAGGAGGAACTTGTTGACAGGATTGTGAGTTGGAAGAATGTGCTTCTAAATAAGAAATGGATTTAGGGCTATGGTGCACAATTCTGATTAGAGGGAAGGGTCAGTGTGTTAAAAAGTAGCATTTTGTGTGTTAGAGGGAGCAAAGGAGGAATTTGAATTGCTGCTTCTGGACAATTCTTGTTCCTAAGAGGTGGTGTGTAGAAGTGTGAAGTTTGAGGAGAGTGGTGTCTCAACCACAGTGTTGTATGTAAAATAACCATTCTGTATGGAGAATATGGTCTTTGCAATGAATTGAATTGGAAGACCTTAAAGTTTCATTTGTTATTACGCAGTCCTTATCATAATTTCTATATATGATAGGACTGAATCTTTAAGATTAATGGAAAAAAATAGCAGTATAACTTCATAATGTATTGGTAAATGAAGTTTTCAGTGTCTTTATATCTTGCATCACTGATTAGGTCTTCGCATAATGCCATTTTGCCCTAATCTTCATTGTGTTCATCATCCTGTGCAACTAATACATGCTTCTTAATTTTGCTAACAGAAAGTGTTAGCAAACTTGTTTGTGTCAGTGGACACGATGAAATACCTTTATATTTTACTGTTACCCAGTTCCATCTAATTTGGTTTTACTGTCTTTGCCTTGTTGGTCAAGATCATGCTGCTTTTAGTCTTCTCATAATGTTATTACTTCATTGCCTTTATTATAACTCTCTTCAAGTCATTATTCAGAATGTTCACACAAGTAAAGAAGCCTCTATGGGTTTCTACTTCATAAGGTCTTCCAATTAACTTTAAGGATTAATAGTATATGAAGAAATTTCATATTTTCCATATACTTATATGAGATACAGTAATTTAATAGCCATATGAAGGTATTGGGTAACTGTATGATGCGAGCTGGTTAACTCTGGACAATACATTTCTGTTACAGTCTATTGATGCTTTGAAAGTGAGTAAATTATTTCGGAGTCTTAGGTTTTTAGAAACTCATTGTTATTTTTACTTTTAATTTCTTCTGGGCTCTAGAAACTTAGTGCTTTATCTGAATGCTGTCCTTTTTACTGATCTGTCATTTGTATTCCTCAGGAAAATCAGGTTTCTACAGAAGTGTGTTATATTCCAAAGCTGGGTGTTTTAATTCTGCCGCTCAAATCTGAAAACTAAAAATTATTGAACAGGAATAATAAATGTTGGGTTTTTCTCCCCAGGAAAGAAAAAGACTCAGGAAGGTAAAAACAAGGGAAAGAAGGCAGCGGATACAAAACAGAAGAAGGCTGATTTGGATTCTACTTCTGCAGATATGAGGGATTCTAAAGAGGGTGAGTTCTCAAGTACTTTATTTTTTTCCTTCTAACTATCTTTTTGAATCAAAGGACACTTTTTGTCATGTTTAGTATGTTAGCATGTTGTGTTAATGTACCAAAGTGAACATGTTTATGTTGTTTGCCCAAACTTTTTTATTAGTAAGGAACTTGGATATGAGAAGTATGTCATTAAACATGCAACTCTGACAACAGGAAAAACTAATGTACTGTAAAATTTAGACATAAATCCAAACTCCTTACAACAGAAGAGCAGAGAAAACTCCTTATTCTAAAATAATGTCTTTGGAGCTTAGTTATACAGTCATTATTTATTGCTATTTAACAGAAGTCAGTGTCAAGGGAAAAAAAAATACAGTATTAACGCACCGACTTGCTAAGCATGCTGTTTGTCCTGAAGAGTATCTGCAAAGGTTGTTTATAAATTGGCTTGGCTTTTTTCACATAGTATGTATGTAAAAATGCCTGAAAGATATTTTAAATACGTAGGGTTTTGTCTGTTTTACAAGAATGTAAAACTTGCCACTGCTGCGTAACCGATAATGTTTAAAGCTCTGTATAGGTTCTGATTTCTTTCAAGCTTCTTTTCTAGAACTTCTTTTGACCCATCGCTCCTCCATTCCTTCACTCTGTCCCTTCTGCTTGCACAACACGTGCGCCGCTGTTGCAGGCGTCTTACACCCCAGCTAGGGAATGGAGGGGAACTTCTTGCTCTATACATGTAACCACTTATGCAACATTGTGTAAATTGGCAGCAAAGTTATTTTCTTCAGCAATGGATGTATCTGACAGCAGATAGGTAAGACTTAGCATGCAGAGGTGTGAATAAAGAATCTGTCCACACCAATAAATGAGATGCATGCAGGCTCTGATTCAGAAGTGTAGGAAATAGCCATTCAGGCAATGGCTAATAGAAAATCTGATATAAAGAATGGAAAGTACTATGGCAGATGCAAGATACACCTTGCTATGCATTACAGTACAAATCCAGATTGTTTTATTGTTAATAATTTGGAGAAAATGGTCAAAACCCAAAATTTGCTTGACAGGCTTCCTGTATACTTTATCTATATGTATTGCAGTACTTTCCTGACACACATTTGCTGTAAGAAAAGTCAGTGAAAGTTTTTTGGAGGTTTCTTGAAATGTTTTGAAGTCTACCTTGAAATGTTCTGGTACTCTTCAGGCTGTTTTGGATT
This sequence comes from Phoebastria nigripes, assembly GCA_035582835.1. Classification (NCBI taxonomy): domain Eukaryota; kingdom Metazoa; phylum Chordata; class Aves; order Procellariiformes; family Diomedeidae; genus Phoebastria; species Phoebastria nigripes. The sequence continues at coordinate 219,801 of JAYKAV010001842.1, forward strand.
TCTTGGCCACAATGTTCAATCCAAAGATTCTCTGTTAAATATAGGCAGTTGTCTACATTTTGCTGAAGTTCCAGAAAGGAAATTTCTGAATACAGTTTTACTCTCATTACTGAATCACAACAGTGAGAAGTAGTGGTATTGTGTTGGGTCGTAAATGTTGGATATGTTGTGATAGAGGAAAAGGTAGAAGAAAGGTGTAGCATACTTTGAAGTGTTTGGTAAAAATATCTCATGCTTTTCTTTTCATACTTTGTGTATCAGGTCACAAAGAGGAAGATGAAATGCCTTCTGTTTCTGCTGTACTGTCCCTGGAACAAACAGCTGTGATTCAGGAAATGGTAAATCAAGATGTACTTCCAAAGCTGATGATCCCCAGTCCTACCAGTGAACCACAAATGGTAACTGAAGACAAACAAGGAGAAGCAATAAACTGTGCATCAGATGATTTAGATGATGATGAAGAGGAGGATGATGAAGAGGAGGAAGATGAAGAGGAGATAGAAGATACCAATATGCCTAAAGAAAATGCTCAGATGCCTTTGATATGTGAAGAAAAGTTAGACTCTATGGAAGAGCAAAAGAGTACGTCAGAAGAATCTCCAGAAAGCTCTCCAAAGAAGAAACTTCTTGTGAAAATTCCAAAAGCAAGAGGTGAATCAAATGGTGATGTTCAGGAAACATTCATGTTTCCCTGTCAGCATTGTGAGAGGAAGTTTACAACAAAGCAAGGACTTGAACGCCACATGCACATCCATATATCTACTGTTAACCATGCTTTCAAGTGTCGATATTGTGGGAAAGCCTTTGGTACTCAAATTAACAGGCGAAGACATGAGCGACGCCATGAGGCAGGGCCAAAAAGGAAACCGTTCTTAACGCTAACGTCATCACAACACTTGGATAATGTTGCTGATAACCAAGTAATTGTGGATGATGGTCTTAAAGATGACCTGACCATTTCCAGTCTTGTGCAGGACTCTGTTGTCTTGGATTCTGAGAAAGTTTCCCAAGAAATGTCAAACTCCGCTTTTGCTGAGGAAAATAAGGAGCCCAAAGAATTGCATCCATGCAAATACTGCAAAAAGGTTTTTGGAACTCACACCAACATGCGGAGGCATCAGCGTAGGGTTCATGAGCGTCATCTTATTCCCAAAGGTGTCAGAAGAAAAGGATTCTTTACTGAAGAGCCACCGCTTCAGACAGAGCAGGCCCCACCAGTTCAGAGTATATATATAGCAAGTACAGAAATAGAAGAGGAAGGTGAAGTAGATGATGTCTATATTATGGATATTTCCAGCAATATCTCTGAAAATTTAAATTATTACATTGATGGTAAAATTCAGTCCAACAGCAGCACTAGCAATTGTGATGTGATTCAGATGGAGTCCAACTCTGCAGACTTATATGGACTAAATTGTATAATCAGTCCAGTCACGGTAGAAATTTCCCCAAATTTGAAGGTTACACAAACACATGTGAATGAACCTCCTAAGGAACCCTCTAGCAGTGGGAGCAATGAATCCAAAAAGAGGAGAACTGCCAGCCCTCCTCTTGTACCAAAAATAAAATCTGAAATAGACCCAGAACCTATAACTCCTACCAGCTCTTTAAATCTTCCTCTTAACATTTCAACAGAAAGCTTACCTTTTCATAAAGAAAAAGGTGTTTATTTGTCATCAAAATTAAAACAGCTTCTTCAGACACAGGACAGTAAGAAGATAACTCCGTCAAGTGAAATCCCTAAACTAGGACCTTCTGTTACATCATCACCTATTTTGCCTCCAGTATCCAGTAGATTTAAAAGAAGGACCAGCTCTCCTCCCAGTTCTCCACAGCACAGTCCAGTACTTCGAGACTTTGTCAAATCAGGTGAGGGAAAAACTGTGTGGAATGATAATATTCGGAGTTCAAAAATGCCAAAGTTAGAAAGCCACAGCAACTCACCTGCTTGGAGCTTGACTGGAAGGGAGGAAAAAGAGACTTTGAGCCCTCTTTGCTTTGAAGACTATAAAATATCAAAAGACTGGACAGCAGCTCCAACTTTTGGCAATGTGTGCAACCAGCAGCCACTGGATTTATCTAGTGGTGTGAAACAAAGGTCTGATGTCAAAAATAAGAACCAGGTTCCCTGGGAATCTGTTTTAGATTTAAGTGTGCATAAGAAGCCTTGCAGCGATGCTGAAATTAGGGAATATAAAGAAAATTCCATACAGCCAACCTGTAGTGGTGTTAAAAAGAAGAAACCAACCACTTGCATGTTACAGAAGGTTCTGCTGAATGAGTATAATGGAATGGATGCAGCCACAGACAGTACACTCGGTGTAAACAGGAGCACAAGCCCAAGCAAATCCCTGGAGCCTCAGGCAGAACCTGACATGGATCCCAGTCTGTCTGCGTCGTCTTCTGTTGACACTCAGCCCCTTAGTTCCTCTGTTTCCCCTGTGCCACAGACATCTGCTGTACCTTCCATGTGCCAGCTGCCTCCTTTGTTAACACCAACCAATCCTCCTTCCCCACCACCCTGCCCACCTGTGTTAACAGTTGCTACATCACCTCCTCCCCTTCTTCCAACAATGCCATTATCAATTCCAGATGTCTCTGCCAGTGCCACTAACACTTCTTCTTGTCCATCGCCACTTTCTAACACTACTACCCAGTCCCCGCTACCAGTTCTTTCACCTACGGTTTCTCCTTCTCCTTCTCCTGTTCCTTCTGTTGAACCTCTTATTTCTGCTGCTTCACCTGGTCCTCCTACACTCTCTTCCTCGTCTTCCTCCTCTTCTTCCTCCTCTTTCTCCTCCTCTTCATCTTCATCATCTCCATCTCCACCTCCTCTTTCTGTAGTTTCTTCTGTTGTTTCCTCTGCTGATAATCTTGAAAATACTCTCCCAATAATAAAACAGGAAGAAGCTGAAAATGAACAACAGAAAGCAAGAGAAGATCCTCATTCTTCAAGTGAATCAGGAGTAGTGCAGGAAACGTTCAATAAAAGCTTTGTGTGCAATGTCTGTGAATCACCTTTTCTTTCTATTAAAGACCTAACGAAGCATTTATCCATTCATGCTGAAGAATGGCCCTTCAAATGTGAATTCTGTGTACAGCTTTTTAGGGATAAAACAGACTTGTCGGAACATCGCTTTCTGCTTCATGGAGTAGGAAATATCTTTGTTTGCTCGGTCTGTAAAAAGGAATTTGCTTTTTTGTGCAACTTGCAACAGCATCAGCGGGATCTCCATCCAGACAAAGAGTGCACACATCATGAGTTTGAAAGTGGGACTTTGAGACCCCAGAATTTTACTGACCCCAGTAAGGCAAACATGGAGCACATGCAGAGCCTGCCAGAGGATTCCTTGGAACTTTCTAAAGAGGAGGAGGATGAAGAGCTAAATGATTCCTCCGAAGAGCTTTATACTACTATAAAAATAATGGCTTCTGGAGTAAAATCTAAAGATCCAGATGTTCGTATGGGCCTCAATCAACACTACCCAAGCTTTAAACCACCTCCATTTCAGTATCACCATCGTAATCCTATGGGTATTGGAGTTACTGCAACAAACTTCACTACCCACAATATTCCACAGACTTTTACTACTGCCATTAGATGCACAAAATGTGGGAAAAGTGTTGATAACATGCCTGAGTTACACAAACACATATTGGCCTGTGCATCTGCCAGTGATAAAAAGAGATACACACCTAAAAAAAATCCAGTACCACTGAAACAGACAGTGCAGCCTAAGAATGGCATGGTTGTTATAGCTGGCCCTGGAAAGAACGCCTTCAGACGAATGGGTCAGCCTAAAAGACTTAATTTCAATGTTGAGATTAGCAAAATGTCCTCAAATAAACTAAAAATAAGTGCATTGAAAAAGAAAAACCAGCTTGTCCAGAAAGCTATCTTGCAGAAAAAGAAATCTGCCCAGCAGAAGGCAGAATTGAAAAATAATCCATCCGAGTCAGACTCTCACATCTGCCCCTACTGTAATAGAGAGTTTACTTATATTGGAAGTTTGAATAAACACGCATCATATAGCTGTCCCAAAAAACCCATCTCTCCCTCCTCTAAAAAGAATTTTTCAAAAAAAAGTGCAAGTTCTTCACCTGCAAGCAGTGAAAAAGGCAACAACCAGCGTAGGCGAACAGCAGATGCAGAAATCAAAATGCAAAGCATGCAGCCTCACTTGGGCAAGACAAGAGCACGAACCTCAGGACCTGCACAAACCCAACTTCCCTCTGCATCCTTCAAATCAAGACAAAATGTTAAATTTGTACCTCCCATTCGATCTAAAAAGCCAAATTCGTCTTCGTCATTGAGGAACTCTAGTCCTGTAAGAGTGTCCAAAATGTCCCATGTTGATGGGAAAAAAACTAAGGTGGTCGCTAAGAACAATTCCTCTGGAATCTCAAGCAAAGCATCCCGGAAATTGCACGTCAGAATACAAAGGAATAATAAAGCTGTTTTGCCAAGTAAGTCTGCTGTGGCAAGTAAGAAAAAGGCAGACAGATTCACTGTAAAATCTAGAGAGAGGATTGGAGGACCTATTACACGAAGCCTACAGCAGGCGGCAAATGCAGAGGCAGCAGAAAACAAAAGAGATGAAAGCAGTACAAAGCAAGAACTAAAAGATTTCAGGTAAGCATTTAATTTGAAGTTGAAACAACACAGGAACATGTTGCTTGCAGTTTTGCCAATTTTCTTGGTCTTTTTTGAGTTTCTCATACTTAAATAAAAAAAAAGGTTGCATTTCCTAAAACATGGTTAAGTAGCTCAGTCATGCTGAGGTATGATGTACATACTTGATGCATTTTGTCATGTTGTCATGAAATAATACATAGTTTGTATAGAGAATGTCTTTAATTATAAACTGAATTGAAAACTCTGGAAAAAAATGTCAGTGCCTGAGTGCAAATAAACTTAACGTCATTAACCTTAATGTTATTGGAGACAATGACCTTGTATTTGATATTTAACATGTATGGTGGCCCAAAATAATTTTAGGTTTAGTTTATGGCGGTTCGCTAAGCTAAAAATCATGACTGCATTTTTTACTCACTAAAATAACTTGCATTGTTGGTTTTTAATAAAAAGCATTCTCTGCGTATCATATAATAAAAAAACCATGACCAAATACTTCAAAAATGTATGTGCATACTAATTGAGTCAGATCATTGAATACTTAATATAAGGGAAATAGACATGTAAGAAAAGTTACATGAACATGTAAATTTGTTAGAAGTGCCATGCTCTTATGTTTCAGTATAAACAAATTTTATAATTAAAGTTCTATTTCTTTTTGAGAAGAAGCATTTTAATCACAAGAAAGGGTAATACTTCAAATAAATAAAATCTTACTCTACGTGCCTGAGTCCCGACTTACATCTTCATGTAGTCTCTCAAATCAATAGGATATTTTGCAAAGTGTTTATAACTCTTATTAGCATGCTCCTGCCCTGTTATTTTTGGAAACAGGTATCTGATTTGCCGAGTAACTTTCACAAAGCTCACTGGTGATTAAGAGTTCTTTTGATTTTGGTAATTGCAGTGCATGGCCGTGATTAACACCAGATTTATGGCTGAAGGTAGTTGTTTGGGTTTTGGTTTGTTTGGTGGGGTTTTTTTTGGTTTTTTTTTTTTTTTTTTTTTTTTTTTTTTTTTTTTTTTTTTTTTTTTTATCAAAGTAATTGATAGCGGAGGAGGGGGAGGAACTGGCAGCCTCCTTCAGAACAAGTGTCCCCTAGCAGAATTTGTGTCAAAAGTGTCAAAATCCAAACTGTTTTTAGCTTGTGTGTCTTATGGTGAAGACCTCCTAGGTGAAAACTTTGAGGAAATACTTTGTAAAGTAAAGGTTCAATATAACAGAATTATTTCAAAGTGCTAGAAGGGAATTTGATTTAAAATAGTCAATACCCAAATTAGGACGTGTTGGAGGAGAAAAACATTACTGGAATTTGGAGACTAATGGTGTAAAGAATGCCTTTAAGGAACAAGAACTGTCTGTCAGGCCTGTCCTCTTGGGACATAAACATCTTCATGTTACTTAATTCTCATCAGCTGCTCTCTTAGTGTTATGTGTGAAACTGTATTTTACATGATGCCAGAACAGATCAGTAGAATTTCAAGCCAGAATGACACATCTTTCCATCTAAATTAATCATTTGACCTTAAGCAAAATAACTGAGTACTTGGAAATCTGTGCATATGGAAATTGTTTAATAGTATTTGGGGTAAATAACAGTTTACCTAGGGGTAAGATTTCCTTGACTGTCTCAAATACTGTTAGTTTACTTTGGCAGCTTGCAGTCTTTACTGGTTTCATGAATAGTTATGCTACAAGAATTCTTGCTTTTTGTTTCTGAAATAATGTTCATAAATCTAGATTGTCTAGTCAACTTTTTTTATCAAGTACATAGCATGAAGAATTTTTTTGCCTTCATACACTAATTTCAGGAGAGGTTAACTTCAATTACTCTGTAGGCATTGTTGTTTTTCCCTCCCGCCCCCCCGCCCCCCCTCCACACCCCCCAACCCCCACCCCCCAGGAAATCTTAATTCTTAATATTTTTTCAAGACTTGCTTCATGTAATATTTGTCTCCAAATTTGTTTTTCACCTTTCAGTTTTTCTGTGTAAACATACTCCGTTCACAAATAGTTTGTTTTGTCATTTATCTTCAGTTTTTGTTTTTTATTTTCTAGGAATCTCCTGTAAAAACAAACCAAACAAAAAAATCCCTTAATGACATGGTAGAGCTGTTGCATGCTCAACTTAGGATAAGCACTACGACAATGGATGTGAAATCCACCAAGCTTGCGAAACCAGCTGAAGCTGACTCACAATCATAAAATTGCCTGCAGGCTTCTTGCTAATATTCAGTGTCAGGCATAGATTTTCTTATTTCGTGCTTGACACACATGCTGGGCTACAGGATGATTCAGATAAAAGAGAAGGGTACTATTAAAAACAAAACAAAACCCACACGAAACCATCAAAAGAAATAGTGGGATTAACTAAACCAAATCTTTTGCTCTTGTGTTTGCGTAGATCCTGGTTTTGTCCGTACCTTCATGAATGGCATACAGGCAGTTCAGTTGTATACTTGGCAAACCAGGTTCCTTAGTTTTGTCAATGATTCAGTGTAGATTCAGGGACAACAAATGTTGCTGCACTCAAAGTATTTTTGTCATGTATTAAGTCTCTTAAAGCCTTTTGTTTAAATGAATCGGTAGAGGCCAACCTAGCACAACAGAATTTCCTTTTCTTCCCACCTTCTCCTCACTTTCTGAGTCTTTTAGATATCCAGCATACAATGGGAAAAAGCCTGATTTGGATGTTTTATGGATTTTCCAAATTCCTATTTATACATACAAATGAAACTTTATATAGCAATGAAATACCAGTATCAATTTCTAAATACCATATATATAATGAATGCAGTGTATCTTTTTATTGATAAGAAGGCTAGACCAGGACTACATACCTGTATATTTTGAAAGTTAAATATATAATTACTCTAAAACGTCGTACACCTCTATCTAATAACTTAAGACAACAAATTGGTCTGTTGTTCATAACAGCTTTTTATGGAAATACAGTTTGTCATGTGTTCATATAGCTTTCAAGATTAATGACAGAATTGATGGAAAGTGACTAGTTTCTTTATACAGCCACCCCTTTTATTTTTTGTTCTTGACTTAAAAAGTAATCTACCTCTTAAAATTTGTAGTTTAATACTTGTTTGGTGAATTTGTGCCACTTTAACTTTCACTTTCACTATCATTCCCATTTTGTTACATTTCTGTTATGGGGACTTTATGTTGAAATATTGTATAAAGCATTTGTAGCAAGTTTAAAAAATAAAATATTTAAAATTATTTAAATTGTTTTGGACACTTCAATTGTACTATATGTGATTTACATTTTACATTAATTTCATTTTGTTTTCATTTTGGGTTGTTAATCTTGGAGCATGTTCCTGTATTAAAGTTTGCTGTTAGTTACATTGTTTCTTCTATTGGAGAGTGATATAAAGACTATTCTAATGAAAACATTAAAAATTACAATTTGACATAAAAGTGGGGTTGTCATTGCTTTTGAACATTGTAGCCTTGCTGAAGATACTGTAAATGCAGGTAAGCAACTGAAGAGGGATTTTTCTCCTCCAGCATGCAATACATCTTGTAAGTTGCAGATGTATTAAAGAGTCTCTGTGGTGTTGCAAGCACTTAATGACCAACTAGATGGAACTATCATGACACGTTTTATATAACTGTAACCAATAAAGTAAACTTTTTAAAAGCTTGTGGGGAACTTGCCTTTTGTATGGAAACCAGATGTACCAGGAAAAATGAAACAATGTACATCTAGAAGGAATTAAGTGTGCTTGCATCCTTTAGTTGTCTACACCCAGTTCACTGAGACAAATTTATACCCATTTTACACTTCTGAGTTAGTCTTAGATTTTTGTTTTTTAATTGTGGACTCAGTTAATAAATTTAAACTTTTAATTAAAATTACACACACCATTTCAACTTTTTCTGATATTATAATGTTCTATTTTTTATATGCTTTAAACTTGTGAAATAGTTTAATTTAGAAAATGCATGTAAAGAGTTTTGGCTCTGAGAATTTCGGAATGTTGTATTCCACCACCAAGATATGCATTCTGCCTCCTGCAGTGGAGCTGGAAGCATCTGTGTCCATATTAGTGTGGCAGTTGGGTGGAATAACGTAACATCGTTAAGACTAACAGTATTACAGTAGCCAGTTTCTTAGCATATTCACTACTAATCCAGTAGTGAGTTAATATTTTCTGTAGTTGTGTATTCAAATTAATACCTCTGTTTGAGTAAGATTCTTTGGCAGGAACTCCCTGTTTACTTTCTCATGTGATATGTCATTCCTTGAACATGTTATCCTCTCCATAACAAAGTTTTCCCTGAATTTTAACTGATAGGGAAAATCTGGTACAATGATGCAGAAGTTCTAACATTGTTCATTGAGTGTTTTTGCAGGCACATTGCATTGTGATAATATACACTGCAACTGATGATAGTTGCACCATGATTAAAGAGGTGAATTCTTAGTCTAGCTTAGAGCAGTAATTACATCAATTAGGTGGTAGGACAGCCACAGTGAAGGTTTTTAGTATTGATTAGGTTTTACTATATTTACCTAAGTGAAAACATTTTGTTTTGCATATCCATAGTTGTATTTGGATATTTTATAAGAATTAGGAAACATGAAAAAAAGGTAAAAACTATCCTGTAGTTTTGGAGTTACTGAGGGTGGGACATAAACTTACTAGTTGTTTCACATCTTTCTTCTGTAACTGACAAATGAAATACCAGTTGGTGTTTGGTCTTACTGCAGTCTCGGTATTTTGATCACCTTGTAAGGATTTATTAGAGATGTCTAGCAGTGAACCAATCATAAATAAACCAGCTTCCTTCCCTCATTCCTTAATATTATGGCAGAAATCCTGTTGCCATTGTCCTTACTGTTTGTCTGCTGTGATATTAAATCCTGTTGTGTCCCAAGGATGTTGCCACACTGAGATGTTCACACACGTTCGTACACACCAGCTCTCAAGTGAAGTGCTGTATGATGGAGATCTGTATTCCAAAATGAAAGCTCATCATCAAGGAAGAAGTTTCATTCCTAAATAGGCGGCTCATCACAGATAGGAAATGTATTGCATCTCATCTGCATAATTGAATTTCTATGGCTTTTATAATTGCCTCTTTATGATCTGAATGCAACAATAAAGCTGTAACGATGCCCACAAAGTGCTGACATTTCTTGAAATGCATCCAAACAGGCAATGAAAACAATTAAACTTGTCCTGTTTACAGAGACTAACTGACATGCTGGTCAAGATCAAATGCAGTGTCAGTTTAATAAAAAAGGTAATGCTGAAGTGCGTATGGAGATGGGAGATCTAACATGTTGTGTTTACCTTTTTTTTTTTTTTTTTTCTCCACTATCCAGTTTGCTAGAAGAAGTTAAAACCAGCTTGTATCAGAGAATGTCTCAAATGTGTTCAGTCATAGGCATTACAAGACAGTCCAGGTGATGCAGCCAGGCCCCCTGTATATAGTGTTTCCTGCCTTGCTCTGCAAGCTCCTGACCCTTTGTGTAAGCTACCTGTAGTTGATTTAGGCTAGTGTATTTCTGGGACTATGATTTGTTGGCATTTTGTATTGTAAGCCTTTTATTTAAAGTTCTGGTTTAGTTCCTGATGATTTTCTTCAGGGAGATGTCATAAAAAACTAGATCCTGGCAATTTTGTGTATAAATTTTCAATTTCAAATGTAGAAATGAATAGCACTCCTTCACTTACTGAGGTTTGTGACTTAATTTCCAAAATTACAGGGCCAGTTCCAGCTTTTTCTGGAGTCAAGTTCAGCTAAGAAGCTGAGTTGCAAGTGATAACCTGTGACAGACAAACAGTTTGTGAATGACCTTAAAAAGAGAACTTAGAAGACCTTACATACTAATTCTAGCTTTTATTTACTGAATGTGTGATCTGCGTGAGTCACGTGATATTCTACTTCTATTCATGATGAAAATGAGCTAAAGGATAGATTCTGAACAACAAGTGCATGCTGTTTTGGATCTGAGCTTTTGTGGTAAGTGAATTATGAACAAGAGGTAAACTTCCACATCTTCTATTTAATTAAACTGTTAAAGAATTAGAAAGAAACTCTTGGGCCTAGCGTGAAATTTCATAGTAGTAACTGAAGATACTTTGATACCAATATAGAGCAAAGCTGTTTTTGGGTCACCCCTATACAATATTTAAAAACAGAATATTAATACTTGTTGTAGAATTAATACCGTATCGTGTTTGGTGTTTTTAAGCCGTAGCTGGAGTTTTGAAAAGCGCTTAACAGTTGGATGCACAAATCTTAGAAGTTTAATGGGAACTCTGTAAAGCTTCACCTACACAACCACAATAATCTGAATTACTTTTTGAAGTGGATTGCTTCGTCTAAACTTTGTGGATGGACACTTATGCAATATCTAGTGAACTGAGAGCTAAAGGCTACTCAAAGAGATGTCTTAGAAAACACTTGGGAATAAAGTAAAAATTCAAACGCTCGAGATTTCAAAAAGGCTTATATTCAGATTGCAGTAAAAATCCATAGTTTCCTGTTTATGTATGCCATGTGGTGCATTTTAATTATATAGTTGCATACTGTACTTTTTTGGTAGAAACCATGTCACCTCATAGGGTGGAGTTGCTCTAAAAGTGAATAGCAGCTCTCTAATGGAAGAGGGTCTGTGTAGGACCTTCYAGTATTTTTTGGAAGAGTGGGAAGGTGAGGAAAATAATTCCATTTCAGAGCAAGCTGCAAATAAAACACTACAAGAAAGGTATGGTATATTAAGTGTACGGTTAATGGTCCATTTTACACATCAAATGAGACAATGAAATACGTTAATGTTATTAAAGATGGGTCTTTATTCCATACGTATGAATGACTTGATGTCATTTCCTAAGCTTTCTTTGGGATCTTGACTTTGCAATTTAAGTAATGTCTTACAGGTATTTTTTGAGTTAATACCAAGGTGACACTCAGACTGTAGATGAAGTTGGTGCTACTTTGTGCTCATCACTTACAGTCAGGCAAGGGTCCCCACCCAAATGTTTAAAATGCAAATAGATTATTAGACCAAGAGTTGGAAAGGAAGATGGTGTAAAGCATCCAGTGTCTAATATGAGATCACTGGCAGAACTCAGAAAGGAACAGGAGGTATGAGAGTCCAATTCTGTCTCTGGACCACAGTCTCTTCAGCCACTAACTACTTTTAAACCTCTTCCTTAGTTAAGAGGAAGTGTTACTGCTATTGAGTCACCTCTGACTACTGCTTCCTGTGCATACTTCATCGCTTTTCATTCTCATTTTGCTGATCCTGCACRTTTACTTCTCTTAGTAAGTCTTTGAAAATACTTTTGGTAGAGTGTACTTTTGAAAGCATGCATTTGAAAAAGAGCATTGAAATACTGCTTTATTTTCAGATACAAGGCAGTAAAACACTGAAACTCAAAGGGAAGCTTGAGCAGGCATCAAGTTGGAGGGAGGCTTTTTCTTAAGAGATAGGTAGCTCCTTCATTTCCCTAGTTTATTCACAGGTCGAGTGGTTTGTGGAACATAGTATAGTAATCAGCAACATGCACTTTGTTTGTATATATCTCTGCTTATTTTTTGTAAGACTTCTATGTTTTGCAAGCCAAACAGGGTCTCTGAGTCATGTTTTGGATGTCGGTACTCCCAGAAACTGCCAAAGGGTTGTGAGAAACAGCTTTGATTATTCAGTGGGTGATGTTCCATTTTTCAGAAATACAGGCTCAGCATTCAGTCTGTGTGGTGCAAGGTGGTATTACACACTGGAGGTGTGCTGCCCTTCAGATGAACAGCAAAATTGAGACTTGCACTACTCATAATGCCCTGTGTCAGTCAAAAAAGAGTAATAATCTGATATCTGGGCCTGTTTCAGCAGAGCCTGCCTCAATTCCTTCTGCAGTTTAGGCAATGCTACTCAGCGAAGTTAAATGCCTATGGTAAAGTAAATGCGAGGACTGTTTTTCAGGGAAGTGATTTTGTCGAGAACACAGAGGACTTGCTACCTGCTAAGGGCATTTGAAGGCCTGGCAGCAAGTGGAAACAGAAGAGAGCTCAGTCTGTTATCCTTGCTGCAGTTCGGTGTTGAACCGTGAGCACTGACGCTGCTCCAGTGCTGCTCTTGGAGGGTGTTTGCTTTGGAAGTGCTCAGGCAGACTGAGCAAACTCACTCTTGTGCAGATCGTGTGTGTAGCAGTTAGTCATGTTCCGGCTGTGACTTGAGGGTAGAATTTACTTAGCATTTCACTTAGGTACTGTGATTTCTGCTAAACGTTGCAGTGTGGAAGGAGGTAGGAAGATGAGAAATAATGAATTCTTCCATCGTTGAGCTGCTTTGAAGAGTTGCACACTCAAACTCTGCTGTCACTGGAGTTTGAAGTTGTATTCCCCATTCATTATGGCAAATGCTTTCACTCACCTTTTTAAATCAAAAGCACATTTTGTCCTGTGGTTTCTTTTTTATGTAATGAAATGTGCAGGACTGAAGGGTCATACTGGTTCTGCTAGCCTTCAGTAATCATTTTGAACTCACTGGAGTAACCATTTCTATATAAAATAAATAAAAATCAACTACAGTCTTCCCTATGTGTGATAAAGTTTTCTCATGCTTTTCCACTGTCATGAATGTGATTCAGTAGATAAAAACTTTTTATCAAATTATCAGATTAGATTACTTGACAGTGTAGAAGATGTATTTGAGTACTGCTATTTTTAATCCAACATTCTTCACCTTTTGGCTTGCACAATGCTCTGTGCTTCTTTAAAAGGGCAGGAAGATAAATTGCTGATGTGATACTGTTCATCTAAATTTATAGACCCAGACCAAGATTTTTTAAAGTGACTAATAATTTCTTTGAGCTCAATTTGGAGTACCATCAAGGAGACTGATTTTCCAAAAGAGCTCAGTAGCCATCCTCAGTGCTGAGGCTACTTTAGATCACAAGTTGCTTTCGAAAATAGTTACGTTTAAGTAAAATGGTATTGATACATTAGTTTTAGGTGGTCCCCCAGGTGAGTTGTAGGCATGGTGTGAGATTTTTTTCAACACTTCTCAATGTTGGTTTGGTGTTCATCACTGAAGTTAATAGTGGTCTGAAGCAGGATTTCACTGGGAGTGGAACTAAGTCAACAATGAAGAAACTTGAACTTTAGAGCACATGTGTGAAACAAAACAATTTTTGAGTTATTGTGGGGGAGCAATAAAACAATGTTTGTGTTATTGTGGGGGAGCAATGCTACTTTAAAGGTATTAAGTTCTTTGAACCACTGTGGTTAGAGTGCTGCTATGTATCTTCTTGAAAGTTGAGAATGCAAAGGATCTCAATAACAGGTTTTTCCAGTTTAGATTCATGAAAGGCCTGACCATAAAATCATAATATTCATGTTGTGTCCTTTAGCGTCACGTGATTGCAAGATAAAATCCTGACGTGTTCCAGTTTTTTCACCGCTTTCATAAATAAACGCACATAAGTCTCAAAATAGCTGCAGTATAGCACGTTAAGATCCTTTTTGCTTTCTGCTGCTCCCCCATTTTTTGTACACAGAGGCAGGACTCTTCCGCAGAAAAGGGAGACATCCCCCTCAACAAAGTTCTATCCACAAACGTTTTTGTCCTGCTAAATATTTTGTTTTGCTAAAAAAAAAAAAAAAAAAAAAAAAAAAAAAAAAAAAAAAAGAAAGTTCATGTAATTGGTGGTTGATGTTTTTCCAAGTCCTTGTTTTGTGTATTTACTTTCCCATTAAGCAATATGCTAGTGCAAGAGAGTACATGCCAGTTAGGTTAGCAACACGATGTTTTAGTTCTCACTGAGAGCAGAAAGCCCAGAAATCTCATTTATCTGTGCCCCGAAACCCCCTCGCTTGCCTTCTGGCCTGTAAAATTACCTTGTCTAACTGCAAAGCCAGGAATTTAGGCTTAATCATCCACACCTCTTTAACTTTTTTTTCCCAGGCAGTCAATTATTTTAGGAGTCAGTCTGTGTCAGCTTAGACATTGTTTTATTTAAGAGGAGTAAACACTTTTGATAGAATATGTCCCTGATGTATCTATTGTTAGGAGATATGTTGGAGTGCGTGTGTGTGTGTCTGAAATTTTGGACCACATGCATGGGTTTTTTTTAGATTAGGAGTGTAGAAGTATATGCCCTGCAAGAAAAACACACTTCAATTAAGGTAAAATGTGAAACTAAATTACCTGAATGTTTTATCACATCCTGCGATGACTTTGCTCTGTTCACTGAATTTCACTGGTGTGACCAGCAACCATACCGGATCACTGCAAGCCTTCATTCCCACAAGTAACGTGGCTTATTTTTCTGGGACATTTCTAGTGAACTAAACTAGCAACTTGGAAGAATGTTAATTGCACAAGTATGGTAGGAGACAAGGTAATTTGCATTAAAAATACCAAATGTATTTTGAGAATGTCTGAGGAAAGGGCGTGTGCCAGAATCTGGCATTTTTACTAGCCTTCTAGTTTGCATGTGCTGCTCGCTTCAAGGCTCAGTGGCCTAGGAAGGTATATGGAAGTATGAATTTCATTTAGACAAATAAGGTGAAACTTCTTAAGTATTCAGGGGACAAATTAACTTGGGGAATAGTAATGCACTGTGGTAGGGGAACCTTTGCCATTGTTCCTGCCTCTGCTTTAAGACTGCAGATTTTCTGGGTGACCTTGGCAAATCGCTTCTTTCTTCTGACTCAGTTCTGCATCTGAAAAATGGGGATTATGGTACTGACTCATACCACAGAACACTTTTAGATCCAAGGATGGATCCAGACTGTAAGACCTGGAATTTAGTGGGTTTTTATTGTAGCAAGTCTCACCAAATTCAGTGATTTGTCTCTCTCTTTAGTTAGGGTGTGCTTTCACTTGAGAGAGAGATTTAGGCCCTGTCTACGTGTAAAAAAAAAAAAGCAGCATCATTTAACTTTTGGGTTAGCGTTAATTTATGGTATAACTAGTACATTTACTGTTTATTCTGATTTAAAAGTCCTAGTTGACAGAGAAAACTTAGTGTAGACGAGTCCTTCCTGCTGCCTAACATTTGGTTTCTGTGYCCTTTTTCTTGCAAGCGTAGTATGTTTTCTGATGCTATTCCTTCCCGCCCCCCCCTTTGTTGTTTTTTTTTTCTTTTGCCAGCTAAGACTGTTCATAAACAATGGATTTGACAGAGCTGGATGTAGCATGGGGTGTGCTGTCTGTCCTCTGTTCTTTGGTCCAGGATGTGGACTGTGCACAGTGGTGTGATGGGGCTGGGGTACAGCCCCCTCGCCCCTTCCTGATAAAGTCCTTATTGCTCGGCTGCATCGGCACAGGGCGTCTAAGAATTCCTTTTCTTTTGCCTGTCTCCAGTTACCCCAGCATGGGTGATGGTGAAAGCAGGTGCAAAGTGACAGTGCTAGAAATAGCAATCTCAATAACTGTTCCCACATGCGATGGGGGTATTTCAGCTCCCCTCCCCCTCTGAGATTAGCTTGTCTTGCACACCCAGGGAGTTACTCCTAAAACATCCAGGCATCCCTCCATTTCTTTAAACAGACTATTTAAAAACAGGGTTATCAATCCACTTCAGTTTAATACCAGTACAGAGGAGGGCACTGATTTCCTAACTACTTTCGCAGGGCAAACATCACTGCTCTGCCAAGCTGCATGGGGAGCAGTCGGTGCTTTGCCGTGTGGTTTCAATGCATGGCTAATTGAGAGCAGAATGGAAAGGCAACAGTAAGAACTCCATTAAGAACTCAATTTCAATTTCCATCCAGAAAAACAATCCCTTTTTATCTTGTTCCTCTAATCCTCAACTTCGGAATAATAAGCCAATGATCTATTAGCTTTAAAGCTAGATGAAATTAGGGGGTGAAAGATCCCTTTAGCATATTGGTTTTCGGGGGGGGATGAGGGGTGTGCATTTGAAAGTGCAGGTCAGATTTTCTCAGCTACTTTGTCTCTTTGGATTTGAGGCTTTTTTTTTTTTTTTTTTAAAGTTTCCCACAGGATCTAGGCATTGGCTCATTGCATGCAATAACACACAGATGTTATTGATTACGGAGGAACTTTTACAAGTCGTAATTAATTTTTTTACATTAAGCATTACTTAAATGGAAACATTCTAAATAAAAAGAAACTAAAATTTCTCTCTTCTAGTTATAGTAAAGAACTGAAGCCAAACAAACTAAACTTATTTTGGATATTCTGCTGTTTCCCTTGGTAACAGTCCTTATATGGGACAACAAAATCTGGCTTTTGTTGACTTCCTCATTACCACTTTCTGATTCTTACACACTAGATGAATGCTTCAGTATTAAATTCACAAAGGCTGGAGAGTAGGATTTATGTATAACAATAACAAAATTTTGGCAGACTATTTTAACCACAGATTTTAATTTGGAAATAATTGAATTGCTTACTTCTCAAAATTTCTGTGGTTTTGTTTTTGTGTTGTAATGGAAAATTTTGGTCGTCTTTATGTCTAACTTGCAGTTACACTGCACTGCAAAATCTGTATGTAAGGACAAACTAACCGAAATCTCCTCTAAAGGGCGTATATTGAACCCTAAAAATGACCTGGAGAAAACCCTAACTTTTAACTCTTCTTAGACATGTTGTTATGTCATAAAATTATATTTCAAAAGATGTTCCCTTGGAAGAACACAAGTAGTTGGTTTTGGTTAGACCTTTGAAGAATTTGCATATCCAAGGTAGGTATGTAATTACCGCAAGTATGGGGGGTGCACAGGTGTGAGGGGGAGCAGACATGCGTCTGCATGCACCAAGGAGGTACAAGTATGTGCAAGACGGCGAAAGATGCTGAATTGAAAAACAAATAGAGGATTTTTTTTTTATCTTTTAGTGTGAGGAAGTTTAGCTTGGGTATGCATTTGAACTGAGATTTTATGTTTAGAATAGGGCATAAGCCTTTCTACTTCCCTTGCTTTGGCTCGTGTTTTCAGGCTTTCTTCTTGAAATCACAATCAACAGAGATGCAATACTGTCAGTTAAAATCTCTGATTTTCACTTTCACTTTGGGATTCTTGGAGTTAGTCTGAAATTTGAAGTGAAATAGCGTATCATCTGCAATAAAGGTACTGTAGCAGCGCTCACTAGTCACCTGTATGCGTCATTGTTGAGTCTGCCAGGGCTGTAGTGGCAAAAGTGTACTGCACACTTTGACCTTGGGAAAAATTACCAGATGTGATATTATGCTTGTAGAAAGTAAAATTCCTTTGCCATAAATATATATTTTAAAACCTGATACAGACTGTCCTGAGAAAATAGACCGTGGCTCTTCTAGTTGTTCTTTACATAACTGTGGATTGGTCTGTCTGTCCCAGTTGGGGGGTCTCTAACTGGGACATCGGGTGGGAGGCTGGATGCTAGTTCCAGTTGACATTGTCTGTTTCCTACTTAAATAAACGAACAGGGTAAGTTCAGAACAAGGCAGAAAAACCCTCTTGCCTTCTGAAGTGGCTCTCAGTACTTGCAATGTGGGTGGAGTGCAGGGTTTCTTTCTCGTCACTTACTGAAGGCCCGATAGGGCCCTAAAGCATATGTCTGCTTTTTTTCCCCTGGTACCCTAATGCATGTGTATGAGTTTCTTCTGCCTCTTTGTATAGTTACAGACTCCGCATGGCCTCTAGATGTCCCTCCTCCTCTTCGCATAGCACCAGCACCAGGCAATGCAAGAAATCCAACTGCACTGCATCCCACTTCTTCAAGGAATAGACTCTTCTGCATGTCCAACCAAACCAGGTACAGCAATGCAGTCAGGCGCTGCCACGGGAGGATGCACAGAGCTTACCTATCTTGTGTTTCTGTGGGCAAGGAGTGCAAAGCACTTTACAGATATTATCCGAGCCTCAGAAAACCCACAGTGTCATTGCTCTTGTTGTAACTGGTCACTGATAAGAAAGCAGGTGTGAAGGGGGAGAGCAAGGTGCCCTATGTCAGAAATCGGGCCTCTCAGTTAAATCAAACACAAGGGACAAGGTCTTCTCTAGTGATGTGTACTTACATCCTCTGGATCAAAGGGATCTGCGAGGGCAGAGTCAGCTCTTTAGCCTCATGGAAGATGTAAGGAGAGTTTTCTTTTGTTTATGAGCTTTTAAGACCTGAGGTGTTGCTCCTCTGGATCCTGTGGGGAGCTTGAAGATGGTGGGAATTTTTGTAAGGATGGGGTTTGTCCCCATCTTGGAACCAGTGCTATCTGTATCTGATCGTAGTAGTGGGCAAAGTGCTTTGAGATCTTTTAGGCTGAATGGGTAAATGCTGAACAAATATTAACTCTGACCAAAAAATATGCCTGGGAATGTGTCTTATGGCTGGCTGCTTTGATTGAATACCAGAAGCTCAAAGACCAGTATTACAATGCAAATTGCAGTGCCAGCATAACATACAAAAACATTAGTTGGGATTGTGGCGAGATAAACTGGTGTAATGAAGCTATATGGGCTTGGACAAATTAATGATCTGGTCCAGTGTTATTGGTGAAGCTGAACTGATTTCCTGTTGGTTGACTTTGAACAAGACACTGTCTTCTGCTCCTTCATTTCCCCACCTGTAACACACAGATAATCACCTCCTTTATACTGATGTAATAGCTAAGGAGTTTTATACTTACCTGTGTAAAGGTGAAGGTGAGAATGAGTGCCAGCAAAATCAAGATGCTGCAGCCTGACATTTATTCTTTGTTAAATATGTTCAAAAAATAACATTTTGGGGAAAAGTTAGTAAAATTCTGAAGGTTACTACCTCCCGAATAAAGGGAGTGGTTGCTAATGAAATGTTAACATCCCTAACTGTGGCATAGACCATTTAGTTGTGGGAAACCCAAGCAAAAGTTAAATCATGGGCATCTCTTTCCTGCGCAGCACTTGCTGAATGACTTGTCCTGCTTCCAGGTAACAGGGCAGTTACTCTGACTGCTTAATCTTAAAGCTGACTCTGATTAAATGCAACTCTCTGTGTATTTGCAGGTACTAGGAACTTTTGACTGGAAAAGGTGAGGTGAATTAATCCTCAAGCATTATCCTCTCCTGCTTTTTCTCAGATGAGGTGAGACCGGTTCCTCCATAGATAACAGGGACAGCGGTTTCTTCTGCTGGAAGCAATGGCATGCTTCTGTCATATTGTCCTTCCTTCCAGAGGGAGAGGGAGAGAGTGCAGAGCAGGGCTCCTGCCTTTTCCAGAGAGTGATGAACTGTGGATGCTGGTGAGAGGGCGATCTCAGGGTCCCCTACCGCCTGGAGCCCACGCATCAACAGCCAGTGGAATAGCATGGAGAAATGTTCAGACATTCGCAGGCAGATTAACCATGTTCAGGGGGTTGATGGGTCTGGATGAGTCTCCTCTTTCTGGTAGAACACAGAGGGGTTTAACATACTATGCAATTAAATTCTGGAAAGACTGTTACATCATTTTAGTTTCTACTTTACATCCTAACGGGTAAAGAACTGGGCGTCCCACAAAAATCCACTGAAGGTAGTGGTAGGTTTTGCTGAGGTTTCCACATCTGAACTCTGTGGGTACCCCAATCTCTTGACTTTGTACCATTAGCTTTAACGGGCATGATGTCATTGCTTTCGAAGTGCATCAGGACCCACATTTTTTTGGAAGACCACCTGTTAAGTGATCTCTGTGACATGCACTGATCGCCCAGTTTCACAAAGGGACAAGCATCCATTTCTCAAAAGCTGCCATTGCCTTTGTTGCCGGTCTGGTACTCTTGTTAGAGTCAGAATTTATTTCTTTAGTGAGAGTATCAAACACGCATGTTGCTGTGCAGTATCAAGCAACACTTTTCCTTAAATACGGAGCTGGTGTTTGCGACTCTCAATACAAGCATGTTTAGTTTCAATGGTCCTGTAGAGAGGGCATCCATGAAGGTAGCTGGCAGCCAGTAAAGACAAGTTGCAGAAACATACAAGTCAGTTGGTAAAATGCAGTGCAAAAAGGTCTCTTACCTCTTGCTCCAAAATGGTGACAATCACACACAGGTGCATCATCTGGCAGGGGTGCTTCTGCGGGCCCCTGCAGATTTCACCTCCGAGATGAAGGATTCCTTCTGTCAAGACAAGTTTTTGCAGGATCCCTGTTAATGTAGTGTCCGGGTTTGGGATTTTTCAAGGATGCCAAGGGGGTCAGTTGCCCCATTTCCCCCTTATTTCAGTCAATTTATTCCTCTCCTTGTCTTTGCACTCCACACAGATAAGCACACATCTGTGTATGCACACGTTAGTTGAGAAAAAACAAGTGCCCGGTTGATACTCCTTCCCACCATCCTGAAAAAGTCAAAAAAAGGATCAATTTTATATATATCTACATATATACATATGACATATATATTAATATATATATGTATGAAATTGCTGAAAACAGTTAATTTTTTATAGTTTTGTTGAAAATCAAATTGTTCAAAATGAATACAAAAGCTTTAAACTAAAAACATTGGTTTTGTTCACTGTAAAAATGTTTTAGCTGCATGTGTTTGAGTTGGAAAGAAAAGGTCTTCAGGATCTTGTATGATCTAACTACAGATTTTTTGGATAAACCCCTATTGGAGGCTTTCTAAGTGCAATTGTGGTTTGGGGGAAGGCTGAGATGCTGAGAACTAGATGAGCCATAAAAAGCTACATCCCCTCCCATGTTGGAAGTGATGCTTCCAGTTCAAGACTGGGAGACCGTTGAGATGCAGGCTTTGTGGGGAGAGCTTGTGCCATTCCTGGCTGCTCTGTCTCTTTCCTAGAGTGGAGAGTCTCTAGGATTTGTCCCCTCTTGAGCTTTTTGCTAGCAATAATTTCCTCTTGAAATATGTGATGTACTAATTCCAAACAAAGGCTGAAATTTTTCATAGCAGCCTTGGAAGACTGAGATTCTCATTATTCTTTAAGACTAGTCGGAAGTGAGTATCCAAATCTGCGAGGCAGCTTTGTAAATCTTGGTCAAATAGCACAGAAATTAAGTTGCCTGGCCTTATGTATATCTCAAAGAAGCTGGTGTGCACATACAGCTCTCTAATCAGTTTGGCTCACTTTAGTTTTGCATGTTATCTTTCTTTTTATTTTCTCTCCACATTTTCTCCTTCCTCTCATCATCTAGTATTAGTATGGTAAACCCTGTTCTTTCAAACAGGAATTATCTTCCTGTGTGTCTGGACAGCATCTAGATCATTTGAAAAATTAATATACAGTGCTAATAAAACCCAACTCCAATATACTCTGTCTTAAAGCACCAGTATGATATGCCCTTGATTTTCCCAGTGCAGCTTTGTTAGGCATTTTGTTGAAGATCCCACTTACTGTATAGATTTTCACTGGTCACTTGAGGATTGTTGCCGAGGAAGAGCTTTCTTGCCATGCAGCCCAAATCCTGCTTTAAACAATCAGTTATTCTGAGACCCACTCAACTTCCAGCAACAGTAAGTTAAATTAAGTACAGAGTTTCTGGCACGGATGCTGCTGAGTTTAGTGCCTTTAAGGCATACCAATGAGGTTATTAGAGGTCACTTTTGTGCAATTTATTTTTGCTGCTTTTTTTAGAGTGGTATTAACTATAATAACTGACAAACTCAAGGAGAGAAGTGTGTAAATTGTTGTGATACATGAACATTTTTCCCAGAGAAATTCTGGTTTATCACACAACCTGTAAATATGTATTTACAATTTTAAAAGCACGTCTTTATGTCCCTGGTTGTAAATGCTCCATTTTTAAAGTTTTATAACATGTGTTACTCAACCAAGAGACCACAGCACACAGCTTTATATTGTACTGGTCTATTTGAAGGATCCATTACGGTCTAAGCTGTGGCAGAAAAATATCCACGCCACTGACAAGAAATAACCCATGGTAGCACCAGACTTTTCATCATTTTCCCTCGGATAACAAATGCAGTTTTTTTGGGAGGGTGGGGGAGCTGATTTTTCTTGCAGAAAAAAGAATCAGTTCAAAATGGTGTCATTTCTCTGGAACGATGAGGATATTTTATTCACAGTAAATTCAGGAAAGTATGCTTTTTTTTTTTTTCCCCCCAAGGCAGAATTTCACAGTTTTGCAGCAAATTTTTAACCTCCCCCGTGCCTGCTGATGAAACGTGAAATTTTGCCCTTGACTAATATCACAAGTTCTTGTGAAAATTCAAGGAGAGGGTGGGGAAAAAGCTCAGGTTTTGCATGTAGGAATTTGTGAGGCTGACACCGGTAGCTCTGCAGTGCTCTCATGACAATGCTGATACTGAGAAGTTAATTAAAAATAAACTGTGTGGAGATGTGGTATTACCTGGTTGGTGCTTGGGTTCTGAACATTGCTCTGGAAGACTGAAAGCTCTGTTGTCTGTCCGTCATGTAAAGAAAAAGAACAACAATAAATTAATGTGACAAACCGCATGATGGAAATATTTATTATTTCAGCAAAGGAAGTCTTCAAAATGGATATCCAATGTATTCTAGCTCTGAAATGGCTGCATGGTTTGGGGTTTTTCTGGTGGGTGGCAGGAGAGGAGGAAGGCGATAGAAATGTCACCTTGGTCTATCAAGCTCCATGCACACTAACAGTAATTACTGTAGACCGAGCTCTCCTGACAGCTTCAGACTCTGGGTCTACACGCTTGGATAAGCAGCACGCAAGCCCTTTCTAGTTTGGACTCTCCATTCAAAGCCAAACCTCTTGTTGAAGCGTTGCAGCATTGTGGAAGCAACACAATACAATGAACTTCAAGGGTTGCTGTCCTCTATCGGAAGGTGGAAGTTTGAGCAGGGCACGAAGTGGGAGGGTTTTTTGCTTCCTAGAAATGATCCCTGTTTCATTCATCTCTGTTAAAGGTTATGCTCCATCGCAACACCTTGAGGGGGAATTTTATACCTTGTCCAGGGCTGTGGGACTTGGCACTTTTGTAAGGGAATTGCTGAGGGTCGGTGGGCAGCCATTCATCACTGGTGCATTAATTCAGCCACATTCTTTAAAAAAAAATAGCAGATACAACAAACAGGTTTGGGAACAGCTGAAGTATAGGTATTAATATTAATTTCACATAGGCTAAAAATGGCTCTTTCGCCCCAGAAAAATCTGAAGATTCCTTATGCATTGTAAATCTGCCCTGTTAGTAAAAAATCGCTGTTGTCACCATTGCATGTTGTTGCCTTGCCTGCAGCAGCCTAACAGTCAGCCAACCTCCTCTTGCAGTGTTGCAGCCTACCTGATTTTTATTAAATGGCATTCAGTTTCAGTTAAGTTCTGAGTGATCAGATTTTCCTGAACTGTAATTCTCTCCCTGCATGAGAATCTTCTGAAATATTCTTTAACTAAATAGCTACATACTTTCTTTCATCTGTCCATGCTATCACATGAAGCAGCACTAATTACTTTTTTTTTATATGACCTGTGGCTTTTTTGGAAGAAGACTACCTTCAAAAACAGGTAAGGAGAAAAAGCTTTCTCGTAACGAAGCTACTGCCTTAATACTGTTTGCTGTACCACTGTATCACGCTGCTTGCGGCTGCCGGGAGGCAGAAGGATGCAGACAGCACAACACTGCTGGTGGCAGAATCCCCTTACAAAATCTCAGTTAGGAAAACCGGTTAGGCTGTTTCAGTCTTTGATGCCAGTGCCAATTGCAAATAGTCTTTCAAGGCCATAGGCCATACAGAGTATTGTGTATGCTCAAGAAAAAAACTCCTTAGTGGACATGGAGGACACAAGTACATCACACCTGAGATCCCCAGCAGCTTGTCATCTCGTACGYGAGATGGGTCAGCTGTGGAAGAACAGTAGAAATAGAAATGTACGTCAAGCACTGCTGAGTAACATTTTCCTGGATTATGAGCAATGGCACCTTTCACCTCTGGGTCGTTGGCTTGCATCAAGCCAAGGTCATTGCTCAGAAATCGTTGCGGCTGATGACTAGCAGCCTGGGTGAAATGAACAGCGGATGCTCCCAGCCTGGTCCCACAAGGGCATCAGAGGGCATACAGAAATAGCACTGTGCCTTTTGATGCAAGAGACGTTTCTCTCAGTTTAGGGATGAGCTAGCCTGGGAAGTTGGCAGAGAAGCACGTTCTGGCCTACTGATCGTGAACAATCGTCATTTATTCTCAAATGAAGAAGAGGAGGGGGACAGACAGGTGCTTGGGGGGTAGGAGAGAATTTCAAGCTGTGCTGCATTTGTTTTATGACTTGCTTTGCAGCTGCCTTGGAAGAAGAAGAGGCAGTTGTTAAAGATTAGACTGCTCTGGAAATACTATCTTAGATATGAGATGCTAATGCAAATAGTTGTGTGTGTGTGTGTCCGTGTCCCCCTGCCGCCCCCCGGCTTTTTACTGCTCTGCTAAGTTTTGCGTCACCTTGGCTTTAGCAGGGTTGGTTTTCTTTTCTTTTTTTTTTTTTTTTTTTTTTTGCCCTTGCTTTGCCAGTGTCAATGGCTGTGCAAAGAACTAGGCGAGAGGGTGTTATCTCCAGGCTCATCTCCTCCTCACCCCTCCAGCTGAAGCTCTGTGGAATAGACTGTTTCGGGACCAGCATTACATCAGAAAATCTGTACTATAAAACATATTGCTCATTATTATACTCACATCCTGTCATCTACGTGATATATTTACTCTTATACATTGAATCTTCCTACAGCCAGAGTGCTTAACTGACAGACTCCCTGAAATTCATTCTTTGGTTTCTCTACTAAGTGCAGTGATTAAGGTTTACCTAGGGTGTATCAATTTAGGAATGCATCTTACTTTAACCTTGAGAAGTGAAATATCCAGACTATTTCCTTTAGTACTCTGTCCTAGTAGATGATGTCTGTATCTGAATTCAGCTTCTCTTTGTCCCTAGCACTGACTGATTGGAGTCCTTTCATAGTTGGTATTTCTTTTCTACAAGGATATTTATACAATAATGAAGCCATACTTCAGTCTTACTTTTGATAAACTACTGGCAGAATTCTTTAAGTCTTTTAGAGTAGGACTTCTCTCTGCACCACTTACATCATTTTCTTCTGTAACATTCAAACTTTTATTTTTTGGAGAGAATAAAACCCAACCAAACAAAATTCTCTTTCAGCCAAGAATTGATGGAGAGGTAATCTGAAGGAAGGGAGAAATATGTTTAATTGCTGTCTCTGATGCCAAACCTTGAGTGCATTGCTTCAAATTCATTGTGAGTTCTACCAAATACTTAATTTTCCTTGCATGACACAGGCATCGGAATTGCATAAAGGCATCAGAATTGCATAAAGGTTCCAGAACTGATCTCAGTAGTGTTGTCTGCGGAGGAATAATTGCATCCATACTTCCCCATGCATACAGCCCTCCTTGTGGCAGTGCTATGTTGGAAGCAAATGCAAAAATCCTTATCTGTTTTTTTTTTTTTTTCAGAGTCTATGCCTTGTAACAGTGAAACACTGGCTTCTGCCACACAAGAAATGAGTTCTCACTTGTTACCATTCGTTGCTGATGACATCTCATTAAGGATAATGTCTGAATTTTTCTCTGTTCTCCATTACAGAATCCTTTGCTGCTAAGAACATTGTTGTGAATAACCCCCATTTCTTGCACAGAGTATTTCTAGAGATGTTAAATATCACTGTAATGAAATGCCTATTCCGTTGATGTCATGAGTTTAACCGAGTTTCTTTCCCTTTTGTACATATTCATGTGGCACATTGTTGTCTGTTCAGTGAGATAATTAGATGTGGAAGGGAAGCAGATATCCATTAAGCTGGCATTTACCCAGGCTCTTCTGCCCTAATGTGAACGTCTTCTATGCTGCTGTCACTGTGGGCTGGGTGCTGGAGGTGCACAAAGCCACTCCCTTTGCATTTCGGGACTTCTGAACTCCCTGACACATCAACTGATCATCAGTGCGGAGAAAATGAGTTGCTACATCCCCATAAAATGACATGAGGAGGCTTGTCAGCAAAGATGTCAGTTGTTCCAGACCGAGCGCTAATAAAGATGCATTAGATGGACTTTTCATTGCACTTAGTGATTTGGTGCTAAGTCAACTGCGGTGTTACTGCATCAGAGGAAATTTCCTGATGAACAAATCTGTTTAGCTCCATCAGTGAACTCTATTGCTAAGCAGAAATATTATAATCATATTGTCTCTGACCAGGAAGCTGACATCTACCTGGGGTAGAACAAGGCTCTTCAAAGGAGGGATGCCAAACGGCCGTCTGGTAGATCTGAGATGAAGGGAGTAGACCACTTGAAGTCTTCTGCAGTGTTACTTGCATGAATTTTTCCTTTGAAAAGGAAGCAAGCGCCCAGCTGAGATCACATCTCTCCTCTTCTTGGTAATCGAAAGGCGCACCAGACCAAATCTTCCCCTTGGCTGGCTAAGGCTTCATCTGACAAAGCTCACAGGAAGCAAACGCAGATAAAGAGAGTGAATTTTCATTTCTAGAGATGGCTGTCAGAAACACAGGCTTTCAGAGACGGTGATCATGCAAAAGCCTTAATGACTGCACAGAACTCCCGCAGAGAATGTAAAGGTCCATCAGAGCAAAGCTGCCCGTGAGAGCTCAGTACGAGGTGGTCACAGTCACTGGACATCTTTTGTGTTCCCTTTTGGTGGCCACGGGGCAGCTATCAGAGTGCTGTACCAAGCAGCTCTTTGCCATGTATGGGATTTCCCATCAACCAGGCTGCCAGACAGATGACTCGGGTCTGGCAAGCCCCGCAGGTGCTGGCAGAGTGCAATGTAAGGAAACGCTTCGTGTTTTGAGAAGGGCTGGCAGAGGTAATCAAGTTACCTGGTTGGTTTTTTTGCCAACGAAAGTCTTTTCATACATATTTGAGAATGCTACCATTGTTTTTATGTCTCATTAAGCTTAAAGGAAGCTGAAACTTCCCAGTTTAGCACACAGTTTGTGTTAGGAAGCAGAAGAGCAGAATAAGCTCCCACTTACTAATGGGTAGGGATTGACCCTCTCCCTCTCACCTTCCTCCTGCACTGCCAGTGCAGCACTTGCACATGTTTCATTCACTGCGCGCAAGCACAGCACCTCTTAAATTGAGCTCCAGTGTCTTAACAAGGGTCACGTTATTCCTAACCCTAATACTTTTTCCATTTCACCTAAAAAGATAAGCTTCGAGTCAGATTATCTATCTGGTTTATTAGTAGTTATTTTCTCTGTGGAGTCAATCACTGTAGCTGATGGAGTTAGCAGTGACACCTGCAGCACGGGGGGGACCTTAAGGAACCTTGTACATGTTAAATAAACCCCAGATTGTTGTGGTAAGCACAGAAGCCCAGAGGAGGAAATCTGGCATTGGGTCCTGCATGGGACTGGGCACAGCAACGCAGGTGTCAGCTGTGTGAGTAAAATTCAGGTGAGCTGGAGTGGAAAATATCATAGGAAAATTTCTGTACCTCATAGACAGTCGTTTCTTAGGAGCAAAATGTACTGAGCTAAACTGAAGCATCGCTTGGCCTGCTGTTCAGAGGAAAGATCAGGCACCGGGTGTGCTCCTGCACTGTTGATCCGCTCCCAGCGTCTCGCTGGGCGAGAAGGTAATCAATGCTGAGCAGGTACAGAACTCACAAACCAGCCCAAACAAGAGACTTGTTTTCTTGCTTTGTGGTTTTTAGGAACATGTACTGACTTGATCTAATGGCTGCAAGCTGTGAACAATGGTGTTAAATGAAGCGTGGCCGCGCAGTGTGTTGTGTAACCACTGCGGCGCGCTGTGCTGTACACAGTGCCCCATATAGAACCATCAAACCTTGCTCCCGAGAGCAGGAGGTGGTGGCGAGCCTGCTGTCTCCCCAGCACTGTAGCTACAAGGCATGCTCTGGAAATCAAATAGCACACAGGCTTTAACACTATTCCCTCTCTGGGAAGGTTTCTTATACCCAAGGTACCCATCCTACCACTGACAAGAGTCCTTAGCATCTGCAGAATACAGATTTTCTAAGACTTTTGGGCGGCATTTTTTTGCTTTTCAAGAACCTTCAATGCACTCTCCTAGTGCATAATGGAATTGTTAAGGAGGAAAAATATATCTGTGAATTGCTCTGCAACACTAAAAGCCCTGAAATCTTGAAAAGCTGGAAAAGTTTTCGTAAGCAAATAGGGGAAAGGGACTTTCAGGTAGCCTCTTGAGTAATTTTTTGTTGTTGTTGTTTAACTATGCTTTAATATTTCAGAGCTGGATGCAGCTGTGCAGTGGATTTTGCAGAGAAGTTGCCAAGCAGCTCTGGGAGGGTTTCCTGATCAGGAGTGCATGTTGCACAAGGTGATGCTGGAGGTAGAATTGACTCTAGTCCCTTTGCTCTTCACTTACCCCTTCCCAGCCAACTAAACTCCACTCTTTTTATATCAGCTTTTTCTGACATTTCGCATAGTTTTAGAAAGTGCTTTTGTAGGCTTCAAATATCAGCAGGCTTTGCCCAAATGAGTTTGCTCTGGGCAGCTGGGCATGGTCAGAGAAAGCAAACAGGCACCAGAGTCAGGAAGGAAGAAAACAGCCACAGGAATAAATACCTGAATGTTGAAGACATCTGGACCAAAGGGGCCAATTTTTGCTTTCCTCCATGTAATAGACAAGAAGATCAAGTTAAATCTCTGTCTTCTTGTGAGGACAGAAATTTTTGCTGTGTCTTTAGCAAAATGAACTTCCAAAGATGTCTCTCCCTTGTTTGTTTAGACTGTACTCTGCCATAGCTGGTCTGAGCCTAAAATCATTTAATTCATTATAGGAAGGAGCAATCTCATGGGAGGCGATAGCTTTCACAGTACAGAACCAGTTTAGCAGCTGTTAAAGTGCTAAATCTACCAGTTTCTTTGGACTAGCAGGGAGAGGGAATGGATACAATAAAATGATAAAGCTGGGATTTTCTGGGCAACACTGGTTCCCAGCTGAGTGTCCACCCTGTGCAGCGGTATTGCTGCAGGAGCTGCGATGCCTGCAGCACAAACCAGGAGATGTGACTTCAATTCCCCGCTGCTAAAATTTCTCCAGGTGTCCCCAGGCAAGTCACTTTGCCTCTCTCTGCCTCAGCTGGCTGCAGAAAGGGGCTAAGAACACCACCCTGCCTCACCCAGGTTTTGAGCTACCTGCAGATGACTTGCATGCTCTACCCTGGGCTTTCAGTTGCTATAACCTGGCAGGTTTGTATTTCCACCTAGGTCATGGTGTGTGTTTTTCTAGCTGTGCATAACCTTTCTTCCCAGCAGGCTTCCCAAAGAAAGCACTGATGACTCATGGAGGACAAAATTATGCAGAGCTCCTGGAGTCAGCATCCCTTGTATTGGCAGAGGGAGTTTTTAAAATGAAGATGAATCAGCTGTGTCAGACTTTCCTGGGAGTTAACTCTTGGCCCCTCTTCCATGCAAACAGCCCTGGCTGGTATTTACGCTGAAAGAGTTACAGCCAGGCAGCGACCGCAGCCCTGCGGGAGGCAAAGCGACGGGCATCAGGTAGGCAGGTTTGGGTACCAGCCCTCGCCGTCTCTCCTCCTTTCCCTGGAGCATCTCAGCAAGCAGGCGTGAGGGGGTTAAGGCGAGCGGCTCTCTGCTGCCTGGCTGAGTTAGCACTTCATGTGCCTCCGGGAGAGCTCCCGGGAACCGCCGCTGCACCAGGGCAGGGGGAGAGGGAGGGACACTGCAGAGGAAATGTTATTTAACGGCGGCTCCAATCTCCTCCCCCTCGCCTGTTTTGCTGGGGGAAGGGCTGCAAGGAAGGGATAAACCACGGGGGGGGCTGATGCCGAGAGCTGGCAGGGCCCCCGGGAGCAGAGGCTGCCTGCTGCAGGCTGCTGCCGGCGTCTGGCAGGGGAGGCCGGGAGCCGCGCAGCCCCCCAGCAGCAGCAGGTACCATCTTGGGGACAGGGCGGCAGGTCCGGGAGCTCCTCTGCTATCGGCTTCACCAGCTGGAAGCCTCCTCTAACTTCCTCACGTGAAGCTTGGGCTCAAAACCCCGGGAGAGGCAGAGATCCTTCTGGCACTCCAGCACCTTCGAGCGTCCTCGGCAGCTGCCGGCAGGGACGGGCTGGAGGGGCGGCGGTTCAGCAGCCCGGCGGTGCCCGGAACCTTGCACGGGGGAAAACTCCCGGTGTTCCCTCGAGAGGAGATGTGCCCAAGCTGATGGACAAGGTAGCTGCTGGGTTTAGACATCTCAGTTCCGCTAGGAGAAGAAAAGAGACTCATGTGTTTGCTGTAACTATGGCAGGTACCCCAGGAGGGGTCAATCCTCATTGCCTAATGCTGATTTGTGCCTGAGGCCATCAGACCTGCCCAGGACACACCACAAAACTCCTGGAACAGGCAGAGACAGGCCTCAATGAAAATATCAATGACACTCAACTGAAAACATGCATGCTGGTACTCTCCCTTGAAAAGAGAGAAAGGAGCATCCTCTGGGCTCGGGAAGAGGCACCGTTGCTCAGTGGGGGTCTCCTCCTGCCCGCTGAGGATCTGTGGGGGACAGGAGGCTTCTCACAGCTGCTGGGCTCTGCCCCATGACTAACACAAAGGACCCGAAGAGAGCTATGGACTCCTCTCCGGTGACCTCCAGCTCTGCAGCAGGCCCCGTTACCTTCTCGCAAGTTTTCGGGCAGCAGTGCCAGCTGATGGAAGCAGGTAAGAGGGGAACGCACACATGTACAAACTCATCATCCTACATCTCACCTCCTGGTTTGCAACGTCCTTAATCTCTTCCCTCCCCTGTTTCCTAAGTTCTTCCCAAAACTTGGTGTTTTCTAAAGGGGAAGTTGGAGTGACCTCTGTTGCATTTGCACACCTGCCTCGACTTCTCCCAAAACCACTTAAAAGCTTTGTGTCCAAATAGTTACAAATATGAGGCAAGGGTTGGGATGATTGTGTGTTTTGGGTTAATGTGGACTGGAACAAGCTGCTTTTTGCCTGATAGTGGAGGTTACCGTTATGTTTAGATGTGTACACAACATGTATAGCAATTTTTCCAATTTCAAAATAATGACATTCAAACTGGGGGTAGATTTGCTGTTTTGGAGGGTGACTGTTGCAGTACAGAGCATCTCTAGGTGGGTGGATCTCTGCTTTGGTATTCAGTTCTATGAAGGACAAAGTGTTTGGTTTTTTCCTTTGCTTTTTTCTGGCTGTTTGTGTTGCCATAGCACCTGGAAGCTCTGTTCCTTTTCCCAGTTGTTTTCATACATTTGTAACATCTCTACAGATGGGCCTCATTATCTGTCACCTGCAACTTTTGGTATTAAGGAGGGAGCATGTAACACAACTACACCCAAATTTTCTATTTTTGCCTCTTGCTTTTCCTTACTTGCTCTGCACAGGTGCTCTGAAGCACTGGTCCATTAAGTGCCCCAGAGCTTGGCACTAGCACCCTCCTTCATACCTGAGTTCCCAAGACTAATAGATTGGCATAATGAATTTTACACAACTCGCTCTCTTTTCCTATCCCTGCTTACAGGTTGCTCTAAGAATGGATGTATTTATTCACTTACGGCTGTGGAGAAAGCCTGTGTTTTTGCAATGATACCATAAAAACACTTGCTCTGGATTTCTAGTGCTCATTTTACTCGGACCTACTGGTACTTTCTTATTACTGCCTGTGATGGCGCATACATCTTAGCAAATATGTTCTCCAAAGTGTCCCATCCCCTCTTTCCCTCTCCTCTCCCCCGCCAATTCTGTAACTAATGATGCTTGGATTGTAGTGTTTCTATTTACATGGTGAGATCCAAAATACCATATATTAGGGTTTGGCTGCAGATTTCTGTGCAACTTCTGTTGTGCCTCTCGTAGTACTTTCACAGGTTGAGCTAGGAGAATGACTCGTTAGCTGACAGCTACTCAGTTAATCAAGCCTGTGATCATGCTGCTGCCTCCAAGGAAATGACAGGCAGTTTTTCAAGAGGGTTTGGTATTAATCTTTTGTATTATACGGCCTGGGATCAATCCAAAGGCTGTGGATCTGTTATGTCAGATCTTACACAAAGAAGAGGTGTGTGAGAAAGCCCCAGTCCTGAGTGAGCAATTTGTTTTCCAAATGAGTAAGACCAACCAGGTGGGAAAACACAGGTGGTAATTTTAGTTTTGTTTGCTTTTCCTTTCCCTTTCTTACAGGGAAATGCCAGAGAGGAAGCCTGTGAACCTAGGGCTTTTGAATCCCACCTCAATAACTCAACATTAAGATTTTCTTCCTTCTGATGGATTATTTTTGTAGGATTTTCTAGATGTCTTCTCAGGTACAAGTTGAAGTGCAATGTAAGGATGGCTGCCAAGGATGTCACTGACATTCAAAGCAAATGAGTAGATTATGTGTGTGTGTGATTTTCATCTCTGTGAGCTTTCTATTCATGTGGCAATAACAGTATATACTCAGTTATATACCTGAGAGCAGAACTTCAGTTGATGTGTTTATGGATATATCTGTGTTCATAGGGCCTTGCAAAACTTGGCTACCCAAGCTGTCACTGTACTCCGGGGTTTTAATGTGGGGAGGAAAGGTGCCCTAAGGAAACAGGAGTGGATACGGGTTTGGGACACCAAGCTCCGGTTACTTAGCTATGTCCCATGCCACTGGACAAATGACGTTTGGGATAGAGCCGTAAAAGGGCTGTGCAAGTGCCTTTATAAAGCATAAAACCAGATCTTGCCCCCTGTGATTCTTCTGCAATGACAATTTCTGAGGAGCTCTGTGGAGTCAAGTTCTGACCTGTACAGTCCAAATTTCATGAGCAAGACTTGTAGACACCCAGTACCACATCGCTGTTGCTGGTGACATTTGGGCTTTTTTAATAACACTGCGATGTGCTTGAATGATAAAGGTCCTGGCCTTAATTAAATGTCAAACTATGTGCCTGGAGAAATGCCGAACTCTAAATAAATCACAGACTTGACAGCACAACTTTCAGGTACCACCTGGAAAGATCTCATGTTTTCTATAGCTTCTGCCTTCATTATAAGGACACTTTTCCTCCAAAGCACCTGCAAGAAGACCTGGGGTGCGCTTGCAGGATATGCGTTCAGTTTTGTGTAGCAGTATCTGTCCTCGGGGGAGAGAGCATGGCACCCTATTGCAAATGCGTGTCCCCTCTTGCCTAATGCTGCGCTTCAGTAACTTGCTCTGAAGAACAAATATTGAATGTCTTGAAAGTTAACTTTTCTCCTGCCAGCAGCACATTTTCCCATTTGATGGAAGACTTGAAAAGTTTTTTTGTGCAGCTGATTCTGCATAATTGGCTGATTATTCATGCATAGTTTTTGTAGATTTGCATAATAACCTAGGATGTACCATGGCAATGACAATATTAGTCTAAAGAGTATGTTGTCATATGGGAGTCCTGCTCCAAAGCTGTTTTGCCCTTTGCACAAGTACTTGATCTTTATTTAACCTCTGAAGCACTGTTTACTTGTACATTGCATAGGATGCTGTTTTGAAAGTTAGTTTTCTATCTTCCTATTCTACCCTACTGTACTGTTGCCGCTTACCTTACCAAGCCTACTATGCCTCAATAAGTTTGTTTGCTGAGATGTGTTGCTTGCAGTTACCTGGGTTTTTTTTATTTGCACTAAGCACAGGGAATAGTGCAGATCAGAAGACTGCAGCAGGCTTAACTTGCTGGTTTGGGAGTTCACTGACAAAGCTCCAGTTTCCCAAGGCAGTAAATCCTTGCTGTTGCAGGCATTAAATTTGCCTGATGCCTGAAAGATCTGTCAGTGTCAGCTGGGGGCACGGTCACCTTTCAAGAGAAAGTAATTTCAAAAGAGGGACTGTAATTCCTATCTAGGATTACTCAGAGAATAAGGTTTTCGTTTCATGGGCAAGCCATGCAGGTTGGTTGGTTTTTCATCTGGTCCAACCTAACTACAAGGCTGATGATTTCCAAAAGGAGTAACTGAGAAAGAGGCTGGCTTCATAATCCAGTCCTAAATCTTCCCGATCTCAGCTGGAAGTCTTGTCCACAGGCAATGCAGGAGGATCTTTCTTGTTTGAAGCATGAATTGGAATCTGGCACAGATTCTTGCTATAAATTTTGCTAAAACCAAAATGAAACTCCAGGTTTTTTCCATTTGATAGTTTTTGAATTAAAAAAAAAAAAAAACCAAAAAAGTCATCTGAAAGATTTATGATTGGCACTACCAAACTTAAAAATGAGTGAGACTGAGAATTTGAAGGGTATTTCCCCCCTGCCCTCCCATGCAGTATTGAATATACGGAGTGAGACCTGATCTCAAGGAGAGTTGAGGGCTCTCTTGAAGGATTAGGCTTAGCAGAGAAACCACTTTCTTTATAAGTGGGCAAATTCCAAGCAAGTTGTTAGGCATAATGCAGTTTTCTGGATCTTATTGCCATGTATTATTCTCTGACTCACTGCTCCATTAGATTAATTGTCATTTTCCATTAATTCTTTGGCTCACAGATGCTGCTGATTTGTGAGGCTCCCATTTTTTTTTTTTTATATCTTGCCAGTTAATTTTCCATTGGTTATGGGATAAGGAACTCAGTTCAAGATGTGACCAGAATGAACAAGAAGGCTTAAGTAATTTGAAAATCATCCAGACTTTAAGGTGTTGCACTGAAACTTTTACGTATTATCTTTCAATTACATATGTATTATCCAGTATGTGTATTTTGTATCCCACTCTGATGGGRTTTGCTCCACAAATGGATGTGAGTTTGGTTTGGCTACCAACTAGAAAATTAAGGACATGATGCAAAGTTCTCAGGAGTTCTTCTTCTATGGAAATTAATGTAATGTGGCTCAAGGCTTTTGCCTTTTCCCCCTAGATTTGTAGTTTAGCTCTTGATCCAGTTCCTCTCAAGAGGAATGTGAGGAAAGAGAGATGCAGCATTACCTATGCAATATATTTGACCTGCACCACAAAATCCCTGGAATCTCATCTGGTCTAGCATCTTATTGCAAACAAAACATTGAATATGCAACATAGGATTCCTTCTTCTGGTGTCTGAATAAGGTTTTTAAACAAACAAAATAACATTTAAAAAAAAGTCTGCTATGTTCCCTCTGATTTGGATGAAGTTTTCCTCGGGAACTGGGCTCCTTGAAGCAAAGAGTACAAATCTGATGTGTGTTGAATCTGAATAAAAATGTGCCTTGAACTGCAAACCAAACCTAGAGCTCGACAAATTATAGATTGCATTTGTGTGTCTGTTTGGACGGAGATATCCTGTCACTCTAAGGTTTTCTTTTTCTTTTGTGAAGCACAACTTGAGCAAAACTTTATCTTAAACTTCAAAACACAGAGATGTTTCCTTCAGCATCTCCTCTGCAACAGCAAGGTGCTTCTCTGAGTAGGTAAATGAGCGGGGAAAGCAGTGTGCTTGACGTTGAATGGTACTTGGACAAAACTTATGGCTGTGAGATGAAGTAGTGGCTCTCTCACGGCAGAACGTGCTGGGCAACACGTCTCCCACCTCAAGCTGCAATGAGCCTAAGGAGCAAACAGCCTCTTGGGGGCCCGAACCGTGCTCCTCTCCCAAGCTGTTCCCAAGTTTTCCTTTCCTTGCAGATGCAAAGTTTTCACCTCCTTTTGGGGAAACCACTCCCACCCCCCTTGCTACTTTGCACCAGAAAAATGCCGGTAGCAAAAGGAGTTTTCAACAGTGTCAGCAATGAATGGGGAAACTGCAAGCAGGGTTCAGAGTTGAAAGTGAAGCACCTCGGAGGGTAGTGAAGGTGCTGCTGATCGTATTGATGCTCCAGCCGAGGAGTAATTCGGCCCTTGATGCTGTTTGTGTTCGTTTTTTTTTTTTTTTTACTGGAGAAAGCAGCAAATTTTCCTTGAACAAATTTGAACATTGAACACGTCCTTGAAGATTTCCTCAAGGAAACGCCTCTATTTGTTGCATCAGACACTCTAGGTGCACTGACTTGCTTTTAAGTGATTATAAGGCATTGAGTCGACAGCAATGCGCTGCCTGATGAGAAAGGAAGTAGAGAGTCACGGAGCAGTCAAATTTTCTAGTGCACAAGTCAGGTGTGAGGGAAACCCAGCACTGACAGCTTAATAAAGGAGCAGGGTCACAGCAGGGCAGGGAGGGCTTTTTTAAAATAAAACCACAGATCAACACTTGTCTGTAACTTACTGCATTTCCATGTGGGACGTTTCTCTGCTTAATAACTCCTTTATAGCCAAGTCCTTTGTTAAGAAAACTTTACTAATATCATTGCTTGGTCTAAAGCATGCATCAGGCAATTGGGGAAGAATTTGTGGGAAAATCTCAGCCCTCGTAAGATGTTGAAGGAAATCTCTGCCCTTTCAAAATGAGGCTGGGATGATGAACATTTACCATCTGTGCTCTTATATTTTCTGTCCTTTAGTTCCTTGTGCATTTTTCCATGATTTAATTAAACACCAACCAAACAGGATCTGGTTTCAAACCTTTTACCTGGAGCTGAAATGGAGCGCAGGTGATACAGTTTCACCTTCTTCCCAAAAGCTGAGGTTAACAATGCCCATCAGGCACTTAGGGAGCCGTGTCCTTCTCTTATTTTCTGCCACATATGTACAGTGAAAGATGATTTAATGGGTTCACATCAAAGCTGCGATCCTTTCTGGTCCTGGGTTTCCTTAAGTACAATGCTTCAGTGAGCTCAGGCTCCAGCTACAAGAGCATTTGAGCAAGCCTTTTGTGACAGCTCTTCTTTCCTCCCATGGACAACAAGAGAAAACAGTCAGYGTAAAATTTGCTTGGATCAGTTGGTTTGAGACCACACAGAATCAGGGCTGGAAACGTGTTCCTTGGTACTTAGCGCATTAGGTTTCCTATGTGCATTAGTCAGTAATAAATTTTTCATGGTAACAAGTTTTTCATTTGCTCTCCCAAGAGAAGACGATGTGTAGCAAAGAGACTTTGTTTCCAAAGGTGATTGCAACAGTCTTGGTTAATTAGCATGCCGCAGGTTAGGTCTGTGCATGAGCAGATTTCCTAGTTTTGGGGAAATAAGAAGCAGGAGCAGGTATGAGGTGAGTGATGTGAGATGAATTCAGTGATCTGCAGGAGTCTGGTCCTCCTGGGCGATAGGCTTGTGATGCTCAATGCAGGTACCAGAAGCTGTTAGACTGCTGGCCAGCCCTGCAGAAACCTGGAATAGAAAATTACTTACTGCAGCGTTACAAAATTAGGGCCTGACTGTTATTTCATAGAAATTCAATGGCAAGGGTGGGTATGTTGCTTTTTTTCCTTTAACTAAATCTGCCTGCCCTGCCTGCCCCTCATTTCTGTTCCCGCGGGGTGGAGCTGTCATCCGGATTTACATCCTGGTATTATGGCAGGCTTCAGCAGCTTGAAAGCAACCGGCATAAATCTCTGTGCAAATCACTGTGGTGCTTGAGAACGTGTAGACGAGACCCCTGCCAACTTTCCGTGCATGATATTGTCATGCTAAATAACCTTGTGTGCTTTGGTGTAGAAAGAGGCGTCATTTTTATCAAAACCAAACCCCTATTTTTCTGAGATGACAAGAAATGTATCAGAAATAAACTATTCCAAAAGACCTTTGAGTTTTCTGTTTTAGGGGAGAACAGGATAATCTGATGCTCTCTGGGGCGAGCTCCAGCACTAGGAGGAAAAGTCATTTACCTCTCCCCCGAAAAGCAATCAGTAAATCCTCCTTGACAGATGATGTGCTCCTGCCTGAGCTGGATAGATTAAGGGGCCACAGAAATGAAGATCACTAATATTTTTCTTTTCCACCCAGTGGAATGAGCTGTCACTAGGGATAAAAAAAAAAAAGTGACATTTATCTCTTTCTTCATTTTGTTAGGTAGCGTTGTGCTCCCCAGGAGGAAAACAGCGATCAGTGCCTTGTGGATGGAGTTCACTTGCTGTTTATACCTTTTATTGCTTTACAATGTTCTCCTTTTAATCACACAAATATTGTGCTGATGCTACTTGCTCGGGAAGCCGCAGGTGACCCGGGGGTGCTGCCCAGGGCTCCAAAGCGCAGGGGCACAAAAGACAATGACTGACTAATACCCTAGCAATATTATTGTGAAGTGCATGAGAAATCTGTGGAGACCACATTTCAGTGAGCAAACCAGGGTATAACAGATTGGAAGGTTTGTTATCTGTGAGTGGTTTTCCTGGTTTGTTGTTTTTTTTTTTTTTCTCTTTCAGACATGAAAAGCTCATGGGAACTGCGGTGCATGCCTGAGATGATGGGTCAGGGGTCTCTTACAGCAGGGCTTAGCTCTTTCTGATGGCCAAATAGTAGATCGTGTCCTGAGGGTGATGGATTGTACCTGCTTGGAAGAGGGGAGGAAAGTGGTATTTTCCAAAAATGGGGGTGTAAGGTGTCTGGGTATTAAAGAAGTGGGGAAAGCTGGACTTAGGCTTCACATTTCCAATGATTGATCTGGTGCTATTCTCTCCAAAGTAGTACTCTGGACTTCTGGGATCTGATTAAACAGGCATCAGCAGCCGGGAGCTGAGCAAGATGCCCAGTGCTGTTGGTCTGCTTCCCACTCTCACCATGGCCACTTAACTCCCGTGCCACTTCTGCCCCGCAGGAGAGTCCCTTCTGCTGGGCAAATCCACGTGGATGTGGTCAATCTGCTTAAACCCAGACCAGCACAGAATAGCCATCAGATGGAGGAGGGGGCAGTGACTGTGGGCATGCTAATAAGTATGAAATTATGTATACGTACCTACCTCTACATATATAATACACAGCGGGAGGAGTTTATTC
This sequence comes from Phoebastria nigripes, assembly GCA_035582835.1. NCBI lineage: Eukaryota > Metazoa > Chordata > Aves > Procellariiformes > Diomedeidae > Phoebastria > Phoebastria nigripes. The sequence continues at coordinate 259,071 of JAYKAV010001842.1, forward strand.
TTCAAACTGAGAGGAAAAGCTTTTCCAGAATGTTAGGACTGCCATATGCTGTTAAGTATCTGACAAAAAAACCCCAACAACAGGAAACAGAAAGAAAATACTGAAAATATTTTTCTTTGTATAAATCAAATATAAATTGTTCCCTGTCATCTCAATAGAGAGACTCAATTATTACAGCATCTGTGTACTAACCACTTGCCAGCTGATTTACTCCTGATTAAATTATGGGTAGTGTTCATCTGCACTCCTGACGGACAAATGTGGTTTTGTCAATTAATGTTCATGAATAGCAAAGTATAAGGATATAATAATTCCTTCAAATTGAAAGTAACCACCATATTTTTATTACACCAAAATAATGAACTGAAAACATGCGTATGATTAGATTTGCAGCTACAAACATGAATTAGTTATCCTTTCTTTCTCTGGAGGTCTTTGAGGCAACTTTAATGGCCACGCATTGTTAAAAGGAAAGTGGAATGAAAGGCATTAAGCAAGGTATTTGCCTTTACTATGGCTTTATCCTATTTTATGGAAGGYGGGGATTTTTGATATAGCTAGTTGAGAACTGTGTAAGTGGATATTTTTAAGTTGCCTAAATTTTTATATGAAATAATGGAAGCATTTTACTAGAACATGTCCAGGCCATCAACATTTTAATTGGGAAATCAGATGAACCAGGCTGAGGTATTGCCTCTGTACTTTATCATTCTGACTAATGCAATGGCTGCAATGATGAAATTAAAAACGTTTGAGCCTTTCCAAAACAAAACATTCCTGCAGAGCCAAAATACAATACTCTTGAAATATCTATATGTTATCCTGGCTTTGAATGAAATAAAATAAATGAATTCATATGAGATGGGGAAGCTATGTTTGAATTCCATTAGTTCTGGGAATGGAAGTGTAGTGTCATCAAACATCTGTGTAAAGAGAAAACAGGTTAGGGTAGAGAAACTGATGGTTTTTCTGCAGAAGAGAAAGAAGATATTGCTGTGTCCCAAGGGTCGTGGGTTGCAAATGAGGACTATATTATCAGCTGATACATCTGGGCATTTTTGCAATATCATTCTGTAAGACTTGATCCAAAAAGCACTTTTTAACAGCTCCCGGTAAAGCAGCAAGAGATGGTGACCTTGGAGCAAATTGCCATGAGCCTGGTTAATTATACAATTCATTCATCTCGGTACAAGCTCTGCAGCAGTGCTGCTCTGCCAGTTGGGCTTTGCTGCCTGTTGTGTTGAGAGTAAGTTCCAGGTAATTAAATTTATTTGTATTTCTACTATTCCTTTTTTCCTGATCACCCAATTACTTGAGCAATGCAATTATGTACATGATCTCCTATGCACATGCTTAACTTTCACCAGTGGCTCTCGGTGCTGTGATCCACTGCTGGATCCAGGGGCCAAGCGCCCTTGTTCCTGCTGTCTGCAGCATGATGAGTTATGTTCTGTGTGCACAGCACCGACCATCATTCGCCGAGGAGGCTGRAACTGCTGCGCGCATCTAAATGGTTAAAAAAGTAAATAAGTTAAATTTCAGGAAATTTAGAGTGTGTGTCTGTAAAGACTTGGCAAAAAAAAAAAAAAAAAAGACATCTACTGTTCTGAGTGTATGCAGAGCTTGTAGCAAAATGAAACTTCATTCTCCCTGCAGCGTCTTTCTGCATGGATAAAAATAGTTTCTGCCCCTCATTTCCTCATTTGAGCTGTTCAGGTTATCTTACAGAGTTGCTTATTATTAGCTTGATTTTGCAGACACCGAAACAAAGGTACAGCGTGCTTCAGTGGCTGCAAAATTAAACAGCTCAGCCTCAGATTTGCCAAAAATAGCCCTGAGGGTTGCTGCCTGATGGCGCGGTAACTGTGACACCTCCGGGAAAGGTGAAGCAGTGAGAGTGGGCAATGCAAAACTTGCAAAGCATCAGGCCATGCCAGCGCTTCCCAGAGCGATRGGATATTCTGTTCTGTGCAGGCAGGGAGGGGAGAGGAAAAAGGGTCAGCTCTGCCCTTCCTCCGAGCGTGAGCCTGGCCGGAGTTGTGCACAGCAAGGAAAGTAAGCCTGCAGAATTCCTAGGAATTATTCTCTGTTCACATACCATTCTCCATCTGTTCCACGCCTCTGGTGGATGTAATTTATTTTCGCATGCTGCCACTCAAAGACCCAGTTATGTTGTATTTTCTGTAATGCTTGATCCAAACACAGCTATATCTGGAGGGGCTGGGAATTACAGGTAACAGCTCTCTGTTCCAGCTGCAGTTTGCCCCAGCAGAGGAAGGCAGGACAAATCCTACCTACCCCTCCAACCCTGCTTAAATCTTCCAAAGCAGTGGTTGCCAGGATTGCTCTAATACGTGGAGGATCCCTTGGTTTTATTGGTCTGTCTTCAATATTCAAGGCTGCTTTGACAAATACCTAACACAAAGACCTCGTGTTTGCATGATAAACAATACTTGTGTGCTTAACTGGGAGTGTACATGTAATTTCTATAGGCTTTAAATAAGGGTTTAATGCTTTCCTGAATGGACTGTAAGCTTTGCAGGGCAGGTGCAATGTGGTGCAAAGATACTTCAGTTCCCTTAAATGAATTGGAAATATTAAAAGTGACCTGGCTGTGGCATCACAGAGCTCTGGGTAGGTTAATTTACTCTTTTTATCCTTATTTCCCAGCTGCTGCAGGTGGAGCTCTGAGCACCCATGCTAGCGCAGGTATTTACCCTGCCCCTGACATGCAGATTTGCACTCCAGGTGAATTGCAGTCTGTCTGCAAAGTTACCTCCTAATTTGGAGGTAGCAAACTCTTTCCAGGCATTTCCTGGGGATATTCCTTCCAGTAACTGTTAAAAAGGTTTTCAGCTTCACTGAGTATTGCATTAGCAGGTTGCCAAGAGAGTTGTCTTATTTTCCCTGCTGTGTTAAATATCTCCAGCACAGAGTGCTTGAAGGGCTCTGTTTAGCCTGGGAAGATTCCAGTTATGTGTCAAACAACAGGTTAAGTCAATATGTCATTTTTATGATTGCAAAGGAATTGGGCTTCCTCCTCTTTCTTTCACCTGCGGGCAGGTAACAATGGCAAAGGACTTTTTAAAAAATAGCTCTCTCCATGACTTTAAAAAATCTCACTAAATAATCCAGCCCCTCTCTCAGACATGGCTCTCCCTCAATCTGTGTGTAGCTATGGCTGGTACCCACAACTTGAATAATTCTGTTTTTCTAGAAAAGCTGGTATTTTTAAAAATGTCCCTTCTGCTGTGGTGCTGGCCCCCGGTGGCCGCTGTGCTGGCGAGGAGATCTTCTGCYGCGCGGGGGGAAACCCGCTCCCTGAGCGGGCGGTGTACGGATCCTGATTCCCTATCACACACCTGTTCTTTAGTAAAAGAAGTTTCTGGGAAAAAATAAAATCTGTTTCTTGGAATGTATTCTGAGAGGTAGCACAAAAATTCTCAAAGAAACAGAATGCTTGCTTCCCCCCCCATTTAGCTTGGGGAATATATTTCCAGTGGCCTATTGCAGAACTGAGAGCAGTTTGTTTTTCACGAGCTTATCTTCCAGTTTGCTGTGTGTTTGTTAATATGCTGATAACATGCTGACTTGAAAACCAATGAGCCATCATCACAAATTCCTATGGATTTGAGTCAGGCTGCTGGTATGGGCAGCCCCAGCTGAGTTGGCTGCTTAAAAAAAGAAGTAGGAAAAAGACTTCTGGGGCTTGGATTTATGTTTCTAAATGTCCTCTATAAATAGATGCAATTTCTTAATTGAAAGCTGAGATTTTCTTGCTCCCCGCCCCCCCATTCCCTCCCCTCCCCCAGGAACCAGGGCTTAGTAAATAATGTGGTAAGTACAGCAAATACATCAAGACTTATAAATGTCAGCTACCTGAATTGATAAACTAGGATTTGTTTTCTGTAAACAGGGAAATGCTGCTTTTGCAGATACAAAAAAGCTTTTATCTTCAAGGCAAACAGTAAATGAACTAGAAAGGTAATTTAACATTCAAAATTGGTTAAACTGGATTAACTCCAGTAAAGATTTATACACATGTAGGAACCCCAGAAAAGGCATTTCAGAAGTGAGATTTTTCCATGAAGTTCTGCATTTTTGCTTAAAATTTGATATTGCTTAGAATCAGAGGTGGCTGAAATGAGTGCCATCGTTTCATGAGGGTCTTTCTACCATTTAATATCTATTGTTCACCATGTGGAACAAAACAAACACAGCATAATCTCCAACTTTGATGGCAAAGTACACACAGGAAAGTTTAAAATACAAATGAGATTCCCAAGAATCTAACTGCATGAATCTAATTGCATCTAATGCTAATTATCCTATTGATCCTGAGCATTTTACCATATTCCAGATACATCTAGAAGTCTGATACTTCAAATGTTGCCAACAATTAAGCATACATTTACATTTATCCGCATAAAAATGCAAATACAGGCTGGAGCTGCTGCTTTGCCTTGTAAGTAGAACAGGTTTTTTTAGTTGTTTTTTCTTTTTTCCCCCTTCCCTTTTAGCTTTTATAACCCAGCTGGCCCCAGTTACCTGGGAAGGCCCCAGTGCTGTTTGACTGCACTCCAGGAAAGTTATGGTTTCCCTGTGGAGAGAGGGATTTTGTTATGCTTAACTTTCATTGAGCTTGATAATGTTTCACTTGAGGTTTGCTGCTTTCATTCTTGTTGATTGAATTAGGGAACCACGGCTTAAGACTGATGCTTTCCCCCCCTCCCTTTCCCTTGGGGAGTGCATTTTGTAGTAAGTTTAAAATGATTAATGAGAGAGGGTGATTGAAATCATTTCTTTTAAGAAAGGCTGAGTAGAATTGTTAGGCTTTGATACCCGTGCTTGTGATCTTAAACAGGGATTATCGGTGTTTTGGCTTGTCTGTTATCTTTCCTTTTGTTGGGCAGTTGTTACAGCTGCCAGTCCATGGCAAAATCTGTTTTTGCAAGTCTCAGCGCGGGGTCAGTAGGTTAATAAGGGAAAGGATTTCCTCAGGGCTCCACCGTTTTCATCTATAGGCTTTGGGCATCTTAAATGGACAAATATCCTAATCTGGCTAATGCTGCTTTCATTTAACTTTGGTGCAAAGTTTTTGATTTATACAATGCCGGGGAACAGGCCAGGAGAGGGAGGCAGAGTACGCTGCAAAGCCGAGCTCCCTTCGAGCGTGATTCAAATCTGTCTGAGTTTATGGATGTAAAAATGTTTGTACTGCGTCCAACCCACACCCCCTAACAGGGAGCAGCGCTGGGGCTTTCCTGYGCTCCCTGCAACCCCGTGGCCGTGGCTGGTCTCTTGCTGGTGGCAATACACTTGTGACACGAGCTGCTTGCTGGTGGTTCTCCCTCATTTGTGGTATCGAGTGAAGCTGTTCTGTGCTCCAGGTAACCTCTCATCCATTCGTTCAGCTTGCAGTAATAGCAACCGCACAGCTCTTGCAGTCAAATTCTCCTTTGCTGGTAGCTCACGATTATCCCAAGGGTGGGTGGGGGCTCACTGTGGTGTGCAGAACGAGTCTGGCAGATCCTGGGCTGAAATCTAATTCCGTGAGATGCTGGCTGTTTCAGGTTAGCTAATCTGTACAGATTTAGGTTCATTTCAGGGTAATTAGGCTAATTTAATGTAATTTGATGATTACAAGCAGCAGCATTTGGTTTATCAAATAGGCCACATYTGGTATAAATCAAATGTGTCCTGAGAATTTAAGCCCAAGAGATGTTCAGTTGTATGACTTACGTGGTGGTGATCTCACCTGCAGTAAAAAAAAATCAAAAAAAAAAAGAAAAAAGAAAAAAATAATCAAAATTTTTGAAAATCAGAGCTTTTGTGTCTATGGCTTTTTCTATTGTGAGAATTTACTTAGTTTCATGTATCGAAGCCTCCCAAACTGAATAGCAAAATCCAAAAAGAAAAATTAGTCTTCTCTTAGCAATAGGTCTGCTATCTGCCATTTTGCTGCTAAAAAAAAGGAAAAAAAAAAAAGGCATTTCAAGGAAATAAAAAACATATTTTGGGAAACTGTAACTCTTACAGGAGTCACAACAAGGGCCTCTCATGCTTCTGGGGATCAGTCCAAATTCATCAATGAGTTTTTATATAATTGTGCTCTGTGTAAAAGTTTTTTACTTGAGGTCCCAGGCAACCTTGAAAATTCTTCTGGACTGCATCAGTTTGGTTTAACTCAGTTTCATATTAGAGTAGATGATCTCAAATTGGCCTGGAGCACATGCGCTGTGCTTATTACAGGATTTTGCCTGGTGCATATTTAGGATCGATGCTAGGACAGTGTGACCAAGGAAATGACAAAGTCTGTGTCATGGGTAAGTGCAAGGAAAACTAAATTACTGCTTGGTGTTGCTTGCAGTACCCCAAGGAAGCATGGAGTTACCCAGGTCAGAAATAACTCACCCTAAAATAATTATGTGATTGAAGCTTAGGGCAAGCTGCACATAGAATTTCTTGACAGAGAAGAGGTTTTAGCTAAATAAAGTTCTGGTGAACAATTACTCTCATAATTCAGTGGTAATCCTGTCGGGGAATTGCTCTCAGTAACTCTTATATTATTAATTAGATCAACTAACATGAGGGATTAATAAATGTTGCAACACTCTTGATGAAATGTTATTTGTTTATTCCCATTTTGCACATGGCATACCTGAGGAATGAAGGTTTTTCCTCACTTTTGGTAGGTACAGACATACCGTTTCACTTTTCAGACATAGCCGCCAGCTCTCAGCCTGAGGGTTTTTCACACTGATAGCTCATCTGGAAACAACTTCTCTCATCCCTCATTTGCCAGCACAGAGCATGGCATCTCTTGCAGTTTCTCATCCAATATTGTACTCTGTCCATCTATACAGGAGATACTCAGGCATTTAGCTAGCACTTTTTTTTTTTAGGGGAAAATGTGAATCTTTTGTGTGAGGAGGCCTTGGTGTCTTCTGGGTCTGGACCAGTGAGGAGTGGTATTGAATACCTTGAAAGAAAGGATTCTTCCAACTAGCTGGTGTATTCCTTAAAATCACAGCAACCTGACTCCAAATCTGAGCATCGGGAGACTCCTGCYGCGCAGGCTGAGGTGTGGGTGTTCACGCAGCACACTCCGGGGCTGTTAGACGTCCCGGTTGGCAGCACGAGGGATCATGGTGGGATCGACCTGAGAGCAAAGCAAGCTGATCAACTGGTGCTTCTTTGACCTGCTGATTTCTTTTTTTTTGTTTTGTTTTGTTGTTTGTTTTTTTTTTTTGTTAGCAAATGCACCTGAGGCTAGGCTAACCTTTCTCCACAAGCAGCCTGGGAATTAGTTATGACATTTCTTGTTAGGAAATGAACTCTGTGTGCCATTTTCTGCCTACGTTAACAGGTTTTTTCCCCCTTTCCAAGTCTAAACCATTAGCACTCTAATGCATCATCTAGACGATGATTTTGCATGGCTTGATGGTCTACTCAGCCCTCTCTAGTCTTGTCACCGAGATGTGACAGCATTTTTGTGGCTCTCTTGCTAAGAACAGCTAATCAAAGTGCCAAGCAATTGAAAGATCAATGCGATAAGGAGCGGCGCACAGTCCGCGTTCCCCTTAGGTACCCACGTTCCCCTATCAAAGCCTGCTGTGGGGAGGGAACGCGGCACAGTATGAACCTGACCTAGTGACAGACTACAGCAAAAATGAGGAATGATAGGCATTTATTGGAAGTCACTCTTGTTACAACCTCAAACCCATAATCTCCTGGACTTTCTTGGGTGCTGGAGGGGGTTGTTAGGCTGATGAATGGCTCCTTTCATTTGTTTTACTACACGGAAAGAAGTGTGTCCACTGTAAGACACTTCCCTTCAGGCTGTATTTTTGTAAGCGTTGTGAAATGTTTTTCAGGTATCTGCTGTGGTGCCATTATTTCCTTTAATAAACAGAAATAAGCATACAATGAGAAAGAAGTTGCTAGGGTTGTTGAATTATAGTAAAGAGTAAGGTGTGTGAAGAAGAGCACTTGCCATATTTTCTAGGGCTGGTGTGGTTAATAAATGGATGAATAATTAAGTAAACTTACACATAATTAACTCTTCAGTCTGTGGGCATACGACCAAATTGGACAGACCTTTGTCAAGGCATATATATTAGCCCTCGGAGGAAATCCCAAATCTTTATGGAAGAGCAAGATTCTTTGAGCAAGTATTAGCTGTTTTCCTTGCTGAATTTCCAATTAACTTTACTAGGTCATCTTTTGTTTGTATTTACTTTACAAATAACCTTTATTGTTTTACTGCTTATATCTCACCCCTACCGCTCATCATGTATGGCGTGACTTCTGTTTTTCTGTACAATGTTTTAGGCTTTACTGTGTTATTGTATACTGTATTATTCCACACAGAAAAGGTGTAGAGAGTTGTAAAACTACTTGATGGAATTAAATATGTAAAGCTCACTGTGATTCAGGGGAAATTAAGGGCTACAAAACTTGAGGTTCTCTTAGATTTGATGCCCCCCCCCCCCCTTTTTTTTTTTTCCTCCAGCTTTGCACCTAAATATTTTATTTGGCTTTTACAGGCTTATGTTTTCATTCATATAAAAAGACCCTTAAATGGATATTGGATGAATATAAGACTTATTGCAGATGTATTTCACTCTCTGCGAGACTGAGTTATTGGGTAAGGATCTGGTCCTTGAAGATCCTGAAAGTATTTTAGCAGATCTGGTTCCCCTTTGCTGCTTGGGTTGTAAATGAGCAGCGAGGGGAAAGAGCGTCGGTGGAGCCATCTCCTCTGTTGTTATGGGAACGCCAACGGTGGGGTGCCAGGGAAGGCAGCAGAGATGTTATTTGTTGAATGACACGTAAAATCAGAGCTCTGGAAGGAATGGCTCATTCCTCCTTAGAGAAATTTACACTCTTGCTTTTGCAGTGATGCTCTGAAAACAAGCTGCGGGGAAATAAAGCAGGTTTTGGAGATGTAATCCACGCTGGTAAAAAATATGCTTTATGTCCACACGGTATTGCTATGCAGCCATCTGCATACTGTTATCTGGGATGTGCATCTCCTTCCCTTTCTATACTATTATAATAACTTACCCACAGCTGCTCGAGATGTGGGAAATCCGTGTTCACAGCTCTCCTGAATGCCTTTTTGCAATTTATTGAATTATTGTGTGCTTCAGGTCCTGAGGTTCAAAATAGGGTCTGTAGTGCTAAGCTACATCTATTTCACACTGTAATAACAGAGGCTGTACAAGTGTTTAATATAAACCAACTTGCATTTTGAGAAGCATGTCCTCTTTGAAGCATGAATAAAAAAGACGACGTGAAGTCTTGAGGGATGCTTCAGAGCGAGACAGTGCAGACAAGCCGCCTGCAGTGCAGCTGAGCTTTGCAGCCGTAAATATTCAGAGACCGGTGGGTAAAAATCCTCACCCATGGGTGGAGAGACACTCTCTTCTGGATCTGCGTAAACCACAGTGCTTCCCTCTTTACCCAACAAATCTGGCCCAGCAGATGCTGCTTGTCCTTTGCCGTGGCCGTGCACCCGGTCCACAGTCTGCACAGGAAATATATATGGGAAAAACATATGTGGTTATAAAGCTTCCTGGCAGTGACCATGCAGCTCTGAGTCTTGTAGCTTTTGGAGGCTTCTTTGAGTGGAGGATATGCAAACTGGGTAGTTCAAGAGCTTATTTAAAATGCTTTTTCCTACTTGAAGACAAGGCAAAGCCTTCTACATTTTGGAGCCCACTCAAGCATGAAGTTCTGAGCTGCAGCAAAGTATTTCATTTCATTACTTTTCACTCCATCTTTCTTCCTAAAAACGTCTAAAACACACATAGCATTAGAAATGCTTGAACGCGTAACAGTAAAACTGCAGAAACTTTGGTGTTATATCTGATTGGAAATTCAAATGGAGTTTGCTAGTGTGAATCTAAATCCATCTTTCAACATACTACACGTTGAAAAGAAGGTGGGGATGATGTTACTAGAAGTTAGCATTTATGTAATGATTTGCATACATGATTTGCAGCATGGAGGCTTCTAAACAGTATTAAACCTCATGTTTTAAAGAACAGAATCAGGAAAATTGAAGATKATTTTTTTCTCTTTTGAAAAAAGTGAGTTGCATCTAGTTACTGTGTTCTATTTTCAGAAGCGCTGAGGATCCTAAACTCTAACACTTCTGGAAATTACTTGCTGTGCCACTAGGCACTCCAGTTGTAGTACCTGGATCTCGCTGCTCTGTTAAGTCCATGGAGGAGTTCACCAGCAGCGCCGCGGCAGCGGCTGGGCAAGATGTGTGTGCTTTTCGGGGCCCGCAAAGCGTCTACGTCCCGTCTCCCCCCAGGTCAAAGAGAGATTACGCTGAACAAGGGGTTTTATGCTATTGCGTATTTCGCCCCCAAGACACACGTTTTGCTTTCCAGTTTTGTTTTTTTTTCTTAATTCACTAGATCATTTCACATAACTGCAATAAAAATCAATAAAGCAGCTAGCCCTCTCATTTTTTCTTAAATATCGTAGTTTCATGGTTGCTTTTTTTCACTTTTTCATTCTCTTCTTCCCTGCTCTTACCTAGCCAGGGATTAGAAGCTGCTGCTCATTTTATATTTGGTAATACCACAGGGTCTCTAGCACGTTTGAGAAAGACCCATGAATGAAAGAGAGAATCTGACCCTATGTTTTCAGTATTTCTAGTCATTCCAGGAGGAAAAAAGAAATTGAAATGTTGCAAGTAAGAAATGCAAATGTGTGTTTTGCCAGCTGAAGAACCATAGATAATTTTGATAATTTTGAATTTTTGTCGTCTTTTTTTTTTTTTCTACCTGACCCAAATGTGGNCCCCCCCAGTTCTATGTATCACCAATAGAAACATATTGGGCACATTGACAGTAGTAGCCTTGTAACAGACATTAGTTATTAAAGGGAATAAGAAAGATCTGGAATAATTATCTGTGACTTATTTTCCAATCCAAAATAAATGCTCTTCAATCTAACCTTCTAGTCCTCCTGGAGAGACTTTACAAATGTACTCACGCCTTGGTTTTAGAAGGGAACAAATGAGATACCAATTAATTAAAATCAGTAATGTAATATTTTAGATAACTCAGTTTGTCCTTTGCTGTCAAAGATGCAAAAGCCTGTTACTCTGCTCAAAAGCTTATCAGAAGAAATCCCCTTCATGTCAGGGAAAAATTACTCCAGATGGTAAAGTAATCACAAAAGAGAAACTTTCTTCTATTGATTATCCCCTCCAGATATCCCAGTAAAAGAATCATTATGTAAAAAAATAAGAGTTTTACGATTCCTGGTTGCAAATCTGATTGACTTTTGTTTCTTTGGGAAGATGCAATATTCTCTTTTTTTCCCCTCTCTCTAAGACCACTTTATTTTTAGGAGCTGTTTAGTAATTCTGAATTGCACAGAAGCAGGTGTAGGAAGTCTGAATAACATCTGCATGACTACGGATGAAAACATTATGACCATTACGGTACAACAGACAATAATATCTTTTGGTTGATACGCTAGAACAGCGGGCGTGGATCTCCCCGCGTACGTGGCTGTGCATACATTCCCCTTTTTCACTTCGACAGCTGGCCTGGGAATTGCAGTCTTGGGTTTTGGCTTCTTGAAGTGGAGTTGTAAATCACAAAACAACTACGTGAAAAGGCACCTCCTTATTCAAAAACACTTTTAACTGGAAGCTTAGATAGGGATCTGATCTGCTGGTTTACCACCGAAAGCTGCTTTTTTACTCTTGGTGCAACACAGGCAGTACAGCTGTGGATAAGCAAGCTGGGACTCTCTTCTAGTTCATCCATCACATTAGCTAAAAAAAAACCAAACCACCTTTGTCTGAGGAGCTTTGAGCATTAAGACTTTTCTGATTTGGAAGTCAAAATAAGGTATTTCTGGAATCAATTATTTCAGCTTGGAAACTTAGCAAATTTTATCTGAAGGCTGGGGAGAATATATGCAAAAATGGCCATCATAATTCTTGTTGTAGTTCCAAATTTATCTGTACTTCTACTACTGTAGTAGAAGTATCTGTACTACTAGAGGTACTTCTATCTGTTATCAAATCCTTCTACATCCAAGCTAATAGGTTAGCTGCAAAAGGAAAAATATTTCAGAAGAAGATAAAAGGAGTTTTTCTAGTATTAATCCTTGAAAAATAACCATATTTCTTTCTGTATTTACCAGATAATCCTTCAGATCTGATGCTTGTGTGTAGGAGGCATTTATGTATTTTACACAATGCTTTGAGATCAGTGGAAATGAAAAGCAGTATAATTACCCTCTGGCCTTTTATCTTTCTGTGGTATCATCTCTAGAGAATGCAACGATGGGGTAGAGAAGCCTTCACACAGCGGATAATCATAGCCATTAGAGGAAACAATGCTAACTTAAAATCAACTGCATTTTTCGCAGTAAAGTGCTGATATCAGAGTCTGTGTTGATCTATTACTGAAATCATGCAGCCAAGAAATAGCCATGCTCATGGAAGGACCCACATGTAAAACTAATTGCTGAATACTCTAGTAAATTCTTAAAATATTCAAGGATTGGTATCATGAAAGGGGKGGGGGTGGGGGTGGGGCACAAAGAATATGAACGTCTGCTTTAAGAGCAAAATACAAGTCAACCTTAATTACAAATTTGCAATCGATGCTGCTGCATTTCGAATGTGTTTGTGAATAATTAAAGACCGAGTGCAGCACAAGGATGAAAATTTCCTTTTAAAACTGTATCTTGAGCAAATGCTAGTGCTGGTGCTTTTTAAAAGAGGGGAAGGACCAGATTTATGATACAACTGGAATTTAAAAAGTGAAGTAGCAGTTTTATTCGGTAGTTAAATGCACGTGAAGTGTTTCACCTGCTCCGGTTTGACATTATCCCTGATCCAGGAGCAGCAGCTGAGTGAGCGGGATCTGTAATTGCGTGGGGAATATTCACGTGTCAGTAAGATCTTGGCTGAATGTCACATCCGTTTAATGGTATTTAAAGGGGAAAGGAAATCCCTCTGTCTTGCACCCCTGAGAAAGGTCAGAACATCAATTTATCTCTGTTTGTCTGAAACCAATTGAAAGTACAATGCAAGTTTGTCACTTAAGGATTTTTTTTTTTTTTTTTTTTTTTTTTACATTTTTTTTTTTTTTTTTTTTTTAAAATGGGTTTGTTAGGGGACAAAACACCAGTAGCTCTGAATTCTTGTGCCATCGCTTTATTTTCCAAAAGCCTGTGGGATTAAAATCCAGGTGAGAGTTTTAGTGGAGATGCTTTTTGCATTATCTCTTGGCTACAATTTTGTGGGTAAAACAGGGGAATTCTTCTCTCTCGAAAACTTCTACGTCCTTGTATTTAATCAAACCTACAATACCATCCAAGAACAACAGTCAGTTCCTTTAGTGCAGTTTATTTGCAGAAGTGCTGAGAAATTTGCAGCGACGCTTGAGGTTACTTGCGCTTGTGCCCTGGAAATCAGTTAACATTTAGTATAATGCAAAGTCCTTTGAAAATGCTGGTCCTGATAGTCTCAGACAAGTGAGATATTTTCCAAATATTTCAGAAAATAATGATGATTTTTTGTTTTACCTCTGTCTTGACGTACCTCACTGTCCTGTAGGCAAAATAGGGATGACTATATCGTCCCATCTTACAGATTGGTGACAAAGTTAATGTTTCTGTATTTATTTAATCTTGTATATAACTTTGAGACGTATAAAGGGAAAGAACGATGTGGCAGTAGCACTATATAGCTTATCTGTGATACATATGGAATCTTTTTGTTGCATAATCGTTTTTACTATCACATCCTCCTCCCCAGTGTGAGAATCTTGAAAATTTGCATTTATGTTCCCCTCTATGGGACCAGCGTGCCTGGAAGGAAGGCAGCAGCTATGTACTATTGTGGTCTGCCTGGAGCTGGCTGATCCGGGCTCAGGCTTGCTCTGGGGGTTTTTGAACCTAAACCCACCATGAGCTTTGCTGGGTTTGTGGAGGGATTGTGGCATGGCCTCCTGAGGTTCGCCTTCAGAGGAGCAGTAGGTAAGGCAGCAGCTCTGCTCGCTAATAAAACCACAGTGTTTGCGCCAAGTCAATTTGCTTTGCTCTCCTGTTAATTAACGTTATGCTACTGTTGCTTGAGAAAGGAGTAAATGCAACAAGTCGTTACTTAAAAAAAAACAAACAACCAAACCTCTCTTTTGCTTCCCCTCAGTGGGAAGACACACTGCTTGTGTTTCACCAGCAGCGCAGGGCTCTTGTGTCAGCAAACCTCCCGTTCACGTCAACAGTGCAAAAAATGTCCGGGTGGTCACTAACTCCTGGTATTTTTTTGCAGGGGTGAAAAATAATTCAGTCTCTCTCATCTTGTGGTCAATCCCTTTTTGCCTACTTTTTGTGGATAAATGAAAAGAAATCTTTCTCAACAAGATGTCCTGCTCCACCGCCCAGTGCCATCCCCTGGCCACAGGGTCGACAGCTAAAACCCAGCAACTGCCTGAGAGGCTTTGGGAGACAGTGGTGTGATCCCACAGGCTCTTTGCACACCTCTGGGCAGGACATTTTGCTGTTTCACTAACAACAACTGCTCTTTTCTTGTCTTGACCTCAAGGCAAAACTATTGCAATTTTCTTTTAGGATTGAGTGCTATGCAGCTGACACGTTGGTATTTGGAAATAGTTGTTCACTACTCAGCAAAGGCAGTGGAAGGAACACTTTAAGGGTTAACAATAACATCTTACCACCTTAATTCTATGGCAGAACTGGCTCAGATTTTGGAAGGAATAAATGGTCTTGAACGTGGGAGGGCTCCAAAGAGCTGTATTTACCGAGAGAAGAGGTAGCTGTGCAAGAAAAGGCTTGTCCCTGAGTGGAAGTAGCATGTCCCTCTCGAGCTCAATTCATTGCTGTCACTCCAGCTTACTGTTCAATGTGGCTGATGAAATTTTGTCCAGAATGCATAAAATGCAATACTACTAAATTCCAGTTTAATCCGAGGCAGAAAGCAGCTACCAGTGCATGCACAAATGCTGCTGTGATGAGTGTAATAGGAGAACAAGAATGTAAACTATTGCACAGTGTTGCAATGGGAGCGGAAGAAGTTTTGGACATAAACACGTGGGCAATGCTCTCTGTGTTGCTTTGGTGCAACAGAGCATGGGACTGATACCAACATCGCACCAAATGCCATCCTTAAACCTTGGTAGTTTGATCACTTGTCTTAATTTTCATCATTCCTAAAATGCATCCTGGTAAACTGTTGAGAAATCAAGCTGGTACCATCAGGATGATGATCTGTAATCTAGCATAAGTGAAGCTGTTAAAGAAGAAAACAGGCCCACCCATATTTTTCTAGATTTGCTTTTGAACTGGTATATGAAAGTGCCAAGACAATAGGATTTTACGTGTTCTGAGTTGAAGTGGCCTGAAGATTTAGGAGGAAGTGGGTGAGTGTCTAAATAATAAAGGATACCAGCAAAAACGTCCTAGGAGAGGTTTTAAAACAAATGTTAACATTGTAGAATAAGTTATGCATGAGATGCGTTGTCAAGAAATGCAAATATTATCAGATTTGTACAATACTCAAAGTGGTGAAATGCTCCTTTGGTGAGAGCAATGCTGCTACAGTGACACCGATATTGTAGCAATTTACCAAGCAATAAAATGAAAGTAATTTATTATAATTTTACAGTATTTTTTTCACATGGAATGAAAAGCTTGATTGCCTCCAGTTTAGTCCATTTCACTCTTAATAATATTGATTTTACTGTATATTTTTCTTATGTTTTTAGAGCCATTTTCTGAACTTGGCACTAGATTTAAATTTTAATGCAGTTGACAACATAAAAGCCAAGTTTTAAGAAATCTTATTATGGTAATTACATTTCCATGCTGGAAGCTAATGTGTCTATTACATGGAAAAATACTTTCTGTAGCTGGGGAGCCAGTATAAAGGGACAGTAAAAAAAACAAACAAAACAAAACAAAACAAAAAAACCAACCAACCAAACAAAAAAAAAAACCAAAAAACCAACCCCAAAATGTTATGAGCACACTTCAAGTCTGTGGTGTAAGGTAATTTCAGTATGTTTGAAGGACCTGAGACTAGTACATGCCTTCCAGTGCTTTTTTTATATTTTCCCCCACTTCTAGTGATGAGAAATTTTTCCTAGAAATGCTTAATTCAGGCCTAACTTTTCTCAGAAAAGTAGTTGAGCTATTGTAATTCCTAATCCTGGTGTATGCTTTATGTATAACATAAAAAATCAGACTAGGCAGAACAAGCGCAATGTATGAAATTTGGATGTGGTAGCAAGAGTCACCCAAATTAATATTTTTAGAAACCATTTCCTAAACATCTCCTTAGGGGTGGCAGAGTTCAGGAGAAATAAATTCATCAACCAACTTCTACTGCTTTATCTGCGCAAAGCATTTAAGATAAGATGCCCTGGGGGAAGTCCTGGGGAGGTCCCAGAATAGATGTAGCCACCTACTGAGTATGAAAGGTAGATTGGGGTCATCTCTCTAGAACGGGTGAAAATGGGTTATAAAAAGGCAGAGATTGAGGGAGGTGGGAGGGAGGGAGAAGGGGCTTGTTTGGTAGTCCCCGGGGAGAAATGGGAATGGTTGAAGCACCACTGCAGACTTGAAGGTAGACAGGAGAAAAAAGAAAACTAGACTAGGGTTAATGATTGTCCATCTCCCTTCTGCCTTGCACGTGAGAGGCAAGGGCAGAATGAGATGATAACGATGCATGAATAATTACAATGACAAAACACCTGCCTGCCAGTGAGAGGTAGTGAATGAATTCCTTATTCATAGTTTTAAAGCCCACATATCTAGTTAAAGCGTAGCTGAGTTTGGGGAATAGAAGTCAAGAAGATGAATGGTTGGACCTTACTGAATTAAGAAGGAAGAGGAATAAAATAATGCACATTGTGTATGAACACAGTACCAAACAAATATGTTCTGTTTCATAGATTATGTGAAAATAAGTGGTGTTCAGGAGAGCAGGACAGCACACTGCCCGTTTGTTAGCCTCAGCGGCAGAGTGTGGATGTGATTAGAGGGTGGTCCTTTAGGGAAGAAGAAGAAACTTCTTTCCCCATCTTAATTGGAGAAAAACCTAGATTCAAATCATGGCTGCAGTAAATATTAAACTATTTATACAAAAAGGAGGAATGGCTGAGAGTAGCACACCCAGACTGGCTGGTAGCCCAGTGGCTGAGGGACCTGCAGGGCATGAGAGAAAAATCTACACTTTGGTTCAGATCAGCAAACTAAACTAAATTTCCCTATACTCAGGACTTTCTTTAGAAAGGCAAAAGACACCTGTTACTACCAACATAAAATTAATGCATCAACAGCAACCCAGGAAAGCAAGAGAGTTTCAATCGCAGCCAAAACCTGGCAAACTAGAAGTCCCTCGGGAAAGCAGTTTGGCCACATTCAGGCTCATGTCTTACCATTTATATTAATGCAAAGGGAAAACCTAAGGAGGGGACTGAGTTTAGTTGCTCGCCGGCATTCCAATTTGCTGCTTATTGAGAATAAGAGCTTTGCCTGTTTATGTTCACCTCCGAGTAAATAGAAATTTGCTGCCAGCAGCTCAGAGTATCCTCTCAGCAGAAAAGCATCAATCTGGAGGGATGCAGATTTGTGCCCTGCTGAGGGCTTGGAAATAAAATATCCAAAGGTTGCATTGTCACTTCTCCTCAGGAAAAGGTAAATGAATGAATTGCAACGAAGCATTAATTTTAGGTAAATACTCTTTGGATCCGGAGGTCAGATCCTGCCCAGTGGCCTCAGCCTGCTATTTTTCTATGGAGATAAACAGAGGCCATTCGGGGAGACCTTTAAAAGACAACTTGCCAAATRCAGCCCGGGCGTTTAAAGGCTCAAAGGTGCTTCCCATCACTCTGGTGTCAAAATTTCTTTTCCTTTCTTGACCATCGTTACAAGTAGCTTGTTTGTTTTCTGACCTTCATTCCTCAGTGCTGTTTCAGAAGCCCATGTAATTGGTTCAAAAAACCCCAACACCTAAATCTCTAAGTTACCAGAAGTGGAAGGTCTACTCAATTCTTGTATATTGCTGTATTTGAGGTTTCCTCTTTGTCCCAGTTCTGACTTGAACACTCATGTCAGGAAGAAGAACAAGCTGCACTAGGTAGGCAGCGGCTCAGGTACGTCCTGGGACTCCTGGATCTACGGTAGCATCCCGCCTTGATCTTGCACCTCCTGTTTCACTTCAGCAAACTTTTTAAGCCATCCTGTGGCTCAGTGGCCGACCTATAAAATGACATACAAAGAACATAGTATCTGCCAAAGGCTTTAGGAAACAAAATCTACATGCAGCCTTCTTTTAATAATAATAATAATATGTGAGATCATATGTACCAGGTTTCCTCATCTTTTCACAACAGCATTAGACATGGCTCACTGAAATCCATAAACAGTTATAGCAATGACTGAGAGATTTTTGTTTTTTGGTGCCTTTTTTCTCTTTCTTATTAATGAAGTCATTTTAAGGAGGACCTTTGAACCTCAACACAAGACATCAGCTGGCCTTGGAGCAGCCATGAACACAACCACCTCTGTCTGCAGGGATAGGATGCTAAAACTCTATGGCTGAGCTGTACAGAGCCTACATGTGGGCTGTGATATAGATAACAAGTACTGATGCAATGCAGTGCTGAGTAGTTTTTGCAATTACCCATATTAGCACCTGCATTTCCAGATTTAGCTCAGATTTCACTGCAATGACCTCCCAGCTCAGGGGAAGAAAATAAGTCTTCATACCTGTTCTTAATTTCTTCAATTTTATCTCAATATTTTGAATCCTGTTGGTGCAGTCGTCATTGCTCTGGTGGATTAAAAACAAAACCACATCATCCTAAGTATGTTTGCCTTGTTTCTAACAAATATGTTGCTATGGGAACTTGACGTTGCTCTAGCTGTTGAGCCAGAAGCACCAGCTATCTGTCCCTAGACTGTTTTTTTCCTAATAAATTAACTGCATTTAAATTAAACATATGAAGTTATTTCATATCAATTAATTTGAATGTTAAGCTGGGCATTTGCAGAGTTTCTCTCTTCCTGCTCACCCCACAACATTAATTAACTCCTCCAGATCCTGTAGTCCATCACATAAAGCTGCGGTCTTTTCCAGCTATCTGCAGTTACAATATTCACTGCCTGCACGGGAAGTAATCAGTGTCCAAAATAATTGCTTTTCACAAGCCTGTAGTCAGCTGTCTTGTCAGATATTTAAGCTGTAATGAAACTATTTCAGTTTCCAGGAAGAAATATTCAGCCGAAATGTACTGTAATTGCAGGTGGAAAGCGAAGCTGATAATGGAACTGTTTTTGTTTAGCACATGATGTTTTCATTTGTTGGTCCTCTTTGGAGGCATTTACTCCAGCACTGGCACCACCATGCTCTCCTCTTAGCATTTCTGCTGTGGGAGGAGGAGGTTTGGGTTCCTCCCAGTGTGGCTGTTTTGCATTAAGGCAATAAAAGGTGGAGAAGAATTCATGCGTAGTGCAGAGTGGATGAAGAGCATCCTTTGGCACAGAGGCAGACAAATGATACAGGATTGCTCTGTACTTTGCTCGTGTACATTCAGCCAGCAGGGGGGACTTGTGAAAATGCTTAGATTCGAACTGGTCACTTAAAAAGTCTGTAAATAAGATTATCCAAGAGTTTTTTTCTAAATTTAAACTTTCTGAGAGCTCAGCAGCAAATGAATCCATTGCTTAGATTTGCACCATACAGTAGTAGGCTTTCTCCTAAAATTCAGAATTCTTGGAGCAGAATATCTGCTGTGGGTACACGTGTCCAGCATTAGCCTAAAGAAAGACAAAGAGGAAAAGATGGTAAATGTATGTAGCAGACTTAAACATTTTATACATAGCTTTCTGATCTGTGGTCATAAGCTGTAGAGAAACTTGCTGATAAATTAGTAGCCCACAGGGAAATCTTATTTACAAGGAAGGCAACAGAAACATTAATGTATCTTTATTAGCCTTATTTAGACCATATGCTTTCTACATGGTGGGAAACTGCACAGTCCCTGCAGTAAAACAGCAGTGGGTATATGCTGAGTTACAAACTCTTCTAATTTGCACGCTTTCTTAGACCTCTTCAGCTGCAGTGAAAAGTAGGCTGATAATCAACARGCGAGGGAAAGTGGAATTTTCTTTGTCTCCTCCAGGATTTCATTGGGTAACAAAATTATGGAGAGTATAGCAGGAGAGAATGCTGATTTTTATAGAGTAGGGGGGTGCACAAACTGGAGTTTGTAAGCTCTTGTGAGAAAGAACATAGGGAGGTGTTTCTGTTTTCTCTCACTAAGAGATGACTTCTAGCCCCCTTGTCCCCTGAGATCTCCCCCCAAGAATAACAAGAGCTATGGTGCAACCTGGGACATGCCATATTTACGGGATTTTTTGTTGCATGTTGGAAGATAACCCCTATCAGAGCTAGGAAATCCTGTCCTGCACCTGCAAAATGACATAGCTGTGCCTTACACATCACTGGGAGATAGGGTATTTGCTTTGGTGGAGGATATCATCTACAACCACATATTACATGTAAACTTGTGTTGTTCTTGTCTGATTGAAACAGATGCATTTTCTTTCTTATTACTTATCTTTGACTTGGATTTTAATAGGTTTTTGGGGTCGAGTTGCCATTGAAATCACTATAACCCGAAATTTAATAGCAAATTCTACACTTTCAAAACCATTCATTAGGAAGGTTACTAGCATTTTTGGATTAAGCTATAGTTACTTGTTTTTTAATGCATGCACACATTTTTCTGCATATGTTTAGATAAATTGAGTGTAGCCCAATGAAAAGGAATTTAAAAGTTGATTACCATAATTTTGAATTTTATTTCCTATCTGGCTTTTCCTATTCCAAGCGTGTTTCACTTTGCAGATTGTTTTGCTTGGTTCAGGCTAGTGCAATCCTTGCAATTTTTCACTGAATACAGTGAACCTAAGATATCTTGCTGCTCTTAGCGGCAACAGTTTCGTTGCCAAACTTCCCTTGGCACCTTTGAAGCATTATTTGTTTATTTACTTTTTTAAAGGAGTGARAGTCCATGCACTATGGTGATTTCTTGCTCTCCTGTTGAGTCTGAATTTTTAACTGAAACGTAAGCCTAAGCAAGCAGTCTGTTAATCCCTAGCCAACCTTCTTGCTGGATGATTGTAGCTGGAGAATGACAACATTCCCATTTTGTTCCTCACCATCCATGAAATAAATAAATAGGGAGAAATGCGTGGAGTGAATCTTGGGGGCTATATTAATGCCAGACACAAAGACACTCCTGCTTAGATTGTACTTCTTTGATTACTCAACTGAGTTATTAGATACATGAAGAACACCCATTTAAATGTAAATCCATTCTCCTTCTGTAATGGATAAATGTGCTTTGCCTTGAATTTGTAAGCAGAATACATCACTTTGATATACTAACTGGAACTGAATAAAGCTAGTCAGTAGACCAAGGGAAGGATGCAGATGGCTTTAGAGCGAATGGAACAGAGGAGTCCATCAGTTAGTTAATTAACTTCAATTTCTATTTTAATGAACTTTCTCTGGTGCTTGTTTAAGCATCCAGATGCTTGCAAATGTATTTTCCCAACAACAGGCTTTTGTTGGCATGTAATAAATTATAAATGGGGCGTACCTATCTTCTATACCCAGAAATACTCTTTTAGTACTTGCACTGCAGCAGCATCAACGTGCTGGCGGTCCAGAGCTGCGCTGTGCCGGGCGTGATGCATGTGTGTTGTCAGCCTTGGGGCCAGTGGCATCACGAGTTCAAAATCTGAAAGAGGGGAAAAAAACAATGATTCATGTCTTGGCATGTTCCTTGTGACTCTTCTAGAAGGCAGGTGATTAGAGCTGGATGGTCACTGAAGGTGACTGGTCTGGTGAAGCTTGTCTTCCCAGGTTCCTCCTGAACAAGCGGCACTTGGGCTAAATCAGGTTTCTGCTCTGAAGGTCTCTCTGGGTGACTGTTTGCTGTCGAGAATAGAGGGGTTGAGAGAACCTAGTCCTACCAGACCCAAGTTGTCCAAGGTGCATGAAGGTAACCCTTCCCGCAGAGGTTATCCTTCCTAAATCCTCAAATGTTCTTCAGGAATTGGCTGTACTTACTAATGCCAAGGCGATCCCCTTTGCTATTTGTTACAGGAAACTCTGGAAGAAACTTTAATTTCAAAATGAGAGCACAGCAATTTTTCAAATTGCGCTTTGCTTCCAGAGAGGGGTTGAACAAACCCCTGGGTAATGGCACTGCCTGGCGATGGCTGCCGGAGGAATATAACAAATGACAGTCCCGGCGTYGGATATCTCGCCTCAGGCAGTATTTCAGAAGCGGGCCATGCTGGCTGAGCTCTTCAGCAGGAGCAGAGCTAAGCAGATTTGCAGTGCCTTGGAAAATCTCGCCTAGCAGCAAAGCTGGAATAAGCACCTCCAAAGTTAAATAAGCAGCAYGGTTGGATTTCTGTCTGAGCGCAGTAAAAAGAGGAATTGTCCCGTGGGTGAAGACCTGGGCTGAGTCGTGGGAGAGCTGCCTGCAGGGACAGACTTCCACCCTTCCCACCCGCCCCAAACCGAAGGCAGATGTTTTCCTCTTGCTGACTTTCCATAACTCATCCTGCCAAGGACTCCCTGTGTGCTGTTGAGCAAATTGCTTGTTCTCTCTCGCATCCAAATTCCTTTTTGCAATTCAGCTCCCGCGCTCTTGGCTTTTGTTTCCTTGTAATAGAAGAGGAAACATCTTCTGTATTTTACACAGCAAAACAGGGCCATGTTCTTACAAACAACTACAAAAGTACAGTCAGGAACCAGGGAAACAAATGGCAGAGTTTCACCTTGGTAGTCTGTAAGAAGTTTTCTATTTTCTTTATCCTGGACTACTTGTACTGTAATTGTAGACGCAACCATCCTTGTTAAAGGAGGAGTTTCAGTATTCCTCCTATTATTGGATGCTTAATTCTTTCAAACATCACAGTCATCTGTGGAATGTAACAGATTTAAAATCTAATAGTAATAGCTGAATAAATGCATCTGCCAACCATAGAGCTTCTCAACTATTGCTCACTGTAACTGTAATTAGCCAGTTAAAGCCATCAGACATCTGTGTGTTAAGAGATTAGGTCCGTCCTGCTGCTTTCGTTAGCTCTGTGAGGAGTGGGAGGGTTAATGAAACAGTACTCATCTTGGGAGCATATTTTCAGTAATCGTGGTGACCAGATTTTGTAGTGATGGTTGCATTAGAAATGCACTGGAAAAAAAAACATATTACAGATGGATCTATTGCTGTTAGTTCAGGTGGTGGGAATAGTTTCTAGTTGTGGTCTGTGTGAGGAGTCCTGTACGGACTCGAATTAAAAATTTTCTCGCAATGGACCACTTTTGCCATAATACTTTAAACTACTTGTTGCAGTTGTTTGCGTTTTTTTTTATGTTTTGTGGGTTTTTTTGTGGTGTGGTTGTGTTTGGTGTTTTTTTTTTTTCCACACTACGCCCAGCACCTGAGACCGGTTATGAAAACCACAGGCTGGGAGCTAAAGGAGCACAGCCCTGCTTGCAAATAAATTAGAAAAGGGGGGTGGCTGTCTTATGTATCCCAGAAATATCCTTGTAAAACCTGACAATTGGTTTTGGAAACTGCCCGGTGTTGCATTTATTACTTATAAATGCCAAGGAAGAAATTAAATTGCTTTTCATACTGTACCCCTCCAACCTGGGGAAGTTTCTGTTGAAGTCTCTGGAGGAGAGAGCTTTGCTTAATCCTCTTAAAATTGGTGCGAGTGCTCCAGGTTGTTCTGTCGTTAGAGCCCTGTTTGTCCTTGGGTCTTCTCTTGCTGCTCTGCAGATGGGGGGGATGGTTGATTTTTCTGCCAGTTTATTGCATTGTTCTGAATCGCTGTGGTGTTAGTTATAAATGGACTCTGGTATCACAGGGTGCCCCGTGTAGGCCAGAAGCATATGGGGCAGCTCTCTGATGCTTCTTGGGTTACTGGGAAAGCAAAGGCTTACACCTTTGCTTACAGCAAATTTCTACACACAAATTCTAATGCCCAGGCCACAAAATCACCTTTTTTTCAGATATAATAAAACAGACCACCTGTTGCTACATCTGAGATGTAGCTGTGTTGGGTTTTCGTTGGGTTTTGTTGTTGTTTTTAAGCTCATTTTTGAGTTGTTGTACTAGAGGCTTGCTCTTGGCTCTGTGAATTACCTGCTCTTAAACCTGTTTCCATACATTTCTGATTACTTGTTTGACAGAAGGGATAATTAAAAATTACTGGTCTGGAGATATAATGGGGACAGTGGGATGGAGGAAGCTATTTTCTTTGCTGAGGTTGTGCTATAAACAAAGCCTTCTCCGCTTTGGGCAAAACTGTGTCTGGCAGAAAGAAAATAGGACAGTTGACTTGATGAGGATTTATGTCTGTTGGGTTTCTCTGTCTTTTATATACTGTCTACCATGGAATCTGAGTTATTAAAGCTAGATGACTGATGTACCTATACAGACCAAGGAGTGAACCTGAACCTTTGCTAAGCTTTGAAAACCTTAGGTTCATTTATTTAGATTTTCTTTCTCTGTCTCTAAAACTAGAATGGAAAAAAGGAGTTTAGGGCTCACCTGAGAAGGTCAGTGAAGAGCAGGAGCTGTCAGAGGTGATAGAGTTGTTGTGAACATAATGTTTCTACAAATAAGACTTAACTAGCAGGCTACATGTTCTGGAAATCTGCTAGAATTAGAGACTGAGCTTTGTACATTCATCTGCCATTTTGGATGCTTATCTGACTGCTCCACACCTTGCCTTTTGGTAATCGCTACTCAATATTTCATCTTAAATTGATGATGCGTAAGCTAAATATTTTCTGAATATGAACTGTTGCCGTAAGAGATCTTTGAATATACGAGGTACAGTGTTAATGAGCTGTGCGTTACCTGCATCATTGCTGTTCTTCCCAATGCTGAGAGCCTGGGGGAGATAAGACTTTGAATTGTGATGGACTTGCTTCCTGAGGTTTCGTAAGCTCTCAAATTTGCCCAAGGTTTTGGGTTTTAAAGACATAAGAGAGAACAGACCTTCTACAGCCACCTGTTTTAGTCTTCAGCCAGTAAAAAACCTGACTTAATTGGTTTTGTTCAGGGATGCCACATGCTAGGTTTGCAGTATCCCAGGTCTTGGAGCAGTACCTATATTTCCTATATTAATTATTTCTCAGGACGTGGCCCCCCAAAACTTTTTTTATGCACTTTTGAACTTGTAGCATTCAAATGGGCACAAAGTAATGGAAGAAATGAGTTAATTTATCCCTTGTTTCCAATTAGGTTTGCATACGAAGTAGCATGTGCATTGACTTAGCTCCGCACTGAAGAGCAATACTCTACTGGGTCAATGATTGCCAGTTAAGTAGCCCCAAGACACCCGCTAAGGCTAATAACAGCCTCTAAGTAATAGCATGGATCAGTCTGCCAGGTCAAAAGCTATTTATTGTCAGAAACTGTGGCATTACAGCATGTTTTCAGATGCATCGCCTCTCTGAATTGTCTTCTAGACACAATATCAGTTTGAGTAAGCTCACACTTCACTAACATTTAATTTTTAATGGGCTAATTAAACTGACCAGTGCAAAACCTCAGAGGTCAAATGTAGTTTTGGCTTGTATCAGTTAATTTTATTTTTCAGTAGGACTCTGACAAAATGCTGAGAAATTGTTGTCTTCGTGTCAGAATGGCACTATTCACTTTAGTGTCTCGTGTATTTAAACTTCTTCTCGGTACAAATGCACCACTATGATAAGAAGTACTTTGTTTCCCAAAATTTTCCAAGGGATAGAAAGCTTATTTAATTTTTTTAAACAGATATAGTAATAGGCAAACATGTAATTAAGATCCTAATCAAAAACATACAATTATTTTATTGTGCAAGCTTGGCGTTTTAATAGAATTAAAAATGCAATTGAATTCAAGTCCAAGGTAATGTAATCCTCCTCTGTGGTTCTGCTGATCGGAATTTTAAATTCCATACAAGAATATATGAATATAAGTCTCCTTTGCAAAGCACTGTGATGCCAAAACATGCCATCTGTAATGAGCTGCTCATCAGATTTGGCTGTATAATTTGTGCCCTTAATTTATTGGGCAATGAGACTCCTAATATGTATTTTATATGTCTCAAAAGGTTTTATTTGGCTGCCAGCCTGAAAAATACCAGTATTTTAAGGATTAAACAAACAAACAAAAAAAATCAAATAATCTAACAGAGAGACTAAATCAATACAAAAGAAATGTTTGGGTTGCGTAGACTCATTGGAGAAGGCAGAGAAGCATAGCTCTGGAGAAATTCATGTGCCAAAGGCACGCTGGAGGCAGGGTGGGCATTTAGAAACACTTTCTTCATCTCAGCCGTGATTCTGCAAGACTCAAAAAACCAAATGGACGGTCTGTGGCGGTGAGGCAGGTGTGCAAGTGTCAGCGATGGGGCGACTGTCTGACCCAACACAGCAAACCCTCTTTTCTGGCGTCTTGCAAACTTGTTAACGTTTTTCTGCCCTGAGAACAGGCTGTCTCAGCGAAGTTCGGTTCAGTGGTATGAGATTGCTTTCACACCAGGTGAATTAATAGTATATGGTTGTAATTACGTGGATATAGAAAAATTCTGAAGACAATAAAATGTCTTGAGAAGGAGGGGGGTTGAAAAGGTCATGGAAAACACAACCTATGTAATTTATCACAGATATCCACAGGATGGGCCAGAAATGGGTTTGGGATACAAATCTGTAAATAACAGCCCTATAATTGACTCATGGAACCATCATCTGTACAATTAACTCCTTTCCACTGATGTTGGACATGCGTTTCTTTGATCTGTACAGTGTTTGTAATTTCAAATCTATAGTTTTTAACTGAAAATCTATGCGGCTGAAGAAGACTAAAGTTTCTTCAAATAGGACATTGACAATGCATGCAATATTTCTATCTGATTTAAAAGCTACAGGATCTTATACCCTGAAAGTGGCAAATTGCGTGTCAGACGTGAGCTGAATCAAAAGTTGAAGCTGTTTTAGTTTTCAGTGGGTCTGTATGGATTCTTGTAATTAGCTTATAATACCTGTGAACGTGAAGATTTTGGAGATCATCTGCTGACTGTGAGCTCTCTGGGGCTGGCTGCAAAGGTGTGGGTTTTTTTCTATGGACTCGTAGAGCTGATCCCATTGGGGAAATCCCTGAAACTTGTAAATTGGGCAAAGAAAAATGCATAATTATTTCCTATGATACATTTTCATGCATTGCACAGAAAGATTGTTAGTTGTGCAGCTCTGACTGTTTTATTTTTGCATCTTTAACTCCTGTGCCTTTCAAAGATCCATATTTCCATGAAAATTCATGGTGGATGAAAAATTTCTAATCTCCCAACCAAACCAAGTAGCTGGAAAGGAGCAGACAATTAAGATGCACGATGCTTTGCTCTAAGTGACAGACCATAAATCACAGCCAGTGGAATATTACATTTTAATGCACTGCCTAGCCCTCGTGCTCTGTGTATCGCACTGCATTCTAAGCCCCCACCATAGCTTAGAAATGAAGTCACTCTTTGAGGGAAGCGAGGGAGGTCATGCTGAAGCTATAAAAAGGTGTCAGGCCTTTGGTATGTTGCTTGCAAAAATAAAAGAAACAAGTTTCTGGGCATCTGCTTGCTCTCACTTTTAGAGGACGTATTTAGGAACTTAAAGTGGGTTTCTTTCTTGCTGCTCTTTAATGAATGTAATTTATGGCAGGAGACTGAGAAATGCTGTTAGCAGAAACATTTGTGAGAAAAATTAACAGAAAGCATGACTTTGGGCAAAGCTCAGAGCAAACTTGGTAAATTTTGCAAGGAAAATGTACTTGGGCGCTAAAAAATCCCTATAGTCAAGCAACACAGTCAAGAAAAACACCCTTCTGAATAGAAATGGATGTTATAGCCACGCAAGGCCAGAGTCATAATTTCCACAAAAAATAAATAATAGCACAAAATTTCCCTAAACTTTACTTTTTCTCCGATTGCTCTGTACTTTTATCTTTAACATACGCTGCCCAACCTGCCATTAGGACAAAATAAATGGGGAAGGGGCTGTCTGGAGCAGTGCACATTCATTTCCCTGAATTTTGAGACGATTCACAGCTGAGTTGCACTGCTCCTCTGGTAGGGGTGATCCCCAGCTGAACCCTTCCTGAATGTGGGGGAGACTCCCCGTAGGAGCTGCTGGGCAATTTGGGTTCGGAGGGACCTGCCCTTGCTTTTTTCTTTGATTCCATCCATAAATTGTTACGAAGCCAATTGCTTCTTTGAGAAGATGCTCATCTCTATGTGAATTCCTGCTGTTTCCCCATCCCCTGTGAGCTCCGGCGTTTTCTCTGGGCCTGAAGTATTCTCCAGAATTTGATAGTTCTGTTTCTTTTATTTCTGAGGGTCAAGTGCATACAAGGGGATAAATCAATGAGAAGGGAAAAAAAAAAACCCAACCCCAAAACCCCAACAATGTAGAAAGAAAGAAGTCACGTTGCCTGTGACTGCCAGTGCTTCTTACCTTCCAGTAAATGAATTCTTTGCAAGTGGCAGGGAGATGGAGGAGACTGTTCCCGATCTATCCCTCCAAAGGCCAGAGCATCCTCTGCAGAAAGGGACTCCAACAGGCTCTGACCTCAGGAGCAGCTTCAATCTACCGTGGGCTCAGACATAAATATCTCTGCAAGCACCGAGTGCTGCACAAATAATTTAAAGGAGAAAGACATGAGCTGAGCTACTTTCCTTTGTGCTGGGGACAGCTTACATACTTAAACGTGGGAGTGATTTAGTCCTATTGACTCCAAAATGATGAAGATTAGTGAACTGATCCCCAGACACCAAAGATTGTGTTTGTGATTCAAGAGAACAGCAGTGTGGACAGTTTGCATGCACTAATTTAATATTTGCTCTGGATATGTTAATGACCTCTACATGTTATATACAGGGTGATGTCCTTTTGCTAGTGAATCAGGTGTGTAGGCAGGTCTCAACACCTGTGCTATCAAGAGTCCCAAATTCAGCTGGAGCCTGGGACCACCCTTCCACAGCACCCTCTGCCCCCACTGAATTTCCAGTAGAAACCTTGCCCTCATGTTTGGAAAACAGAAATACAATCTGGTGTGCTACCACTGAAGATTTGCTGATCTCCAGTCTAAACAGGTCTTCTCCACTGCTCTTCTTTCAGGATGCAAAATTGTGTCCTGCCTTTCAGTTTTTACCCAGAACTGGTGCTCAGTTCCACCTGCGCTCATTTATTTATTATTGTTGAAACTTAATGATCAAAGTGTAAAGTTATAAAAAGGCACATCCCCCCCTTAAAGATTCTTGCATGAATGATTCATGTGTGTGTGTATGCATCACTCATTGTCACATACAGCATCCTACGTCTGGGACTTGGCAGATGAAGAGGTCGTCCCTTGGCCTATCCAAATGTTAATTCAGAGTCTAATTTATCTCCTCCCCTGCCCCCCTCAGGTTGCCAACCCTTTATTTAAAATGAAAATGCCTCTAATTCTCTTTAATTTCTTATGCATTAAAATGCATTAATGATAAGGCAATTCTCTGCTACTTGAGCTTGTTTGACCTTGAAAGGTGTACGAGTTAGTTTGAGTCTTATTTGCCTGAAATTATAATATAATTTCCCGCATCCTGGAAAATCAACCCACCGATTGAAAAATACTCAACCTCTGGGTTTACACCAGTTTTCACCTATTGTGTTTTCCCAACTCAATACCACTTGGAAGTGGCATAATTAATTAAGCCATACGAGAATGGATATATCTACAATGAAACCAATTTACTGAAAATACCAGAAATCAGTTATACTGAGTATAAAAGGAACCTGATTTTGGCTATGCCCATTGTAGTGCTTTTTATGAATTCATGACTCCTCCTGCTTTATTTTTTCCCCTCATTTGAGGCAACTTCAGAAGATGTGGTTGGAAGCAGAAGGAAGCCACGTTCTCAGATTTCCAGCCAAAAGGGTGTCCCTCTCCTTTTTCATCTCGTGTTTATTATTTTACCCCATCAAAGAAAAAAATGTCAGATACTTCTGTTACAGGAAAAGCAATGTGTAGGAGTAACCAAAGGAAAACAGGCTGGAGGCTTTCTCAAGAAAGGAGAAATCTCATTGTTCGCTCCTTATCAACAGAAAGCAATGGCCACATTAAATGGAGCTGGGTTAACCGACTAATTAATTCCTCTGTCTGAAACTCTGTGTCATCTCTGCATGTGATTAGGGGAGGGTAGGGATGAAAGGGTTTGTCTCTCAAGCTGCTTCTCTGTTTTATTTCTTAAGGTTATTGTGACAACATCCTCCTCCTGTGTATGCTCAGGGCTGTTGTAAAGCTCTTCCAAACCTTGCTTTCCATCAGTGACAGTCAGACCCTGGTTTTGGCACATCTGTCCTTTGTATGAAGCCAAAAAAAGCCCCTTGCCCATCAGGCAGATGTCAAACCCATGGGTCTGAACTAAGTTGTGTGGACAGGATGATGTTTTTCCTTTTTGTTCCCCTTTCAAAGTGAAGAAGGATTACCTTGGCCCGGAAACTGAGTGGGGAGGGAGTGGATGCTCATGTGCTTTTGTAATCTTCCTTTGCTGAGCAATGGCCAAAAGTAGGGTTTGCCAATGGGCAGGGAGATTTCAGTGCAGGAGCAGAGCAGTGTTTTGTCTTGTTCAGTATTATGCATCTGTGGATGGCCAAAACCATGTGCATTAAATGAAGAAGCAGTATGGTCTATACTGCATGTTGTGTAAAAGCTTTAGTCATTTTTTTAATGAACAACCTCATTTGAATGTTCTCTTCTTTTTCGTATGATAATTTAGACTATGCAAATAACTGGCATAAGGAACATCTGCATTTTATGTTTTGTATTCTTACCTTTTGTTTCCAAAGTGTTGGGTACCTTAAAGGTGTACACGACAGGGCATGCCCCCCAGGAGCTCATGTGCTAAGCAAGGAGTGTTTGTTTTTATTATAATCAGCATTACTCCTACAAATGTCCCTGTTCCAACCTGCCTGAACCTTTCTCCCCCAAATAAAAAAGAACCATGCCATGGTTTATGGTACATTCCCCAGCTTAACTGCTGTGTCCAAATTGCACTGTCCATTACATGCTAAGCACACACAGACTTTGCAAAATGGAGATCACTGATCTTCGCTTTTCCTAGTTTTCCTCAAACCATTTTAAGACCTCATATGAGGTCAGTGAGAGCTGTGAACTCTTCAAATTACGTTCTGAATAACTTCACATTTGCCCTTCGTATTCATTTGCACTAATCAGTCTCTTTCCCGTTATCGCTGGATGAGTCACTCGCTGCTTCCCCACTTCACATTTGGAGTTTGCATAGCATGGTCGATTATGACCCAGTTTGGGTAATTTGTCCTCATAATGATTCATTTATCACTATCCAGAACCCACTTCAGCAAAACACTTAAATGTGCTTTAAAATGCTGTACTTATGAAGAATTAAAATAAGCACTTGCTTGAATGGTCTGGAGGTGGGGAAAATTGTGCGCTAATCATACTTTTCCCTTACTGATGTTACTGACAAATGTTCCCACCTTACAGCGTTTTGCAAAAAGTAACAATTGGAGATAAATAAATTCGATAAGCAGAATCAAATAACAGCAGCGTGTCATTCCTGATTAGATTTGACATTGTGCTAACATCTATCTTCCAGAAACTGTGTTGCATTGATGCAAGTTTTTCCTGCTGGAATCTGGCTCTGAACTGTCCAAACCAAACGAAAAGATTTATTTCAATTCAAAGATCATTGATTTGCCAGAGAACAACAGAGGGAAYCACAGTATTGGTGGATACCTTTGAAGCAATCTTTATTTAATCATTTGCCTTTTGCAAACAAATGCAGAGGAAATATTAAGTAAAATTGCTTCAATCTGAATGCTGCTCCACGTGGGGAATAGTGCTGCAGCCAGTACTGTTGGTGGTTTTTTTTTTTTTTTTATATATATGTGTGTGTGTGTGTGTATATATATATATATTAAAAAAAGCCTTTACTAGCTGAGTTGTGACAGTGAAAAATTCTACCTGGGTCCAAGCAAAGTTCTTATGTTATTACTAAAAATCTCCTATACATTTTTATTTAAACCACATTGGAAATAGGATCTTGACTAAATAGGTTGTGGAAAGTTTTAACGTGTTAACAAGTTGACTCTGCGTCCCAGTAAATACTTCGTTTAATTTGCATTTGTGAGAAAATTTTCCTATTAAAACTGCAGCAGAGTGTGAGCTGCGGTATGGTGTATAGTTTCAGGACAAGACTTTTACACCTTATTAGCACTGCAGTAAGGGAAAAGTACTTTAAAGAGCATTAAGGAAGAAAAAAGTCATTAAAAACATATTTGTCAGCTTTCAGAGATGCTAATGAACAGAAACGTAATGACATATTAACAGCTTGAGATGCTCTGCTTTTCCAGGGAAAACTTTAGCCTCACATACTTCTTTCACCTCGGTATGGAAATGCGCACTAATGAAGGCTCTTTTCAGGACAGGAGCTATTTGAGGGTTTAAGATGTGGCAAAAAAAAGCCGTATGTGTGTAGCTGCTCCTTTATTTCATTTAACATAAAAATAAAAGCCATTAGAAAGAGCAACAAGAGGAGGCTATGGAAAAAAGCCAAAAAATGGAGGTCTTATACCTAAACGTTATCTTTTGGTGGTGGTGGGAGTGCTGTTACGTGTCACACGAGGAGGAAAAACTGTGAGGAGGTGTCTGATATTCTCCTCGCTGCAAACATTTCTAAGGCTGAGGAGCGATTGTGGGGGGAGGGAGGTTGTTTTTGCCTTTCATTAGCCTAATCTCGTCTGAGTTTAATAGCGAAAACATGATAAACCTCATGTTCTTTTCATTAAAGAAACCTGTATCTCTTCTCCTCTAGTTCAGTGCCTGCTATCTGCTGGCATTATTAAAGAGTTTATCATTTTGACTCCTCATGCAAATCACAAAGGGGTTGGAAGGATTTGATCCGCAGCTGAAGAACTGATTAGGTGAATCCAGTGGACCCGTGCACCGTAATTGGCACCTAAATATGCTTTAGACAGACGGTGCTGCAGATTGTGCAAGAAAATTACTTCTTGACCACGGCTACTTCTCTTCTGTGTATTATTTCATAGATTTAAATCTATCCTTTGTTCTTGTCAGAATACCAATGGAAGTATTTTAAAGTGTAATTTTAAGCTATTTACTTCTAAAGGTATTAATACAGTAAAATGAATCAAAATCACAGTAGTCATAAATTTATAAGGTGTTTTTGTTTGTCTCGGTATAAAAGCAGTATCTGTGTGTAACTCAGTCTGAGAACTATATCTGATACAGGTTTCCCATTTCTGTCAGAGGAAGAGCAAGGGTTGACTGCTGAAAATTTATGCAAATAGACAATCTAAAATGAGCTGACCTTTTCAAGCGAGGGAACTTTCCAGTGCACTGATACAGCCTATAAATGTACTTATCTTGCCTTTTTCTCATGTTAACTTCATAACCTCTGATGATAACTTAATGATCATCAGCAAAAGGGCCCTTTTAATGAGAAACATGAAGAATACGTGTAGTCTGAATAGACCGTGAAAATGTAATGTTTAAAATACTGCATGCAGATAACCTGCGTGTTTTTGTGCTGTATGTGTAAGCGCAGTATCGCCAGCTCCACGCATTCAAACACTGTGGTGGTTCAAACAGCATCCGTCTCCCACCTCTCTGAGAGTGTCTTAAAATCATCTTTGAAATGTGGTTAAAATACACACTTTGATTCTCACTATGGCATTTTCAGTCTGTGCTCAGCTGCATTTAAGATGTAGCTTTCCAAAACCAAAGCGGAGCTGTTCAAACCATTGCATGTTTTCAAGAGATGGGCTCCGAGAAAATAAAGAGCTACTTAAGGGTGAAGTAAAGTCACAGTTGCTGTCAGCTACAATCAGAATAGAAATATTGGAAGTGGTGGTTAAAAGGGAAGAGGAGGAGCCTCCTGGCCACCTCGTCTGGTCTTGCTGTTGTTCGGTCTGCTGTGCCACCAGTAAATCAGGAGTAACGCCAATGAAATGAGTCAACGGAGTCCCACAAATACAAAGCACTTTGCAAGGGGAAAATCAAACTGCTATAATATGTGAATCACTTCTTGCCCTCTGATTCTCTCTATGTGTTTCTTTGTTGTGTTTATGAGCTGCTTTTCAGTTGCCTTCTTGGCTGAAGCAATCTCGCAGAATTGCAAGAGCAATTTCTACAGCTGAGGCTTTTGTAGAGACCCACTGTGGCAGCTCACCGTAACCTAATTATGAGCCAGCTGCAAGCCCAACACCTCTAAGATGTCCAAAGAGTCCTCCCCAAAATGCAAGTCGTTTCTGGTCTTTGCTTTTCAATGGCTACCTTTTATTTTCCCTGAAAAACTGACTGAACAAAACACGTGCTTTAGCTCACGCTATCAATAAGCACCTGAAGATTTTCCTAGCTCAGGATTTACTCACGTCGGAATTTGGAGTTAATGGACCCGTATGCGATGCTGTTGCTAAGAAACCTTGGCTTGCCTCTGTAATGTCCTTTTGCAGTTTGGCGAGTGCCTCCCCGATGGAAACACTCGTGTTTCAGCCTCTCTGAGGAGGGTGTGCTTTGCTTGCAGCTTGCTCCGCAGTGCCCACAACAAAATGAAATAGGAAGCCGACGTCCCCTATTTTCTAACCACCTTACCTCTTGGTTTCTGAAGTCACAAACCTCCTGCCTGCCCTTTGCACGTGCCTGCAGCCGATTATGTATTTACCGTCTGGGATTTACTGTGCTGTGGCTTTTCATGGCAGCGAGCGTATTGCTGGTCTTGCACGTCTTGTAGCTAGGAGATGTTGTAACCCAGCTAGAGACAGAAGGACAATTTAAAAGCATAACCCATCCATTTTACACTGGTAATACGCAGTTTTCTTGTTGCCATGGCAAACCTGGAAAAAAGAGCAGAGAGCCATTCAGGTGAGGGAACGCTGCCTTGGCGGGGAGGCAGAAAGTAGGTTTGGGGTCGTTTTCTTTTAAATGGGGTGCAGAAATCCATGGGAATGAAACCAGAGGCCTGTGCTGCGGGAGTTTCCCTGAGCCACCACTGTCTGTTGGTCTGAGATTTGTATGGGAGAGCCCAGGAAACCTGCACTGAGTCCTTATAGGCTTCATGAGACTTCATTTGAAGGGATGGGTTTTGTCCCGGTCTCTGCTCTGGGTGTGCTGTTTGACACCGGGCAAGCAACGTAGTTCCTCTGGCTCTCCCTTTCTGTCCGTGATTTCTGATATGTGGGTGGAAGGGAAACTCTGAAGAGGAGGGGGTTTCAAAAGACATGGGGTCCTTTTTATGCTAGGGTTTCCCAGAGCTTTTCCCTTCCCCAAGCTGGCAGAGCAGCCCCTCAAGTACCTGGAGCCCAGCGCTTCGCCCAGCCATTGCTGACGCAACCCTTGTCAGGCTGGCCTTCTCCGAGCCTGAAATCATTGCGAGACATTGAGAAAAAGCAATGCAGAGGGGAGACGCATCGTTCTGCATTACACCGGCATAAATAAGGATGAAGTCCACCAAAGACCTTGAAGTTACTCTGGTAAGAGTAGAGGTGGCCTCTACGCAGGTGGAGCTATTGAGGAGGTTGTTTATTTGCGCAAGTCCACGCATATAATATTTTACATTGCTGTTGAACTCTAGCAGGTTTGATGCTGATCTTACCCTGACTTTGTAAGAAATAGAGTAAATAAACCTCTTGCACTGTGCAGTCTTAGCTCACCCTACGCATCTTCTAAGAACCCCCTAAATATGACACTAAAATTAGTTTATAGAGCTGTATTATCATTTTCCTCTCTTTCTGTCTTTTTGGCTGTAATTAACAGGGATACTTTCTGTCACTCAAGCGTCAAAATGAAATGCTTTCCCTTCATCCATCAAAATGCTTGTGCCGAAGAGAATGGTTGTTCCCTTAGGCAGCTGCCAGGGGAGAACACAGAGTGATGGGCTGGGTTGTTAACAGGGCGAATTAACTTTTAATGTTAATGTTGTTGTTTAAGCACGTTCGGGAGCCTCAGGAAGATGAAAGGCTCTCAGAAACTTGAAATCATTCTCACTGCCAGCTGAAAGAGATTCTTACATGGGGAAAGACAGTTGGAGCTAGAGCTGCTCAGCATCCAAAAAGTGAGACTGTAGGATGTGTCGGTCGGCTCCAGGGGTTTTGCAGGGTAGATGGGCTATCAGGGCAGAGTGGTCATGGTATCATAGGGTTCAGATAATGCTACCCACACGCCTATCCACTGAGGATCTCAGGTGGATTTTGCAGGTGATATCCAATTTAGGTAGGATGTGTCTGCACTGATTACATTTGCAGCTCAGACAGCAAGTAAATGTGCTTCCAGGTCTCTCATTTTGAGGCATCTCCCACCCATCGAGGGAGCTCCATCCTCAAAAGCAAGTTAGATGCCAAAATGCCACAGTTGCTCCAAGACTCAGGAGCCAAAGAACTGTGGGCATGTTTGAAAATGAAATGAGTCTCTGAGTCACTTCAGGGGTTTTGAACGTTTTAATCAAAACCTTTTCTGTTTACTTAATATTCTGTGTTACAGAGGGGAGGAAGGCATTTTTATTTCTCTCCTGCTCTGCTGCTGTTCTGGTTTCACCTGCTTCACACACTGCTGGGGTATTGCAATGATCTCATCTCTCCAAGTGCCTGGCTGCAGTCCGAGCTCCTCGCTTGGACTTGGCACAGGAACACGACTGATGGAAAATCCCAGTCCTTCCGAGCGTTGCTTGCAAAATGCTGCTTCCCCAGTTTCATACTGGTGACAGTTACTCCTCTTGTCCTTTATTAAACTTTAATTTCATTGCCTTGCCAAACAATCTTGCTGCAAAGGCTACAGATGAAAGTGAGGAAAGGAAGTTAATGCAATATATGTTATCCCTGACTACAGGGATATTTGTTTTTTTCCTGCTTTCCTATTGATGAAATAAATGCCACCAGCGRATATTTACAAATGCAGCGTGAGTAATTTAGATATAAAATGTGAGGTCAGCCATGAAGTCAAGGTTCAAAGCTAAATCACAAAACCTAGGAAAGTCAAAACAAAGAAGGCGTTGTCTTCTGCAGTTAGGGAAATTTAGAAACAAATTATTTTCCCCCTGGTCAGCAACAAGAAAAATGTACTTAGTCTTACATGAGGCTTTACTACATGAAAAAAAGTTATGAGGTGCTCCCTCTCTCCTGAAAATCCCATTGATTGCAACAGAGGTAAAAGCACCTTAGCAGGAGCATCTAGAAAACCTAATAAATAAAAAATAATGATTCCAAYTGAGACAAACATTTGAATACTATGTAATTAGTATTGAATGCTCTACTTGTTCTTTTTTGCTGGGAATGTCATAATTTTGACAAATGATCATGCTGAGGCAGAATGAAAACAACATTACTGAAAAGAAATGGAAAGTGCCCATGAAATTCTGTCAAAATGCCATCCTGAACACAAGAGGAGAATATGCTTAAACATCATCAAGATTTGTGTGTTTTCTAAATGAAACCTCACAATTGATGTGCCTTTCAAAATTAGATTTTTTTCAGTGAAATAAGCATTTCTGTAGGAAGAAAAAAAAACCAAACAAACCCAAGAAGAGTTTGACACATTTCCTGCCATCCCTTTTTACCTCTGACCATGTCAGGAGCTATTCCAAAATTCCTTGTTAGGGAAGATGAGAAAAGGCATAGCAATCTGCCCGTGATCTGGGCAGCTGCTCCAGAGTCATCCCTCGTCCACTCTGAAGTATACGGGAGCTTCAGGTATCTTTATTTTGGCTGTGAAGCACGAGCCTCTCATGAACCTAAAGCAAGACTTGCGTTTTTGTACTTCTTGCGAAGGAGTGTAGAAAGAGTGGTTTCCTTCACTGCAGCTTGTATTTCCCTTTTATCCTAAAGACAATTAAATCCCATTTTCTAGAAAGTTAAACCTGTCAGTTTTTCTGACTGCTTGGGAAAAGGCCAGTGCAGTGTTATACTGAAGAAAGAGAAACATGAAAGATTTTCTAAAACTGCTGCTTGAGTTACTTGCTTTACTTATAGGGAAAGTTAAGTTTGAAACTGTGGATGCATACATAGTTGATCACAGGATCATATTCTTTACAAAGAATACTCTCTTCCTGCGTTTTATGGACATAGTTAACAGAAATAACAAGTTTAAATACTGGTCTGAAAAATCTGCTTTATTTTAGGAGGAGTTTATTCAGTTCTGTGCCTATAAAAATAAATGACATACTGAAGAAGTGTCTTGAATGTGAAGCTTTTGCTCCAAAGATATAATTGTGTCAGAGTTATTAAATGCTGAATATAGCCTCATTTTAACTTCGATTGCATGAATATATTTCTACACTTATTTTTATTCCACATAAATAGGGTTGGTGATATTGAATGTAATGGCTTAATGGGTACAAGTCAGAATTGGGCAGTAATTGACACAGTAAYGTCAAAATTGCGTGAATTACAAATAAGCCAAAATATCCACGGCATTGTACATCCACAGATGACATTCTCCCATGAGCTGAATAGTTTAAACGAATAAAAAAAAGGTCTGGATTTCTCAGGCCACAAAACGAGGTAATGTTACTTCTGCACGTTGTGGATTATGGGTCTTGGATGAGAAGGAAATGCAGGAGTAAAACAATTAACAGTCAGGAACTGACAGCGTGTGGCTCCTCTGGCAGTATCAGTGCAGATGTAGCATCTGGTGTGGTCCTCAGTGTCACCCTTATCTGCAGCGGGAACCAAATCCCCCTTCCAGGCTCTGCGAGACAGCTGGTTTTGTGCGAGTGCTTGATAAAACTTGACCCTCTGATCCACTGTACTCAGCCGAGGTTTATCAACCTGTATGTTTCCAGTGTTTGAATTTTAGCTTTTTATAATGCTCTGCCAATACAGGGTTTTTTTAAGATAGAATTGCTAAGCCCAGCATTTTGTTAGTGTCACAACTTACAGTTTTAAGCAGCAGAGCCGCTCAAGAAGGCGGCTCCCAAGGAAATTTAAATACTTGCTTTAACAGTATCCTCCCTCCCTTCTTTCAGCTATGAACAGCAAATACAGACACATTCAAGGAGAGATTTGCAGGTTGACAGTTTTCATGACTCTGTTGCAAGTCTCATAATCATTGACATTTTTCTTATGTGACAAATCTGTTGGGTTTGGGTTTTGTTTTTTTTATTTGTTTGTTTGGTTTTGGGTTTTGTTTTTTTTTTTAAGTTTCTAACCTTTCTGGTTAAGAGAAGTGCAATCTTAAGGGCGAAACAAAGATCTCAAGAGCTGATGTGAACAACCCAGTTTGTTTAATTTTTACATCTTGTTTTTTAAGCCAGTTTCAGGATTTCTGGTGACCCTCTCTGATTATTGCATCCCCAGCAGATTGGCAAGACAATATTCATTAGTCTCTCAACACTCACAACAACACATAACTCTCTTCACGCTCTTCCAGATGTTTGGTGGGAAACAAATGAAGCTCAGTTGCCTTCTAACAATTTCAGTTCATTCAAAACCTAGAAAAGCCTGCGATTTGTTAAATTCCCTTCAGGAAGTGTTTTCTTCCACCTTTGACACTGAGGAGACAGAGCATCCTGTTTGCACCAGGAGCTGCTTGTTAAACCAGAACAATAATTCCTAATTTGTAGTTGAATAGCAGGGAAAAGCCAGATGAGTCCCTCACCAGTGGTGGCATCTTGCGTTTGTGGTTTATGATGTTTCTGTGGGCTACAGAACCTGGATTTACAGATGGGAAGCTGAAGCGCTAAAGGTTTAGGTGACCCATGCAAGATCCTGGAGCCAATTTTGGGCAAAGTAGGAAGCAGTCCTCTTGTACCCCATCCAAAGCCCAGCAACACCATACCACTGCCCGTGTGCAAGCACAGATGGGCATCGCTCCTCTGAAGTCAGTTTGCGGCAGCTGGATATCTGGCCCATGCTGTCTTTGTGTTGGCATACGTAATTTCTGTTGTTCACTTCCTTTTTGTCTAAATAAAGTAGCTACTGTTTATGAAATATAATAGTTGCACAATTAGCTAAAGAGGCGACAAATAAATGATTACCCAATAGAAACAAGAAAGCAGCAGCTGTAAAGCTGGGGGCCACCATGCCTCGTCTGTCTTTGCAAAGGGTTTTTTGGTTCTTGGCAAATTTAAATTAAGTTTATCTTGCAGAAGTTAGATTTACTGTTTTGGCATCACGCTTTCCATATTTCTCAAAGTTTGACATTGTTCCTGGCCTGGCAGTTTGTAGCTCTCTGCGGAATTAAACACCTCAAATATTTCTGTAAGCAACAATAGTCCAGCCGTCAAAGTTTGGAGTCCAGTTTGCTGGAGGAGTCGTGGGCTCTTTCGGCTCGAAGCGCTACCAAAAGCAGCAGGACCCCATCGCTGGCTGCTTTATTCTGTGCTCCGACTCAGTCTCCCCGTCGTAAGCATAAACATAGCAGAGAAATTTATTTTCATTTTGGGTTTTTCTTTTAGGGTGAGTGGTAATATTATTTATTAGTCTCACTAATACAGCTCAGTGGGGAATAGGGAAGTGTTCAGGCATGGGAGCACTTCTTCAGCTTGCTGATGTTCTTGTAGCTCTAGTGAGACTATTACCCAAAGAGAAACATATTGTTTATTTTCTAAATGACCCCTGGCAGTATTTTAGCTAGAGTAAACACTGAGCCTTTTAATTTTTAAAATTTTGGCCAAACTCTAGTTAACCTCAGCTCACTACTGAGAGGCATTAGCTGTAATTTGCAGGTGAAGAAACTGAGGCAAAGAAGAAAAGTCCTTTCCAAAGGGCTGATAAAAAAAACCTAGAAAGACACAGCAAAATACAACAGCTCTTCTTTCCCTACTCAATGCAGGACTACCTTGGATACATAATCTCTGGAGATTTTGAGCAATAGGTGGTTTCTCCAAGGAGAATATGGATATCTGTCCTTGCAGCATGGTTCTGAAACTCCCATCCTTTTTCTACTAACATATATGCTTTTCAATGGAGGGGGAGTGTGATGAGAAATTACAGAATTTGTTTCTGTGTTGCTGGAATCGAAACATATCTATGTTTTTAAGGACAGTTTAAAATTGACATTTTAATTGAAATAGTTAAAAATTCAACTTTGAAAGAAGCTTCTGCACCATTAAAAAAAAAAAAAAAAAGGTTTCAATGAAATCTTTGGTTATTAAAGAGCTGCCACAACTCCACAGAGCTCCACTTCTTGATGTCATTTTTCATTTCCAAAAAGGTCAGATTTGTAAGGAGAAACTAATAAGCTGAAAAAATGACCAGCTTCATTTCTGAGTATGTTTTCCTCAGGAACTGTAGGGCCATTTATTGGTCTGATGGCTTGCTTTTGCATCTGGGAAGCTCTAAATGCAGCTCTTTGCCAGTTACACACAAAACATTTACAGCCCAAAGAGGCCAGCTCATTAGTAATTACTGTAATGAGTTCTTCACAGTGTTTCTCTGAAAGGTGATTGAGTCCCTAATGCAGACACCAGATATTTTTTCTTCAGTTAATGGTGTGGTAAATTATTCCTGTGAGGGGGCTCATTGAATGCCTCCTTTGAAACAAGTTAAAGACCACAAAGGAAAGAAAAAGCTGTAGGTCTTTTCTTAC
This sequence comes from Phoebastria nigripes, assembly GCA_035582835.1. Lineage (NCBI taxonomy): Eukaryota > Metazoa > Chordata > Aves > Procellariiformes > Diomedeidae > Phoebastria > Phoebastria nigripes. Next base: position 300,773 of record JAYKAV010001842.1, read on the forward strand.
CAGTAACAGGAGAAAATATTTATGGAGTGTTGCAGATCTAGATCTTCCCAATGTTTCTGCAGGTTGGTAGGAGCCTAAGGTTGTGTCGTGTAAACAGCGACTGGCACGAGCAAATGGATGGGGCAGATGCTGCAAGGTGTATTTTCCAGCTGCAGAGATGCGGGACAGCTTGGGTAAAGGAAAACGGGCTCAGCTACTGCCTTGTGATCCCAACGGTCATGGGCTTTGCAGCTTTGCAGATCAGCTTCCCATCTCGTTGGAAGTGAGAGGTGTTAAACTGGTGCAATACTGGTACAAGAGAGGGGGGACCGATTTTCATGAGCTTGGCTTTTACAAAGGGAGGTTTCTTCTACTGCTAAGTGAATAAATTAATTGATGTGTCCAAATGCAATTAGCAAATGTTACAGTGGGAAAGGCTTCCTAATCAGAATCATTAATCAGACAAAAATGAACTGTTGATGTCTTGCATGTCCTTTTTTTTTTTTTGGACCCAGCAAAAGACCCATCGGCCAACTTCAGTAATATAAATAGGGATGGGCATTATTTATAATTTAGCTCTATAAAGATCATCTTTTTATACATCGTATGTGTCCACATGCCATAACCCTGAGCTGCCTTGAATTTCCAAGCTTATACCTGCAGGGCTGGCTGTATATCGGTCCTAAAGTCAGGATTTGGAGCTTTCACAAGAACACTCTTAATTTCTCCCAAAAACTGTGCAGAGAGCAGCAGTCATTGCCAGGGTGATAAGGGAGTATTTGAGAAGTGGCTGTGATTTAGAGGAAGGAGAAAACACGCTGCTGATCTGTGTGCAGTCAGTCTCTCCATGCCCTTAATGCCCCAAATCTGCAGGTTGCCCAAGCATCAGAAGGGGAAACCTTCCGCTTGGTGGTCTCTGGTATCACCTGGCTCATTGCTGAGAGCATCTCATAAGGGTTGTGGCCAAACGGACGGGGAAATGAAACCTCAGAGCAGCAACAGCCTGGATTTTCCTCGTAGTGTTTTGGTGAAAAGTGAGTGCATTTGGAGAGCATCCTCATTGTGAGTGGGGTCATCATTCTTGGGACTGAAGTTGCACAGAAGATTGTTACTTGATTATTAAAAAAAATCAAAAATTTAGTCAATCGGCTGAGCAAATCAGTTTTAACTGCTCTTCAAAAAGAGGTATCAGCTGGGACTTATAATGTGGGAGATGCTGAAATCCTCTGCTGAAAGGCAGCCGGGTGCTTCGGGGGCCCTGCGTGTTACAGAAACCTGTGGCTGACGCTGGTGTGGTAGTGCAGATGAAATGGGGAGAACTCGTAAAGGAAAGGCCTGAAGCGCTTTGAATATTCCCGCCCC